>JAWZSL010000005.1:1595000-2030000 GCA_034769285.1 Lutjanus argentimaculatus
TTGCCTAGTCTTGCATCACAGATGTCAAATATCAAGCGAGTATTGCTCCATATGTCCTTTCAAGGAGCGCATCGATTGTGAAATTCTGGGGCCATGCTGATGTTTATGCTAAACGTTCGATACATATATGGATTCGGACGGAGCCTTCTGTCAGTACTCTGCATTAATTTTGTCCATATTTATTCATGTTTTCTGAAAGCTTAGGGATACAGACCAAACAAAGCAGTACCAGTGTTATCGTGGAGGCAGCATAGCCAATAGTGCAAGTGAGATATGACCAGAGGATTCATCCAAAAAGTTTATGTTGTGATGTATTTAATGGCTGCACAGACCAGCGCCATCTACAACGCTGCCTCTTTTTGACTCTTTCTAAAGATGTACATTATTACAACCTTCTCAATCTTCGCCATGTTTGTTGTTATCAGAAACTTGTGACTTCTTCTTTTGGGTACATTTTTGGCTCTGAGTGGCGCCCTCTAGTGGATGTATTGCTTAACATCGACGCCAACGTAAAGAAAGCATGCAAGTAAGTGGGCAGTGTTGGTTACATCGTTTGAAACGGACGCATCTATTTTTGTATGTAAAGGGAGCATAAACAAGCCTTTATTCCCCCTTCATTATTTAAAAATAAGCACAGGTTTTTTTTGCCAATTGCAGTCACAAAGGCAACTATCAGCCGATTAGGGCTAAAAGGATTCCTTGAGTAACTCAAGAAATTCCATTACTAAATTTTTTGCCTTGAGGCTTTGTTTAAATCCGGACAACTGTACAGCGCACTGTGCACACAGGGATGGGCACTGAAACCTGGTATTAAGTGGCCTGGAGGTGAATTATTAAAGACCAGAGCATTGATAAGCGCCAACATTTAAGTTTTGATTTAATTTACTATCACACAGCTGCAGCATCTCTCCTCTGTGTGTCAATGCAGCTCCTCCATATGCACTCATACACACAGAGAGAGCGAGGTCAGAGTGTTTCTCTTTCCCTGTCTATGTCTGATCTGTTGTCTTTCTTCTTCAGCAGAATGTTTTATAAAGTAGTCCAAAAAAAAAACTTGCATTTTGGAGTTTTTTTCCACAGATATATTCACCCGTGATTCAGTTTTCACAGCAGCAGAGAAGCTACATGTGGAGGAGACTTGTTGTTATTGACGGAATTTATTAAAACAACAATGTACTGAATGACATCGATTATAAAACTGTATCAGGAGGCCTATACGTTTAAACAGGATAGTCGGTGTGTTTGTCAGAAACTGTCAGGCCTTCACATAGCAGAATGAACAGGTGAGGGAGGAGGAGGTTTTTTACTAATCAATTGTGGATGCCATTGTCCTCTCAGACTGATGAAAAAAAATGAAATTGCCAAAACTGGTCACAAACTACACCTGGGTGTCTGCACAAATGAAGTCTAAATAAAGTGTGTGAAACACTGCAGAGTGTAACATCATGCGGTTCACAGACAATCCACTGTCATTAGTTTGTGACAGTGAGACAAAGAGAAGGTCTAGAAGGGAACCCTAGACCTGCGAAGGTTTTTAAAGTTTGCGCAAGTTTGATTATTTTACCAAAAACGGATGCAAATCTTGCGAGAGTTTTGCAAATCAAGAGTTCCCTTTTAGACATGACTGAGAAAGGTGTGTAGCTCCAAAAATAGAAAATCATGTCATGGTGCCCAAGTTTTTTTTTTTTTGTTTTTTTTTTTTTGGTTGCAGTAATCAATGGTTTACTTGATTTCTAAAGGAATCGACAGCTGCAGCCCTACAGCCTTTACCAGTGTTCCCCTGATGTGTCAATGCATCCCTAGTCCTTTCATGTATGAACAGAGTCAACGTGAAACCATGACGGAGGCCTACTGTATGTTTGTCAAAAAAATCCATTAATCAGATAGATGAACCCAGCAATGTAACACATTTCACGTATGAATGGAGCTTTACTTGAAAATCTCAAGAGAAGATGGTTTTCATTCCAAGATTTAAGACAGATTTAATTTGAAACACCAGTGAGACTTTTAGACCACAGTGATGAAGGGAAATACAAAACAATTTTGTCAGCCCAAAGATTAAATCTGGCCTTAGTGTCTGCTCTCTTGTGTTAATATTTTATCAAGGATCAAATCTGTATACAGCAAGACAGTCGTTGCACAAATAAAGCCATATTTGCAGGGCAGGGATTATTGCTGCTTGACCCTAAACTTGAAAGATAATCAACAATGACAATTCATAAGTACATACAAACATTTGGTTGACCACGAGGGATAAAGGGGGTTAATCATACATTCTTTATGATAAAGCTATTAATCATACAGTCTTTACAATGTGAAAATCACACCACTGTTCTGACAGCTCTAATGAGTGTGGCAGTTTCCTACAGTATGATCGCTGCTTATAGACAGATGCGATGGTAACCTAATCCTCTCTTTGTGCTTTGAGCCATTTGTCTACAGCTAGCTCTCGCTGCACCAGAGGTCAAAAGAGAGGGCACCTCGTGCTGTAACAAACTACACTCGTAAAGAAGACACACACAGTGAAAGTATAAGAAAAATGTGTTGGGAAAATAACCAATCAATACACAAACAAAACATTGTGTGTGCCGGGAATGTAATCGCAGTGCTGCACTTCCTGTAATGTTCAGGGAGAAGACAGACTAAAAATGATTGCATGAGTCTTGTGTAGGTCAGTCCATGACTGACAAATGATATGTGAGGCACATACAGAAGAACGGAGGGCCATAACATGAAGCCATTGGAACCTGTAACTACCCCGTTGTCCCATAAAGCTAATGTACAGGCTCTGAGGCTGCATTCAGGCCAACAATAGCACTGTGTCAAAGATATGCAGCCTCATTCATTTCAGTGAGACCAATGCAGTTGGCCCAGTAGTCCCAGTACTGGTGGAATACTTTGTAGCAAGTGCAGTGTAACTCCACTATTTACCTGGCGATTGTTTAAACAGAGAATAAAATACAACCCTCATTCCAAAAAGGCTGGGATGCTGTGTAAAGCGTAAATAAAAACAGAATGCAATGATTTGCAAATCCTTTTCGACTTATATTCAGTTGAACACAGTACAAAGACAAGATATTTAATGTTCAAACTGAAAAACTTTATTGTTTTTTTTTTGGAAATACAAGTCATTCTTCTCTTTGATGCCTGCAACATGATTCAAAAAAATTGGGACAAGGGCAACAAAAGATTGGGAAAGTTGTGGGAAACTGTCTGGAACATTTGACAGGTAAACAGGTTAATGGTTAACAAGTGATAGTATCATGATTGGGTATGAAAGGGGCATCCTCGAAAGACTCAGTTGTTTGCAAACATGGATGGAGTGAAAACTGCATAGGGCTAGTAGTCCAACAGTTTAAGAACAATGTTTCTCAACATAAAACTGTAAGGAAATTAGGGATTTCACCATCTACAATCCACAATATCATTAAAAGATTCAGAGAAACTGGTGAAATCTTTGCAAGTAAGAGGCAAGGCCAAACCTTTGAAACCAACACAGAATGCGGCACAGTATTAAGAACTGCATTAGAAAACCCACATAGGACAGGACACTACAAGGGCTCTGGAACACTTTGGAAAACCGCTGGTAAACACAGTTTTTCACAAACAGCTTCTCTGGACCTGAGCTCATCGGAGATGGACTGAAAATGGAAATGTGTCCAAGTCCACATTTCAAAAATTTTTGGGGGGAAATCATGGACATCGTGACCTCCAGGCTGAAGAGAAAAAGCACCATCAGGATTGTTATCAGCGCTAACTTCAAAAGCCATCATCTGTAATGGTATGGGGGTGTGTTAGTGCTCATGGCATCATGGGTAACTGTCACATCTGTGAAGGCCACATTCATTCTCAAATTGACGCACGGGTTTTGGAGCAACATATGCTGCCATCTAGACAACAGATTTTTCAGGGACATCTTTGCTTATTTCAGCAAGCCGGTGCCAGGACACATTCTGCAGGTGTTACAACAGCGTGGCTTTGTTGTAAAAGAGATCAGGTACTAGAATGACCTGCCTGCAGTCCAGACCTGTCTCCCATTGAAAATGTGTGGCACTTAATGAAGCGCAAAACAGGACAACGGAGACCCCGGACTCCTGAACCACTGGAGTCACATATCAAGCTAGAACGGAAAAGAATTTCACTTTCAAAACTTCAGCAATTAGTGCCCTCAGTTCCCAAACGCTGTAACACAGTGGTAAACATGACCCTCTGTCCCAACTTCTTTGAAACGTGTTGTAGGCATCATATACAAAAACAATGAAGTTAATCAGTTTGAACATTAAATATCTTTGTACTGAATCAATTGAATAGTAAAAGGATTTGCAAATCATATCATTATGTTTTTATTTACATTTTACATATCGTCCCAACTCTTTTGGAACTGGGTTTATATTACTATGTAATATTTTTGTGTCTGATAAGCCTTTAGGGACCAGCGTATACGATTTAGTAGCATGTAGTGGTGAGCTTGTAGATGGCAAACACCTCGTCTCACCCTCCTCTTTCAAGTGTAGAACCTACGGTGGTCACGAAACTCACCAGCCAGTGTTTGGTTTGTCCTACTAGTCGATTAAACTAATTATTACCTAACTAATACTATTTAACTAATGCCCACATGGCCTGGATGCAAAGCGGGATAGATGACATCTTATAAAACCAGGGAGGTTGTAGAAACATGCCGTCTTCCATGAAGAGGACCCATGCCTGCTGTAGAAACGGCTAATTGTACGGACTGGACTTCCCGGTTCATACTTCATCTTCTCCTGTAGCAACAACGTGCATTTTTTAAGCAAGTGTTATTTAACTTTGGCCTAAATTCTCTAGTCTTTAACCACTCATGATCTGTGGCCAACCAGACCAACAAATCAACCAACTCAAAACAGCAAAACAGACAAAACCCTGAAAGATTAATGCTTTTTGTTATCCTACAGATAACTCATCATCAGAGTGAATGAAAAAGAGCACGAGGAAAGATAATACATGCTCAATTCATATAGAGAAGTCCAAATGAAATACATGTAATATTGCTTTTATAGTGTAAGTACTGCACTCTAAAGCTTTATATTAATATGTAGGATGTACTTGTGCTGTATGATGTGTTTTCCTTCTTCATTTAGGGCAAAGCAAATGGAGTGAATAAATGTTTGCACATATACTGTAGTTCTTATTTTCTTAAGGTTTGCGTTTCATCTTTGAAATAATCATTGCAGATCAAACAACAAAGTGCATTCATGTTGCCTCCCAGTAACAACATTCAGTATCCAGAGTACTGTGTATCATTCAAATCTCACACAATTTATACTCCCAGTGCACCTACCAGCAGTTTATCAACCTAAACTCAGCATGTGCTATGAGCTCAGTAAAATCTGCCCCTGAAAGGAACAAAGTGATGTAACTGTAAAATTACCAACTGGCCCCCTCAATCTAAAAACTGAAACACTGCAATGATTTGTTTCCTTTTTCCTCAACAACCTCTTGACGTATATTTTTTCCAAATGCCCCTTTCTGCTTTGTGCTCCACATTATCATGCATCTTATTTGTTATTTAGGCAACACTTTTATGCGTAGGATTCAATCCCATTTACAGTATCTTCTCTTTTTTAAAATCTAATTATTTAAGCTTGATGCATTAAAGACAATCTGAATACATTTACGTTTACTACAAGTTAACTTATCGACTATACGCTGATTATTGCAGTGCAAGCTACAACTGCCCAATTGATTACAGCTGCAACAATTAGGCGATTAAGTGATTAGCCCATCAAAAAAACTTAGTTGCCGACTATTTTGGAATTCAGTTAATCATTTCAGTCATTCTTTGAGCAAAAATGTCAACATTTGCTGGTGCCAGCTTTTTAAGCATAAGGATTTGCTTATTTTCTTTGTCATTTATGATGGTAAACGAAGAGTCATTATGCTTTGAATTGTTGGTTGAACAAACGAGCAATTTGAAGACATCACTCTCAGCTCTGGGGTCCCTTTTTTTTTGACATTTTATAGACTAAATTGTTGGTGAAAATATTTGATAATGAAAATAATCATTAGTTGCAGCCCTACAATAGATGGATAATGGATCATTTGAACAGTATAAATCCTTACTTTGAGCTAACTAAAGTCAAACCCAGTAAAAATAGGATATATGGCTTAAATAGGGCTCCAACTAACAAAGATTTTACATTTTCAATTAATCTTTTGATTACTTTCTTGATTAATCGATAAGTTGGTTGGTCTTCAAAATGTCAGAAAATGGTGAAAAATGTCTTTCAGTCTTTCCCCAAAGCCCAAGATCTTGTTTTGTCCACAACCCAAAGATATTCAGTTTACTGTTATAAAGGAATAAAGAAACCAGAAAATATTCACTTTTAAGAAGCTGGAATCAGATCATTTTGACTTATTTTGTCTTTAAAATAAACTCAAATCGATTAAACAATTATCAAAATAGTCTTAAAACAATATATACAATATAGACCATTGTGGTGTAAAATTTTTTACGGCCCTCATCCTGGGTGTTTTGGCATCACCTGGTGATTAAAAGAAATAAAAATCCTTTAAACCTTACCAATAAATAGTGACATTTGTCACATTTCAATTCACATTGTGGATTTAAGTAATAAAAAAATGCAGTTTTCTGTTATTTAGAACAGCTAAAATCAATATCATTGATAAATGAAATTGGACTAAGATTTTCATGTTTATTTTATCACTTAAGTCTGCTGTTTCTACTATTTTCAGTGCATTTCACTATGCTCCCTGCTTATGTGCCCATTTGTATGCCCATCAGTTTGGATTATTGATGTTGCACCACACTTATTAAACCTTGTGACATGGTTTGGTTACATGATTCCATTGTTAATAAAGTGTCCTAAAACAGAACAAAACTATAAAAACACAGAATAACTTGACTTAAGCATTACTGAGTAAAATCAAGAAATAAAAACAGGAATATATCTATGTAACAGCACTAAATAAACACTAGAGGGTGCTGTTACACAGATTTTTTTTTCTGTACAGACACTTATTATCCCCAGATAATAATCCATGTGGAATGATTTATCGCCACAGTATTTCAAAACTACACATAACAGAGCTACAGTCTGATGATGGCATGAATTCAAATGGCCTCATTTTTATCAGAATGTGTCCCTCGCTGACTGTTTCCTCCATCAGCTGCAGGGGATTCTGGCTGTATGTCTTAAATAATAACTTCACCTGAATTAACGGAGTGCATGCATGAGAAACACCATGAATGTGAGTTTAATATTAGCAGGTGAAAAAAAAGCAGCAAAGTCTTCATTTGCATTTTGAGTTGGCGTTAATCCTCAAAACCAAAGAAAGAAAGAAAGAAAGAAAGAAAGAAAGAAAGAAAGAAAGAAAGAAGAGAGAGAGAGAGAGAGAGAGAGAAGAAAGAAAGAAACTCCATCTATAATGTTGGATTTCATCTTAGAAGTTGAACAATAAATATAAAGTTGTATTAGAAACTCTGCCATACTTAAAATAATCTTGTTTCAACAAATGTTGTTCTTAGTTATGTCTCTTGTTCCCTTTTGGTCTAAGAGCTGTGTTCATGTAAAGAGGGCTTCATGGTCTAAAAGTAACCAAATCCAATCATCTCCCTGTGTCAGCAGGGATCTGTCTTTTTCTCTCTCAGCTGGCCATTTTCACTCACATCAGTTTCTCACTTTGGCCCCCATCTGAACACCCTGCTTATCTTCTCATCACCTTTGATCCCTTCACCCACCTCTTTCTCTCTCTCCTTTACAAGTTTTCTGTCTCATTATTCCTCTTCACCCACACACACACACTTCTCTCATCTCCGGGCGCTTCTTGTGCTCCTGACTCGCGTGGTCCGCACTCGCTCCTTGACTATCACCGAGGGCAGGCCTTGCAAGGTGGTGATGGCCGTCTTGGTCCAGTAGTCCACCTCTTTGAAGATGCGGTACACCCAAAGCTTCAGCTCAAACACAGTGGTCGGACCATCTAACTGCCAACAGATGAGAGCAGGCAAATGTCATTTTCCTGCCATCAGAATGACCACGCCCCCTTTAGGCTGAAAACAAGCACTGTAGAAGTGTCGGTGCCAAACTGAAAAAACTTGTGGCAACATGCCTAAAAGCTAATTTTGCACATCAAGCAATAAAAGAAACCCCAGATTATGATTTTCTTTACCTCCTCAAAAAGCTAAGGGCAATAATGTAAGTCAGTAGTGTATGTATGTGGCAAACACGTCTTCACAAGTTGGTTACTGATGTCACTGAGTAAATGACGTGTGCCACATGTTTAGATTGAAGCAAATCAGAAAAGGTCTTAATGATGGTGTAATTTAAGTTTTTACTGTGAAAATATATGGCTCTACGATAAAATGCCTATTTTTAGAATGGAGTTTGGCTTAACAGAGGGTATTTTAACGTTAATAATAGACCTTTTTCATGGCAATCATATTGATATGAAATAGTAGGGTACACAACGATGATACTGATCAGGGTCCTGTTCCATTTAGTGTAGCAGAGCCTTTACAGTGAGCCAGCATGAATAATAGCACCACCCTCACTCTGTTTGACCTGAATGGAACAGAGCCTCAGTTAGCAGTGCTGGGGAACATTACTTTTAAAAGTAACTTGTTATGTTACAGTGCTGCCTACTTAGAGAATAACTTTTCAGAGTATTTTTGCGTTACCAAAAAAAAGCGAACAGAGCAGAGCAGAGGCATAACAGAGTTGAAACAATAAAACACAGGTTCATATAACCTACAGTGCATCATGTTTCAGCATGCAGCCAGGGAAAAGTTAGCTTCCCTACATACAAAGTATAAAAGAGCACAGGCTTTTCAGATCATGTAGACTCACCTAACCAACATTATCTGTAGTTTACTCTTTTAGCAGTGGGAGTTTTTCAACTGTCTGTCCAAAGTTTGGGTTGTGTCTGTCTCAAATGTAAAAAAGTCACTCTCAGAGTGTCCTCTGTTGGTAGCTGCAGGAGGCAGTACCTCTTGCAGTGGTGAAAATCAAGTGAAATTGTGACAGTAACAAACATGTCACATTGCTTGTTACATTGCAAAAAAGTAACTAGAGCACTCTAATACATTACTTAGTAATGTGTTACCTCCAACACTGTTAAACACCTGTGTTTAGCCTGCTATTTCATGTCAACAAGGCTCACATGAAAAAGGTCTATTCACATAACTGAGCTGACCAGCCTTCTAATAATGAACCTTATAAACAACATAACAAATGTAGAAATTGGGACTAAAATCGACCTGTTTTCTACTTGTCTTGATTCATCATAACAGCTTGCATAATAAGCGCAGTGATATAATTAGTTTACAGTAAATTCAGTCAATAAAGTGTCTTTGAAGATTGAATAAGGTATACGTCAAGTTCATCCACTTTAATGGAAGAAGACTGAAAGGACCCTCATAAACCCCTTTTTCTTTAATTTTTTTTCTATGTACAGTGCTGCAGGGATGACATACAGTATGTCCATAGGCCAACCCAGAAGTTAGCATCACTCCTCCTCCTCCTCCACAAAAAGCCAGTGTGAATTTTCCATGAGATTTTGGATTAGTGCAGAAATATTACGTTCACAAATGAACACCACTTTTATGATTGTGTAAATACAATCGCAAGAAGTAAAAAGCTTATGTTAGGCTATAAACGAACTACACCACTATCGTGTGACTCAACGTCATCCCCACTAAGTGACTAGTGTTCTGTCCTCGACAACCACTGAAGTCTCATTTAGCTACTTGTTAGTAACTACCTTTTTTAAGACACTTAAAAGCTTAAAATTCACTGGTGTGGTAATTACTAATGTATTTTACATTATAAAACAAAACATGAAAATCTCTCGGGCAGTGTTACCCACAAACCGACTGACTCCGAGACAAAGGAACTCTAAGTGCTAATATGCTAATATGTGTTTTAGGACTCATTCCTGCAGCACTCTATAACAACACCAATCATTGATCAGCTCATATTCCGGCCCCTTTTGGATCCTCTGTCAGATTTCTCCTTTCTCAAACTAATTTACATCAGTGTTAAGCTAGCTAGTTAGCTAGGGATTTGCTCTGTAGCAAAACACTAGCTAACTAGTTAGCTAATCCACATCAGTCCTAGGAGGGCTAAATATACACCTGATAGCTGATTTTAGCAAAATGCTAGCTACCTGTCTAAATAATCAATCCTTAGTTTTGTAGTTAGCATTCTGCTTACATTAGCCACTTATGTTTTAACCACTACGTTGCTTTTACTGGTCCCTTAGCAACATCTGTTAACCATCTTCATAATTCATAAATTTCTTTTCAACATAGCCAAGCCAACCACAACAGGAAATAAGAAAGAAGAAATTTGACCAACGTTCCATCGGGTACGAAGGTTGTTCAGCTATTATTGGAGCACAGAGCAAATAGAGGCAGGACTTGGGAAAGGTAAGTTATTTGCATTACTGGCCATAGGACTTGGGCTCATAATAACTCAAATAAAGTCTTCTTATTTTATGCCATTAAATTGGCAAAAACCTTGAAATTTTGAATTTACCACAATTAAAATTAGAGGGTCTGCTTTCACCCAAAAAAGCATAGGGCAAAGTACTCAGAAGTGCAGCTCTCAGTTATAAGAAGGGGAGGGATCACCAAGCTCTGCCTTAATTTCAGTCCAGCACTTTAAACCATTTATCACACCTCTGTTAACATCAGCACCTACCTCCAACCCCTCCACGCTGGGAGTCAGGACCGCCGTGCCGTCCGCAGCTTTGAGGAGTTCACCAGTGTTGATTAAAAGAAGTGACAGTCTGTCCTTCACCATCTTCCTCTGGGTCTCATACGCACCCTTATTATCATCACCCAGCTCCTCTACCTCTTTGGCGATGGCTCTCTCCAGCAAGCTGCGGCACTGTAGCAGAGCAGAGTGGAGACGCCACAGCTTGTCCTTGGTGTCAAGCTGGGAGGAAGGAGGAGGGACGGATACCAGACGACTGTCAGCCACTGGCATATCTGCAGCGAAACTCTCCTTCTTTCTCTTGAGGATGACAGAGAGAAAACAAAGAGGGTGAAAATTGAGAACAGAAGTGACATTTGGGCTGGCATTAATAAAAGAAAAGGAAGAGGAGGAGAAGCAGGATAGTGGAGTGGATAAGTGGAAGATTGAAGAATGCTTTCTATCAAGTACTAACCGCACTGACATCACTTTTGACGGCAATTTGGCACAATATGGAAGGTCATTATGTCTATGAGGCAAAAGGCTTTTCTCCTAATGCGATAGGAATTTGTTCAGGCTCATTCACATTGCTTCAAAGAATAAAACAGACAACAAAAGAAAAGGTCTTCCTTTGAGGAGGAATTTGTGTTCAGCCCAATTCCAGCAATAAGGATTTACTAAGTCAACAAGTAAAAGGTTAAAATGAGCTGGTTACAATAACACAAAAGCACCACAGAAGCAATGAGAAAAAGAGTTCTTCTGTAGGTGAAACACAATATCATACCATGCAGTGAATAAATAGGTGTGATATGACAACTTTCCTGTAAAAGTTAACATCGGCAGCACAAAATAATTAACACATACAGTAGAGTGACATTAAAGGCATTGTTCCAACATTTGGGAAATACACATATTCAGTCTTGCTGTGGGTTATGCTGCCTTCAAATGGGGTTGTGTAATGGAAATTTTTCAGAAATGTTAAAGTTCATGAGCTGTGTCAGGGTTGTTGACATTTTCAGAAATGTTGGGAGGCCATGGAAGTCCATTTTTCAGTGAATGGGAAGTTACTATATTGTAATTAGTTAATCTAAAAATAAACATTGGTTTTTCCAGAGGAGATTATAGAAGTAGCACAGGAGTGCTCATGCCTTTATCTCTGTAAGAGTTCACATGTACAGACCATGAGCACTTGAGAAAAATGGCGGCAGTTACAGAGAGTTGAAGAGCTGAAGCACAAGCGAGCATTTCAATTATCCTGGAAATAGAAGATTAATTGGGTGGCCCTAGAGGATGAGGGAAAAACTCCACCTATGTATCATGCAGTTTGCCACAAGTTTGAGGGCAAGGTGGTAAAAAAGGGTTGTTTTTCAAAAGGCACATCAAGTTTAAAACAAGAGGCAAGACAGGTAATCACGAAACTGATCAGCATAGTGCATCATATTCTAAAAAATGCTAGTTACTCATCCCACTAGTTAGGCTACAGAAGACTTTCTGGCAGAAAGCCCTGCTGGCTAATTTCTCCCATATGCCAGTGGGTTCATTACCATACAGAAAGTGATAACAGATACAGATAGAGATGCATCAAACTTCTCATTAAATTTTCAGCAAAAAAAAGAATAGACTTATTTGCCAAAATGTCAAACTATTCCTTTAAATTGCCAAAGACTGCAAAATTGCACTTGTCCCAGGTAGCAAACAGCCCGTTTCACTTTCCACTTCCAAGCGTGTAGAAACTACGGTGGCTGTAAAACTTTCCATGGAAGAGGACCCACACCCTCTGTAGACAAACAGATGGATAAATGGCTCATTCTAAGGTAACAAAAAACTTATTCTTATTTCAGGTGATTATTACACACTAATAAAACATACTTTATATTATTATTACTGTATATCTAACCTTGATAAACAGCATATAAAAAAGGTCTGTCTGTACTCTCAGAGGTACACCGTCTTACATTATGTTGACCGGTCACTTCACAGGCATGAGTGTAGCTGGCATCAGCTTTAGTACTTGAGTGAGTTATGAATCCCAGAGGCCTCCTTGTGACATTTTTCTGAGGCGTTAATGTTGAAGCCTGCATGCAAGTTAGTAGCCGTGTGACAGAGTGGCCTGATGTGACCTGTGTGCACTGAGAGTCAGGGAGTAAGTTAATGTTTACAGCTCAGGCTGCAGAGGAAATGTGATTCAGGCAGTTACGGATACCCGCGGGAAGCAATACTGTAGCCAGAGACAATATTCTCAAGGATCATTTTGAATTATGAATAATGTGGTAAGCTCTGAAAGTGATTTAAGAGGTATCAAACGGATGTTGTAAATGAGTGCTTTCCCACCCAAAGAATAGGCAAGGGACAGCCTGCACACACGCCTGGAAAAAATAATACTCTGCCTGAAAAATATTCAATCTGCATTGGATTTCAGAGACAATTCCTCCCAGGCAAGGAGGGAAAACACAGGGGACACAGATGCACATAAATTTCTGTATGACAGGCTAAGACATATCTAATCACTTCACGGTGAGCTCGCTGGTATCTATCTCTTGCTGTAAGGAGAAAACTATGCACACAGAGTCAGTGGTTAAGTGTTCATAGGAAACTGTGTCAGAGAGAAGCTTAGCTTCAGTTCCCTGGACAAAATGTATTCAACCTGATCAAAATCATTCTGATCACAGATTCCAACTCAACTGTTTACGTGGACGCTAAATAAAGTGATCGCTAAGATGTGCGTTTACATGCCCCAAAGCAACTCAGACTATAACTGAATTGTTGCCAATCTTTTGTTTGCTTTTGTAAATTACTTCATTTATAATAAATGAAGCAATTTGGTGCGGTAACATTATCTGCAGCCCTGACGTCAAGTTCATGGTGTGAACAAGCTAGCTGCTAGGTGCTAATCATAATTACACAAAGCTGTGAATGAATTGCAAGTTTGACCATTCCTTTTTCACCCAGCTATATCATTACCTTTAGGGCATGTCTATTAAATAATTTTAATGCTACATACAGCGGCACACAAACACATGCCAGAGTGGAGCGACAACAAGCTTCTGTAAAACAACAAAGCTAATACCAGCCGAGCTAATGTTAGCAGTTAGCGCTACAGTGTAAAGTTCCATACAAAGCAACATGAAAAAACAGTTACCGTCATCAAACCGACTATTCTCGTTAAATTACTTAAAATGGGGCTTAACGTTCACATATATTCTCTTCATTGTCTGTCAGTGTTGTAACATTGGTCCAACATCACCCAGCCTGTGGGACAGGCCACAATTGCTGCGCAACATGCTAATGCTAGCTGGTTTATCTACAAAATAAACCGTAAAATACCATAAAACATGGCAAAATGTGCAGCTTCCAAGTTTGAAGTCGGGTCACAGACAGCCAGTATCATTGAGTTTAAACTGTTAGTGGCTCTCATATTGCTTATCCTGGTTCCTGGTAGAACCTTCTGTAAAGGTTCCACCTGAGACCCTTTCACTGGGTTCTACCTAAAATGCACTATAAAGGGTTATACCAAGAGCCATCTGTGAAAGGTTCCACCCAGAACCGCCTATGAGAGATTCTACAGAGAAACTTTATGGTTAATGGTTCCACCCAGAACCCTCTCTGGGAGTTCCAGCCATAACCTTTCCACCCTCTAAGGGTGCTAACAAAAGCCCACCCAGAGTGTTCAACTGAGAACCCTTTTATATTCCAAGGGTGTTATCTGAAACCCACTCAAGGGGTTCTACCTAGAACCCTTTTATATTCCCAGGGTTTCATGTAGCACACACCCCAGGGAATCTAAAAATACATTTCATAAGGGTTTCACCTATAAACCTCTTCAAAGAACCACAATATGGATCTACAAAGAACCATATGTGTTCTACAGAGGAGGCAAAAAAAAATCGTTCATCGTTTTGACAACTATATTACAATTACCAATGATTACACTGAGAAAACAATGTAACACTCATCCTTTCAACAAACTTTCAAGAACTCTTCCATCTAAAAGGTTCTTTGGATGATAATGGTTCTTAATGGAACATTTAATCTCACAAAGAACCTTGACCAGCCCTTCCTTCAAAAAAGGGTTCTTCAGAAGCCAATTTTGGGTAGAACCTCAGTCTGTTAGAAAGAACCCTTTTGGAGCCCTTATTTCTAAGAGTGTAGAGTCCATGTAAGCACAGCTATTGAAGACATGAAGGAAAGAGGAAGGAAGGGTCGAATCCTGGGAGCCGTGTGGATGAAGTTATATGCCAGGCCGCTCCTTTGCTCCCGGCAAGACACATGAAAGCGAGGATGAGGCAGGGAGCTGGCAGGTAATCAAGAAGTTTTAATAACTGGTAGCTCTCACACCTATAGGCAAAGCGACGTGCAGGCTTGTGGAAGAGAGAGGAGGGCTTCGTGCCCAGGCTGTGATGAGTTTGTGCCAGAAAAAACGCCCACCTCTGTCATTCCAACTGAGTTCACCCCCGCCACTCTGCATTCTTACCCCCCGCTGTCCTAGACATAATTTCCTTCTCTTTCTCACACATACTCAGACACACACACACAAGCACACACACATACACACCCTCCCTCTTATCTTGCTTTTGCACGCATCCCTTTCATCGCTTTCTTTCGTTTCTTTCACATGCATACATGGTTTGTCCACCTACTTTTTTCAAACATACACACACACATGCATGATAACACACAAAGTTACAGACATGTGTGCATAGACGACACCCATGACACACACACACACACACACACACACACACACACTCATACTCACACAGAAAATCTATTAATTTTCCATTTAACCTTGGCCTATTTCTCACTCTCACTTACACACACACACTTCTCTGTCAAGTCTTCAGCTCTGGACTCAAACTGGGATCTGCTGCTGGCAGGTTGTAACCAGTGTAGAGCTGCAACTATTAGTAGATTAATTGATTAGTTGCCAAATATTCAATTAATTGTCAAGTATCTTGATAATTTTATAATTGTTTTGAGCCATTTTAAAGAAAAATTGTCAAAATAAATTCACTGATTTTAAGCTCTCAAATTAAATATTTTCTGCTTTTTTTTACTCCAGCTCAGCTAACTGAGAATCTTTGGGTTATGGACAAAGCAGGAGATTTGTGGATGTGATCGTGGGCTTTTGGAATCTGTAATCAACATTTTTCACCATTTTCCAGCGGTGGCAAAAGTACACACATTTCTTACCCAAGTAGTAGTCCGGATTCTTGAGTAAAAAACGGAGTAGACGCACTGATTCAACTCCTTTACTCAAGTAAAAGTCAAAAAGTACAGCTCTGAATTGAACTCAAAGTATAAAAGTAAAAAGGTGCCTTCTTTAGAACATTTCGACCACCTGTTTTTGTGCAAGGCTGCCTGAACCTCACCTGGAGTCTCCCTTCTCTTTTCTGTTTTGTCTTTTACATCTCTCATGCATGATATGCAATGATGGATACATCAAGGAATTGTCTTTTCTATGTTTATTATTTCACCCATTTATGGTTGAAATCAGTTTTGATGCTGGGAAGGTGGTGCGCAATGATGCAAAATAAAAACAATCAATAATTTCCCTAAAATGTATTAAAACTAAAGTAATGAGTTTTGAAAATGTAAAGGGTAGAAAGAACTGATATTTGCATTAAAATGTAGGGAGTACAAGTACAGACTTGTCAGAGAAATGAAAACTCAAGTAAGTAAGTAAAGTGCAGATATCTGAAAACTCTTTACAGGAAGGTATTTGTACCAAACACTGGACCAAAGAAGAGGCGATTAATAGAGAAAATGACTGACAGATTAATCAGTAATGAAAATAACCAGTGGAAACACCAGCTCTGTCTTCTTTCTACTCACATAAAGTTCCAGTAAGTTGGAGCACTCATAGTGCAGCTGCTCGGCTATAGCAGCAGCCCGGGCCGCGGTGCTCATGCTCAGATCCGGGCCGGTCATGCGTCTGGTCCGCCGGGCTGCCATTGGACCTCCAGCTGCTGCCTCTGATGATGTGAAACACACTTGGAGCAGAGCAACAGGCCGGCCCCCTCTAATATACGGCCGTGAACGCCTCCTGCCTCATCCCGACAAAGCCACGGTTCATAGCTCTCTTCAGCCTGCACTTCCGTTCCCCTCTGCTGGAAGTCAGTTCATTAAGAGCCACAGCTCTTCTCGGCTCTTAGGTTTCAGTAAGAACGAGTTTCCCGGTTTGTCCGACCTTGACTCAGTCTGCTGTTCACTGTTGCTTATGTTACAGACAGAGTTTGAGTCCAACTCTCCGCCCTTTCCCCCGGGAACCTGATGCCAGGCAGGAGGAATTTAACGGGACGAGCGGGGGCGGAGAGGAGGAGGAGGAGGAGGAGGAAGAGCTCATTCACTTATTCATGAGGAGCTTATCTGATTTACTGGTAGTGACCAAAGCAAAGATGGTCTAAATTTAAGTAGGATGCAGGCTGCCCAGAGCATTTGAATCTGCTCCAGTATGTGCATCTGTCCTCCTTAAGAGAAAAGTAAACAAAGATTCAACTATATCGGTGGTGGGAGTCACTACTCAACATGATGCTCAGGAACCAAATGCAAAATAACAGGAGGCCAGGGGCCAGTTAATAAACAAACATTCATTTAGCCATCAGATAAAACAATAAACATTAAGAATGGGTTGCACCAACTAGATTAAATTAATGTAAGATTACTTCTGATCAGATTTTTAGCAAAACTAGATTTTAAATGAATAAATCAAAGTTTAAAAGTAAACAAAAACTAGAAAACTAAGTTGTGTTTAGTAAAGTCTGGTTTATAAATGTAAACCTGGTTTACAGTGTGGAGATTTTTGCTTACCCAAATAAACAATAAATTAAAGTGTTGTCAAGACCCAGTAAGAAAGATGGCTAAATCATACAAACAAAATGTTATATTGTTTGCTAGCTAGATTAAAAAGTTAAATTTTACACAGTTTCTTGCTGGCTAAAAGGAATAAATTCAAAGAGGCTTTATCGGCCATGACCATAACAAAACACAGTATTGCCAAAGCACATTCAGAATACAAAATACACAAATAAAACACAGGCAATGAGCTATAAAACATATAAAACAATGTTACAGTGACATTAAGGTGCAAGCAGGAACTGAACATAACTGAGATTATCAGCAACAATAAAACCGTAAGAGATTGTTACATTGTTTGCTAACTAGCTTAAAAGTTAACAAAACATTACATTGTTTTGCTGGCTGGCTAAAAAGTTAGTTTGTTAGCTTGTTTCATAGTGACTGGGCAGAGAAGCTCTAATTTCTTCTTTGAGAAAAAAACAAACAGCCTGTAAGGAAATAAGAGACTGTCTGGCAGCATCTGGCAGACAGACTTGAACAGACAAGCTGGAGTGAAAGAAAAGTCTGCCCCTTAACTCTGTTCAAGAAATTTGATTATTTTGTTCAATCGATGTAAAAAAAAAAAAGGGAGCCATTTTATAAGTTAAAACTCCTTAAAGTTAATATTGGATTACATTTTAAATTGGAGTTAAAAGTTTTGTGCAATATATTTAATTTAGTCTATAAGAGTAAAAACTAAACTGATGTTTAAATTTAATCCTAATTTAAGATAGTTTAAAGTTTGGTGCAACAGAATTTGAAGTTAAATCATGATTAAATTGGGTTTAAAATGTAGTCCTTGTTGGTGCAACCCAGTCTAAAAAGTCCATAACTCATCTTTCATTACAATTCTTTATTACAAATTAACTGACTTATTTGCCAGATTACCTCGGTAAAAGGATTAACACTAGGCCTGATAGGTTTGGTTACATGAAAATGTTTATATAACATTAAAAGCTGGAGCCTCTTCAATCATACAATCTCTAAAATGTCATAACAAACTGCACCTACTAGGGACATAATGAGTATTAAAGATCTTTTAGTTTGTGCTAATAAGAAACTTCCCAAGAAGGCTAACAGCCACAGATAGTTATTGAGCATGTATTAATTGATATAAACAAACAAACAAAAAAACTCAGTGATGATAAATTTATTTTCATTATGAATTACAAAATGATCAGCAGGCCAAATTTTGCACAAGTTGGGCACACTGCACTTGTACAATTTTGAGGTATAGGCTTACTTTAGGCCTGCATTAAAAGACCATTAAAAGAAAACATACAACAGCACATATGCACAAACAAAAGCAGATAATGTATGAGGCATCAATGAAAACAATGCAATAATATCAATCAATCAAGCAATCAAATTTTATTTATATAGCGCCAATTCACAACAAAGTTGTCTCAAGACACTTTACATATAGAGTAGGTCTAGACCACACTCAGTAATTTTGTTTACATCCGACAATTGAAACAATTCCCCCATAAGCAAGCACTTTGGCGACAGCGGCGAGGAAAAACTTCCTTTTAACAGGCAGAAACCTCGGACAGATCCAGGACTCATGGTGGGCGGTGATCTGACGGCACCGGTCGGCCGGTCGGCCCAATAACATTGACAGGGGTCAGTCGAAATGACTGTGTTTGATGCTGTAAGTAGAATATTAGAATAATATTTCAAATGCAGTACTTTTATTTGTAACTGACTTTTTTTCATAATATGATATAGAACCATACTATAAACAAACTACAAGTGCCAAAAAAGGACTGTTAGTGATATCACCCTTAAACTTTCTGTGTTAATGACAGGACAGTACAGCTAATACAGTATAAGAAGTCTGCAATGTGTAAATAATTGCATATTATGGACCTTCTCAAGAGGAGACATTTTAGTTGTCATAGAAATAAAGCAACAGGTGAAAAGCAACACGTGTAAGTAAACAATGACCTTAATATTGGGGTTGTTGCATTTAGACTGCCAGGAAGTCATGTCAGTAAGCCGACATGAACGATGCCAGAGCCCTGTTACAGGCACACATAAATGGAATACAGCTGCTAGCCACTTTGAATGTTGGCTATTACTTATGCTGGTGTTTGACAAGTCAACATACCTCTATGGACAAAATTCCCATTTTGATTTGGTCATTAAACATATTGTAAACATTGCAGCCTATGATTTACAGAGTTTATGAATTCCACATGGTGACAATACTGATTTGGAGCAGGAAGACATCTGTAAGGCATCCTGGGAACTTTAAACAACCACACACACACACACACGCACACACCAAATAATAATGAAGTATTCATATTCTAATTGTACTATTTTTGGGACTGATGTGGCATCACAGACATTTTTCATAATATACCACGATATATGCTGCCCTGGTATCAAACAATTGCAATAAAGCCAATTAATGGTAAAATGTCATAAAAGTTACTTTGGACGAAACTAAGTTGGAGGTTTTAATTTAGTAGTTGAGTCATGTTACAGCCACACCTGGATATTGGAAAATGTATGTTATTAAAAACACCTCAATACTGAGATTCTAGGGATAAAGTTGTATGCTGTACAGATTGTTAAATCATTTGAGGCAAATTTGTGAACTGTAATTTGAGGCTGTTGAATTTCCTCAAATCATGTTTTTGTTTTTTGCACTCGAGAACATACCAAACAACCAGACACACAAGAAACATCAATCAAACATTTGTAGGTTGTTTTGATATGTGATAAAGATATATATTTTTTTATATATTTTTTTAATAAATCTTTTTTTTTTAATTATTGTGCACTCAAGGGGATATCAGTTAAACTGGTGTTGGTTTATTCTTTACTTGACCTACTTCATAGTATCTTGAAATAAAATATTCTGCCAATATGCTGTCTTTTTCAGAATATGTTATATGATTAATATATTTTTTTATATAAGAAAGGAAGCAAGAACTTATTCAAGATTATTTACAAACATATACAAAAATGCACTAAATAAATGCTGAAAACCCCTACACAAGGAAAATATACTGAATTTTAATTGCATAATCTACACTTTTGTTTTGTTTTGTTTTGTTTTGTTTTGTTTATTCCAGTTAGTAAATGTTCAGTAATGTTCCTTAGCTGTTTGTTGGGAAGTTGCATCTTAGCTTAAACACACTAAAAGAGCTCACAGTAAATGCTGTTCATTCTGTCCCTGGTAGCAGTGTATGTTTATAAATCATTCCAACATTTGAGTGATTGCATGATTGAAGACATTCCAGATATGTTTAATGTTATATAAACTTAAACTATAACTTAAATGCAGTAAAATATTTATCTGCCATAAAGGCCTATATGACAGATAAATATTCTACTGCACTTAATAGCTACAACTGCATTTTAGTCCTTGTAAAAAGATAATTTAGCTATTAAGTCATTTGAAAAGAAATCATTTCAGAGAAATATGAGTTATGGGCCTTGTAATGTTTATTAATTTTATTTGATAAAGATTTGAATAATTGATATATTATCTGGCCCCTGGCCTCCTGTCAAAGCTTGTTCAGGCTGGCCTACAGCTTCATGGATCAGTGAGTGTGGTTTGTGGGTTGGTGTGATGATTAAAGGGTGTAATTCCACTCCTGTGCTGCAGGTGTCAGTAGAGGCAGCTGAACGTAAACACTGAGCAGCAGCTGAACGACAGCGGCTACTGTTGGTGGAAATCTTGGATGATTATTCAAAAGAAGAAATGGGAATATCACATGATTAATTCCGCTGTATTATCATAATAAATTCAACGATTTTCTCTAAGATTTTAGTTGACCTGGAGCAGTATTTAGCGCGCTTCAGTTTCGAGACCACGCTAACCAGCTAGCTAGCTAGCTTAGCCTCAGCTGATAGTGAAGGCATGAACTCTCTGGTTGGCTACGGAGTGTCCTCGGAGTCTGACAGCGATGGAGATGTAGAAGATGGAAACAACGGGGAGCAAGGGTAAGTATTAATTTAAAAATCATCTATTACAAAAAGACAGATTATTAGATAATTCTTTTAACTGTTGCGCTAGTAGCTGTCAACTCCTCTCTGTCGTGTAACTCATATTCTCCGTCTCTCTCTGCACTTTTCTGCTTTCAAGTTCTCTTAAGGAGGCGGGCGGTGATGCTTCAGCTGTCAAAAGGACACGCAACTTCTTGCTGGAGCCAGATTCAGCTTCCAGTGACAGTGAATCAGAACCAGAGGAAGAGGAACCAGAGCCCTCTTCATCACCACCACATCCCCAGACTCCAGCTTCATCTGCAGCTTGCACTCTGCCCTCTCCTTCCCCGGGCTCCATCACCTCCAATAAACTACCTCCTCCTTCTTTAAATACCTTTTCAGACAGCGGGGTGTTTGCCAACCCTTTCAAGGCTCAGGCAGAGGAGAAACTCCACGCCTTGCAGAAACACGTCCCCCTCACAATGCAGGCCAAACCCTCTCAGATAGGAGGTAAAAGGATGTGTGTGTCGTACAGGAAAGATGGAAGGTGCAGGTTTGGGATCAAATGCAAGTTTGCTCATGACAGTGACCTCCAGACGCCGGTCACTGACTGTCATCCACCTGTGAGTGAAGAGACATCTGTGTCAGATCCAGCTGAGTCCCATGCAAGCGGAGCATCCCAGAACCTCCAGCAGGAGACAAAAGAAGAAGAGTCAGGAGGGCAGCAAGTGAAGAAGAGGAGGGTTGGACTGAGTAACACCTTAATTCCTCCTAAACGAGCTATGAAGCAGTATGCCATGCAGAGGGACAGAGAGCGGGTCAATATGTCCTGATGGATGGAGCTATTACACTGTGCTGTCATTAAGCAATAGGAGTGGGATGAAATATGTTCTCCCAGTGTGTATACAGTAGAAATTGTGCACTGTCCACTGTAGGATAAATTAGTAACTCAGGCATACAGTTATATCACACCTGTCAGACGTTTTTGTCCAAAGCGGGTCACATTCTTATTCCCCACAAACACACATCGAAAGAAATTTCTGGTTCTTGCACAAGGAAATTTTGACATGTGCAGAAAGAGCTGGAGGTTGAACCCACATCCTTACTATTAAAGGGTAAAGTGGAAGGGTTATAATTTGGGTTAATGAAAGTAGGGTTGCATGTGGTACTTATCCATAGTCAGTGTATTTTCAGCTTAATATTTTAATACTGCCAGTCAATTAGAGGCAGGTTGTAAAACAAGAAATATAGCTTCTCAGCATTTATTCCTGCCAGGGAGCTCCTGTTGTCTTCATAAATGTCCCTCACTGTGATAAATCTAAATCATTCTAAGCTTTTTTTTTTCTGCATTATCATGTTGGGAAACGTATGAGCAGATATCCATGATGACCAATATCAGATCCATATCGGGCCAAACTCTTAACTTTCAACTTTTTTTTCCCCCCAGACTGTCCAAGCTAACCTTTTAAAGCACAGAATTCCCACAATAACTCAAACTAACTGATCAAGACAGTGGCACACCAGCAAATCCTGTCTTCTGCTAGGTAAAATTACTGATTATTCGCCAGTTAGTTGGTTTGGAGAGAGTGATATTTGGCTTATACAAGAGCAGTTTTGCATCAGAAAAAGATGTCTGATGACAGCGTAAAGCAGTGAAAATTTTCTAGATATATGATACACTTGAACTGATATTGATTTCTTTTGGAATCTAAAAGAATACAGTTGCTGACCCTGTCCACAGCAGTTGATTGCTCAGCTTCTTACACCTGTAATCCTCTCTGCTTCTCCAAACTGGGGCCATGCTGACCGCCATCTACTGTAGGTAAATACACTATCAGTAAGTACCTCAAACAACCCCACTTGTAAAAATGAAATAGTAAAAAATCTCAAACTGTCAGTGAATACACTGGATAAATGTTAAGACATTTATTTACATCATATAAATCAACAGTTTTGTGTTTTCTCTACCACACATCCTAAATCACAAATCAGAGAGGTGCAGATTTAGTATTGACATATCTTCCAAGGTTTCTACATTACATTACACTTCAAAGGTTATTGACAAAATTTGAGTTTGACTAATTCAGAGACTGTGCTGTACTGTTATTTTATAAGTTCATGTGTGATTTATATTGTCTAAGGTCACCTTTTGGCTGTCTATAGTGACCAAGGACGTTTGTGAGAAGTACATATATTATACGGGTTATTATTCCTTCAAAGACTACCAATAGACAAGCTTAACATTAGCACAGATGTCATTGAAACAGGCTTAATGAAACTGCCAGAATCCCTAAAATATGCATTTTATGACTTTTTACGAGCCTGTGAAACACTTTCTGTGTAAGCCTTTCCAGGTTTTGAAATGTTTCTCTGTGAGTGTTCTCTTTTATCTTTTAACCTTGCCAAATAAAGGCTTTACAGTAGATCTGGACAGTAAATGAGAAAAAATAGCTGCCTATTCATTTAATCAGACTTCACTCACCCAGCACATACTGTGGTCTGCTTTATAATGCGTGTTTTGTATGAATTTATAATATAAATAGAGTTGATTTATTCCAGTAGGAACCTTGAAGCCACACACTCGATATTTGATGTGTTGTATATTACTAAGAGGTATGCTATATTATTGCATAATAGCAACATAACCTCAGCATCAATACACACACTCACATAAAGGCTAGTTATGTTTACAGGACTGTTATGTACAAAGGCAACAACTTACACATACAGACACATACAGATCTTTCCCTGATACAGATATTCTAAAAAGCTACCAAATATGACTATGAGTGAACAGTACATAATATATTGGTGATCCTACATTTATCTCAAACATTGTAATACAGTATATCAGGTCACTATCTTCTGTTTTTGTGTGCACTATCCATGTTTTACATGAGGGCCTGCTGCACATGTCTCTCCGTGCTGTCTGACAGAACTTCCCCCTGTCCTGTCTGCTCCCACACCACGCCGTCCTCTCCCACAGCTTCTGTCTGCTGGAGGGAGCTGACCGACTGAGACGAGGATGAGAGCACCGGATTGTCCAGCATAAAGCTGTCCCCGTTGGTGGAGGCTGGGTCCTGGGGATGGGGATGGGACGGGGACAGGAGAGGGGGGCTCGGGGCAGCGGTCTGCAGGGTCTGAAGCTGTTGAGATGTTGCTAGGATGGGGATCTGCTGAATGTGGGTCTGAGACTGGCTGACTGGCTGGAAGGTCATTTGGAGGATTTGTGTCTGGCCCTGGTTGGGCTGCTGGGAGGTGTAGGACTGAAGAGTCTGGAGCTGCGGTTGATGCTGGGTCACCACGGAGCTGGAATGGAGGGTCAGTTGTTGAATCTGTGCTTGCTGTGGCTGCTGAGCAGCCTGCACGAACTGAACAGGCATCTGGAGCTGGAGGTGAGTCTGCTGCTGGTTGTCAGCCGGCGACGGGGGGTCGATGGGGGACAGGGCGATCGTCACTGGCACCTGCATGGTATGGAGGCTCTGGTCTTGTCCCAGTAAAACCACCTGGTGACTCACTTGTTGGCTCACATGACCCATCTGGGACACCTGAGCCACTTGCTGCCCAACTTGCCCTTCCTGGCTCAGCTGGTCCACTTGCCCGTCCTGCCCTATTTGGCTCACGTCCAGGCTGGTGACCTCAGCTTGAATGGGGTTTCCTGGCAGCTCAAGCAGAGAGGCAGGGGTTGTGATGAGGGCGCCAGCGTTGGCTGCCAGTGCCTCAGCGATTAGCACCTCAGGGTGACTCTTGGCCTTGTGGGCCACCACACAGTCCTTCTTCTCAAACTTCTTGCCACAGATGGAGCAGGAGAACTGGTAAGTGGCATCAGCATCGTGCTTCTTCATGTGCCAGTTGAGAGACGCCTTCTGACGACACGTGAAGCCACAGATTTCACACCTAGGAGGAAAAATTGAGAGAAAATGCATTTAAGTGATCTCAGAAAATTTAAAGAGTAACTTTGGTATTTTTCAACCTGGACCATATTTTCCTATGTATTTGTGTCCAAGTGATAAGTGATTAATGGGGGCAACAGTTTTTGAAATTGCTCCAGTATTAATGGAGAGCACTGCAGTCATCAGAAATGAAACTGATCTACAACTTAATCCTCTGTACATCCACTAGAAGTGTGTTTTTGCAACCGACAGGCTCAGATTGTTACGATTATAAGCGTCTGACAACATTATGGACAGGATCGCTACAGAGAGACCTCTTTTTTTAACCAGGAACAGCTGTTTTGTTGCTTTTTGCAAAACTAATCAGCCTCCCTTTGTAAAACTAATCCTTCAATCAAACTCAACAAAAACAAAATAAAACTCAATGCCTGGGCTCATTTTTCCACTGCCTCAACAATCACCAACTCTGGTTGTTTGGTCGAAATAAACCCTTAGTTCACGAGGCAGATGTGAAAATGTTCTGACTGTCCGCGTTATTTATCCCCACTGCTTCTCTGATGTTGGTCCTGCATCTCACTCCTATTATTTATTATATTTTCACACCTAACACTGTAAATAAAGGATTTATTTTGACCAAACCGGTGTTGGTGACTGTTGGAACAGTGGAATGACGAGCCAAGATGTTGGTGGTGAGTTTTATTTTGTTTCTGTGGAATTTGAATGAAGATGAAAATGTTCAAATTACAGTTTTGCAAAGGGAATCTGGTTAGTCTGGTGAAACCAAAGAAACAGCTGTTTCTTGTTAAACAAAACATATCTCACTCTTACAAAAAGGTGTCACACTCCTTTCCATGCTGTCATACACTTAAAATAAAAATCTGAGTCTGTCAGTGGTGAAAATAAGCACTTTTTTTCTTACTTTGATGGTGTGCAGCTGACCATAAGAATAAGCTGTAACTTAGTTTAGTTTTTATTGGCTGCAGCACTCCCCCTCAAAACTGGACCAATTTCAAAAAAATGTTGTCCCCATTAGTCACTTAGACACAAACACCTGGGAAAATAAGGTCCAGGTTGAAAAATACCAAAGTTACCCTTTAAGAGAATGAAAAAATGTCCAAACAAAGAGTACTAGTACAAAGTACTAACTGTAGGGGCTTCTCTCCCGTGTGAATCATGCGGTGCACAGCCAAGTTGTGGGAGCTCTTGAAGGCACGAGCACAGAACTCACAGATGTAGTCCCTCTGGTCTAGAATCACAAAATACTCAAATATAGATGTGTTCTCCACATACTTTCATTATTTATTATAACAAGGAATGATGAGACACAGATCAAACCCAGTGCATGTTTTATGCATGTGCAGCATGTGTACCTGTGTGGTGCTTCGCATGACGCAGCAGCTGCTTCTGTAGGCGGAAAAGCCTCCCACAAGACGGGTGAGGACAAACGTACTTCTTCTTGAGCAAGTGCTGATACTTTATATGATGCTGGTGTGCAGAAATGAAGAAAATACAGAACAGTGTGTCAGCTTCACTTTGATGGAAAGGCTAGAATACTGATGTATACTGTTTACTGTTCTACTGTTTTGTGTGCACTTCTATGTGAAGATCAAATAGTTGTTTTCCACCTTCACGAGTTACCAGGTTTGAATAAAGAATGTGTGGTCAAATCATCAAATTAAATGTATTGGGAGTATCTCAACATGTTATGCAGGTTCCATTATTATCTTAAGGATTTTACTGATAGCAAACATCCATGTTTACTTCCCGCCAGCTACAGATTTTCAAAACATTTCACCAGGAAATAAATTTGGGCCCCATTTAGTGCTGAAACAACTAATCAATTAGTCATAAAAGAAATTTAATCAAGCAATTTCAAGATGCCACCTTGGACAATGGAAAATGTGATGGACATCTTTCACTATTTTTGACATTTTGTAGACAACACAATTGCTTCATTGGGAAAAAAAAATACAGCTTAATGAATAACTAAAAATGGTCAGCAGCAGTCCTAATTGGGGATGCACAACAGCATGTCATCTGTATTGGCTGATAAGCCAATGAGCTTTAAAATGAAATATTGGCATCACCCCGAAATGAGCATTTCTGCCGATATGAAAGCCCAATGACACTTTAATTATGCATGCGCAACTGAAGTATGTCTGCAGTGTGGAGGTTTTTTGAAGTGTCTGAAACTGATAGCAAATTGGCAAAGTTGCTATTTGCAGTGATTGCTGAGCAGTCATTGCAAACAGCAACTTGTTGATGCAAGGAGGAGAGAAATTGCATTCCTTTAACACTACCCATTTTAATGCCCAGCTTAAGAGTAGTCACCTCGATTATTATGAAGAATTTGTGAAGAACACAGAGAAAGAGACAACGTAAGCAGTAGTTTTCTTATTTTGCCCAGTGAATGTGTACATTTTAGAAAGCACTGTATTCTGAATCTGTCAGCAGACCATCATGGTGAGAGAAGACAAAATAATGTGTTAATTCCACTACAGGAGAGCCTCAGTGTTCTCTGCAATTAGATGGAAAAATGGAATGGAAAACATTGGCATATTGGATATCAGCAAAAAGACAGTATTGTGCATCACTATTCCTAACCCCTTTTTAATGTATTTAGAATAAATTCCCAAACACTGTATTTGAACTGCAGCAGCTCAGAGTGACAGATGTAAATAACCCTCTGCAGGATTGTGTGGTTGCTGAGACAGACCTGTAGGTAGCGAGGATGAGCCAGGACGGTCCCACATCCTTCCATTTCACAGCGCACATACTGCACCGGGGGCTTCTTCCTGTGTGGGTGAAGAGCGTGTCATTGCACTGTCACAATACTCTCTCAATCCAAACATTAAATGGTTCTCAAAACCCTCATTAATATCCCACATATCTAGATTTGTCGCTCACTATGTCAATCATCCATTTATTTCTGGATGAAATTATGAAAGGGTGATATTCGTGAAATCATATTATAAAAGTTCAGATTATGACGCTCACAAACACACTTAGACTTCACCTTCTCTTTGGCAGCCGTGGGGTTTTATCGTCTTTTTTCCGTCGGCCTCTCCTAAAAAAAGACAGAAAAAAGATCATCGTAATAGAAAAAAAAATCAAATACTCGTTCTATTGTGTAGTAACTACAGTCATTTTGAAAAGGACTTTGCTTTGTAACCACAAACATTACACTCAGATCGAAGCTGGAATACAGTCACATAGCAACTGTTTAATATTTCACATGCACAGTTTAACTTCAACAAGGGTAAAATTGATAGTTTGTTACACATCGAGTGGTACTGTGCTTACTTCCTGGGTCCATCTGGGTCCTCCATTATTTCTTCTTCTAGTTTTACTTCCTCTTCCACACTCTCCACGTTGTCTGAACCTTCTATCTTTATCTCAGGAACCTCTTTCTCTTTTTTAGGTGCCTTTTCTTTCTCCTTCTTCTCCTTCGGTCTCGGAGGAGCTCTGCGCTTTGGTTTAGGAACATCCCTACAAAAAACAAATGTCCAGTTACTAAACAAAAACTATGGTGCCTATATGTCTAATCATGTCAGACACACACAACACACCTTTCAGCCTTCGGGTCATAGCTCTGGTCATTTAGGTCATCTCTAAAAGGAACATCTTCATCACTGCTGAGGCCCTCCTCCTCCTCCTCTACACCACTGAAAGCAAAACAACAAATCACTTGAAACAGAATTACCCTCTTTCTGCGTGGGGTCAAGTGAACGCACTTGAGATAAGTGTACCTCTGACTCTGTAGCTGGTAGTTGCGGTCGTTTGGGTCATCTTGAAATGGAGGGTCTTCATCACCCAAGACCGGCTCAGCAACATCCTCACTTTCCTTCTCTTTCTTTTTACTGAGACAGCACACAGTTAATGAGAAACACAGCCACCATCAAAACACTGCACCAAGCTCTCACTTACTCACACTCTTTCACAATATACAAGTAACATAACCACAGGCTCAGTGGGCCATAAATACCAGAGCAAGATATATGCTTTAACGGCTTTTTATACATATATAACAATGTTATGCATTGACTCTTGAAGCCTTAATCATCACATCTAAATTATTACTATAAATGCAACTGCAAATTCCTTTGTGCACACAGCAATCAATGTATATTGTCACTTTGTTTATTTTACCAGCATATTAACTTTGATTGCATCTTTTAATCATGACTATTTAATATTTGCCAATTTCCAGAGTAAGTGATCAACAGGGGACTCTAGCTATTAATGGCAAATATGACAATGAAATAATTTTATTTCAAATATTAAAAGGCTTTTGGTTTACATCAGTGACTGGGCAGAACAGATGAAACACCAGGCTATATTGAAACAGGCAAGCATTTTTCGGGACTATATTCAAATTCAAGCACATTCCTCATTTGGAAAACATAACAGTTAAAATTAAGCATTTTCCAAAATTTCAAGACTTTGTACAAATTTTTAAAATAACTGCATAACACCCAGTGTGAGACCATGTAAATACAAGTCTACCTGATTGTGTCTTACTGTTTGTAAAAACATTCATTTTTTATGTGGATCTTTTTTGATGATCTAAATACATTTTGTCGCAGACCCTGTCCACAGCAGTGCTTTGCTTAGCTTCCACACTGGTACTCCTCTCTGATTCTCTGCACTGAGGTTGTGCCGACCACTTTCTACTGTAGGCAATACACTAGCTATAGATAAGTACCTAATACAACCCCACTTCAAATAATCTGTATTGTCCCTGTAATGCTTGCAATTTCATGTCATGCTTACCCAAAGGGATAAAAATATACTTACATTTCATACTTCTCTTTATTGTTTAACTCTTCTTCCACTGCTGCATGTCAAACAGAGAAAGACAGGAGCTTTAATAAGGCAACTAAAGTAATTTTAGAAACTTCAACCTTCAATTTTTAGATGCATGTACAAATTGTGAAATTGTCCAAAATGGGAAATGGCATAAATGCATCATAAAACACAAAAACATTTTATTGCAATATACTGCATTCTCTGTAAGTGAGTTATTGGAAGTAAAATGGACTTAACAGGCAGCACTGATCCCATTAGTTACACTGTAAACTGATTATCACAACCATCCCATATCAATTACATAAAATGTCACTGAAGGTTTCCTACAGAATAAGCAATGTCCTGAACAACAGTACGCGAGCATGACGCTTCAGTGCGTCTGTGAGAATTATTGCAAGCGCACATGTTGAACCATTGTAGTTCGCTGTCAACAGGTTGCTCACCAGCTGGATTCTCCATTCCAGGTTCGGTCTTACACACAGGCTTGGCAGCGCCGCGGACGGCCCTGCCAGACGGGGGCTTGGCACGAGTCTGGGCTGGGGGGCGTCTGGAGGGAAGAGCTGGAGGGATGGAGCAGACGCGTGCCATCAAACATACTGTACGCCTTGAAGTGCAGTACAGACATATGCAGACACAACCACACACACGAGCCAGCTCTGATGGAAATGCACACATAATCCACTAGCACATATAAAGAATACGATTTAACTTAAAGGGACAGTTCATCTGAAATGAAATACATATTTTGCTACTGGCCTGTAGTGCTATTTATCCATCAAGATACTTTGGTGCAGAGTTTTAGATATCAGCTGTTACGGTTGGGAAAATAGAGTCCATTGTTTGTTGTTTTTTTAAGCTGATTTTTGTCATTTTATTTTCCTAATTTAATGGTCTGAATGAGTGACAACCGCTGCTCATCGATTCTCATTGAGCGGCACTGCACATGCCCGCTGGCCAGAGGAGAGCGAGAGCAAAACGGCCAGTAAAGAATAAAGAATATTTTCACATCGAACTCAGTGAATTATGGCTTTACTTTGACCAAACCAGAGTTCATGATTTTTGTAACAGTGGAAAGACTGACCAAGACAGTTTTGGTGAGTTTTAGTTTATTTCAGTCTGTCAAGTTTAAATGAAGCATGTTTTATGATGAGTTAACAAGGCAATTTAAGCCCAGACTACTTTCTTTCTATGGTAAAAAAAACAAAACAATTCCTACATGAAACGGCTCACAACAAGGTCTGTGGATTACTGAGTAACTGGGTCATTTTTTTTTTTTTTTTTTTTTTTTTTTGCATCTTGACACCACAAGCCGTGTGCTATCTGGTTCCATTATATTTGAGAGAAGACAGACATCTCTGCAGGTGATATAAAACCCAGTAACTCACAACCAAACAATATAGATGAATAAATAACACTACAGGTAAGAGAACATATACATTTTTTAGAGACGCACAATAACATCATCATGTCATCGATGTCATCCCACAAAGACTTTAAAACTAAATATCTTATCAGCCAGAACAGAATACAAATATGACAGGGCCAATAAGATGATGCTTTTATTATATGTACACAGCACAAGTGTGTCTGTGGTGTAGGGGTTTTCTGAAGGCAAGGCAATATATTTTTATAGCTCTCTTCAGATTCAAGGCAATTCAAAATGTGTTACAAAAGCCTAGAAATAAATAAGACTTTAAGAAAACATTAAAACACTGAAGTGTCTGATGTGGATAGCAAATTGTTGTCTGCAATGATTAGTGTCAGTCATGCAATGAGAACAGTACAACTCTGAATGCCCATCTTTACAGCCGTCATCCCGATCATTACAACAAATTTATGAAGGGTGAAGAGAACCAGGCTCCAGTTAAAACTGTCTTACTCTGCCCAGTCAATGTGTACATTTTAAAAAGCATTATGTTTTATGTCTGCATGTGCCAGTGGGCCACTACATTAACAGTAGGCATAACATGTTAATTCCAGTACAAGAGAGACTTAATGTTCTTTGTAATTCAGTGTGTAAAAAAAAAAAAGTGTGCCTATATCAGTATCAGCAATCAGCCAAAATGAGTTAGTAAATATCTACATATCAGATATATGCAAAAATCCAATATTGTGCATCTCCAAATATTTTTTGATTTTGATGTTAACTGTCCCCTTACATGTAGATTTAAACAAAGCCATATCAAAGATTTTTTTCTGATTACCTTGAGTATCTGTGGGAGGTTTCTTGGGTTCCTCCGAGCTGCAGAAAGGAGACAAAAAAAACAACCAAACACTTGAGTTTTGACAGTTTCTCTACCTGCAGCACAACATGCCATCGTGCACCACTTCTCTGCTGCAACCATGTATTTAAAAGTTACAGCATTTAACAGAAATGTGTGTGTTTGTAAAAGCCAGGTAAGTTTTACTCCACCCGCCCCGTGCAGAGCTGCAGAAAGGGGACGAGCTATGCTGAAGGCGTGCTTTTTCACAGGAAGACCTGACCCCACCGACATAAACACACTGTTAAAGTGTGACAGGCTCATTGTAAACAAATGTATGTGTCTCTGTTAGCTCGGAGTGATCGATTAAAAACTCACTCTGCGCCTTGAAGGCTGTCACCTGCGACCCCTCCTCCCCAGCCTCAGCAGAACCCGCTGATTCTGAGTTTTTCTTCCGCCTCGAGTTGGAAACTTTCCTCCGCTTGGTCGCTCCGGTGTCCGGGCTCGGCTCGTCCTCGTCGCTGTCGCTCTTGGTGTCCTTCAGCCAGGCCGGTACTGCCCTCGTCGACCTGTCTCTTAACACCCGTCCTGAGCTCTGCGGGCTCGACGCCGCTCCGTTAACGTCCAGTTAACGAAGCGGAGACGCCGCCGGACCTCGGGCGGCCCGCTCCCCGCTCCCTGAGCCCCCTGCGCGGGGTAACGGTCGTGCTGGTGGCCGGGGTCTGCTCTGCGGCCTTGTCCTCCGCCGGCTCTTCAGCTTTATTTACATCCCCTGTTCGGTCGCCGGCCGGTTCCATCACCGTGAGGACGCTTCGGTCTACCTCAGATTCCGCTTAAAGTCAAGCAGGTTTACTGGCAATTTGAGGAAAAACGGACCACATCTGGTTAAAAGACGTTTAGACTGCAAGCGGCCTTTATCCAACAGTGGGGCATTTTCTGTGATTGCCTTTGGGTTCGTCGCAAATTAAATGCATATATTTATTGATTAGAAATTGAAAACTTTTCTTAATTATCTATTCAGCAATAAACCGATATCATTTTAAAGAAGCAGACACTATTTTCGCGTTCTTAAAGCTATAGTAAACCTACTTATTCGCCCGGGCCTGGAGCGCAACCATTTTGTGCGCTTTGTTGCGTCTCCTTTAAGCCAAATATAAACTGAGGTTACATTCAGCAGCGGCACCGCGTTTCAGCAGCTGCTAAAATCATCTGGATTTCCCTCTGTGCCCCGTGCAGACGGTGCAGGCCTAGCTACATTGTTTATAGATCTGCAGAGACCGCAGTAACCGTGCAAAGGCACCGCGCACACGGCTGGATGCCGGGGCATCATGGGAACTGTAGTTCAACCCAGATCAACACAGCTTGGACTTTGTTTTACGTGTATTTCTATCTTTTATTGTCGTGTTTTTAAGTTATTTAGGACAGCAATAGGGATATACAATCCTGCATTTGATTAGTAATGGAATTTAATTTCTGCAGCACAATGAATAATAAATAATGCTAAATTAATATAATTATGTGAAAACGTTCCATGCGTGCAGAATAATTTCTCTATCACAAACATTTGCACACATGAAACTAGTTTTCAGTGTATTTTACTCCATCCTGCAGTATTTTTGTGTTCTGTGTTAAACAAATTAATAAATTACAATATTTACTAAATTCTCTGACTTTTATTGTAATATATTCTTCTTGCATGTGTTGAATTCATATTTTAAGAAAGATTAAATGTGGTTTGTTACCTACAATATTCTGCATGGATGACTGTGAGGCTAACATGGCTGCCAGTGAAAAAGCTGCACTGTCTGGTCTGAGCTGTGCAGCCCTGCTGCAGGCTGCTCTGATACAGTACATCTACCACCAGATGGCAATATTGTTTCAAATGTAAATCTCTGCGCTTGGTTTAAAATCCTCCTCTTGCTCTCAGTCACAGTGATAAAGTAGGCGTGCTGTTGGTAGTTTTATTAAGGAAGTATGTTGGAGATAATTATTGGGAAATAAAAGTACGCCTACTCTTAACTTTTTCTGGCAGAGTCTGTGAACGTTTTATTAATCACGCACTGATCATGAACGCACAGCTCCGATGCACAAGTCATCATGAAGGACTGTAGGTGACAGGGAGTTCAAACCCACAAAAGTAGGGTTCAAGCCAATATCATTAAATACCCAACGTTGGTTCCACTACCAACTATTTTTTTTTTATTATTAAAAGCAGATAATGTGCTTTCATGCAGGGAGGGACCATGCGCCATGATTTGAGGTAACTGCTTCTGATTACATTATTTACCACTGAGTGATTTGCACATTTACAATCCTTCTTTTCTCTGATGATTATTTAATGACATGCAAGTTAAAACAAGACCGTCATGAGTGGTAAATAGCAAATGTTTATTTTGTAAATTCAATGAACTGGTGATGGTGTGATTACTGCACACATACACAAAAATCACAGGAGAAGCAGAGTGTTTATGACCCAAAACATCATCTAACTTTAGACAGACAGTTCTCGGTATCTTTCCTACTGATGAAGACTGAGCCAAGTCATTGATAGAGGAAGTTTCTCCTACTAAGTAACAGCAGCAACACCACAAAAAAGCCCTGACCTTGCATCATCATTATTCTTTGTATTTTCAATCTGAATCTCTAATAAGTAACTAGTAACTAATGCTGGAGTAGGAGTGGCATAAAATTAAAACACTCAAGTAAATACAACTGCCTCAGAAATGTACTTTTAAATAGAGAAACTGAGTAAATGTATTTAGTTACTTCCCACCACTGGATTTTCCATTGGCAGTATCAGTATGACATGTATTTCTAGTTAAGCTGGTTGTTTTTGTCTGTGAATTGTAACAATAATTTAATGGTCAAACTGCTCGCTGGCAGGTGGAGACACTATAAAAACTCCATGTACCTGTGACTGCCCTCCTCCACATACTGAAGGCTACTTATGTTCTGAAAAGCCTCCCTGAGCTCCTCACTGGGGTACAACATGTTTCTGGAGTAAAGTTGACCCGCCACAGAGAAGTTTATGAAACATTCTCCAAACACTGTGCTTGCTCTCCTCTCTCCAATATGACACATTGCCTAATAGTAGCAGATGAATGAGGTCAGGGATGGGTTTCCATTCACAGAGGTCAGAGTCAAAGTCCTCTGGACCTTTCACTCTCTATAGTTATGCACTTTAATTTAAGGCTGGGTTGCACCAATATTTTTTTTTTTTTTTTACTTCAAATTAAGTTGCACCAAACTATCTTAAAATTTAGAAAGATTCCATTTAAATTTCTCTTTAAATCTCAGTTTAGTTTTTAATCTAACTTGAAGATTATTTCTGTTGCACAAAAACATTGTAATCTTCAATTTCATTCAATTTTCCTGAGTAATAATCTTACATATCTCCTGATAAATAAGACTCATATGACATAATCCCTTTCAATCATCATTATGACGCGCAGGACATTTCACCAACCCAAAACGTTGATATTCAATGTCCTGATGCGTTTAGGAACAGCTCAGACAAATCCAATTAACTCTACCTTTACTACCTGTTAGGTAGTGTCTTTTTTCATTACTGTGCTGTATTCTGTTTTTTAAACTCTCCATTATTTGACAAGCTGCTCCATTAGTTTGACCAACAAGTTTTTCTCAAACAAGGAGAAATTATTGTATTGTAACATTTTAACTTTTTAGATAGCTAGCTAACAATGTAATATTTTGTTAACAGTTTAGCTAGCCAGATAGATAGATAGATAGATAGATAGATAGATAGATAGATAGTACTTTATTGATCCCAAACTGGGAAATTCTTCATTCTTTATGGTTTTCCTCCCACTTTTATACTTACTAGGTCCCAATAGCATGCATGTTTGTTTTTCATTTATGTATTTATTTTAGTTTGGGTAAGCAAGCCAATATTGATAAACTCTGTTTAATACCTGTTAAATTTTTAGACCTAGTTTTGCTAAACTCTCATAAGAACTAATCTTAGATTAATCTTTGTTGGTGCAACCCAATCTAAAACTGAGGCTAGATGACATGGTTTTGGTGTGTTTTAACAAAGTGGAATATTTATGCAAAGAAAATGAAAGACAGCATTGCATCCTTTTAAAAATGCTTTATTTATCTACTTTGTCACTATAAATATAACAAGGCCGAACAAGCTTTTTTTTTTTAAACACAACTTCAGATAGAAAATAGTCTGCAAAGGTCTACAAAGGTATAGCAAAGGGCACATTTTGGCAATAAGGCACACACTAGGAAGAGTTTAAATGGTAAGACCTATGTTAAACTAGGCACATGTAGCTCCACACCACTGGCACAAGGAGCAGGAGGAGTTCATCCTGCTGCTGTAGTGTGGGTGAAATGCAGGCAAGAGAAAGTAAAGCAGGTGTTTTGAGTGGGAGACAGAACCAGAAGGTTTTCTGCCGTCTAACACATGAAGTTCGTCAAGTTTAGATGGCTGTTAAATCATAATTAGACCTTTGACAGTTAAGCCAAAACTGACATGATGAGTCGCAACACCAGCAGCTGATGAAACTGACAAAATGTAGCTGAATGAGAAGGCTTTATGTTCCCACTCATAACACCAAATCCAGTTCAAAATAACATACAGAATATTACACATAACAAAAACACAATAACCTAGAATTTTTTAAAACTATTGGACACTTTGGCAAAAAAAAAAAAAAATTTTTTTTCAACTTTTGTTACTCTGACTTTTTATCCCTAAACAAGGTGTAAATAAAGAAAAGAAACATGTTTTAGAATATATTATACCTTTTCTTCTTACTTCACACACAACACATGTAATGCATATATTAAATATATCCTGACTTACTGTCATCATACAAGAAAATAATAAAAGCTGTAGCCAAATACAGGCAATGGATTGAGATGAAACTTAGACAAATATGTTTTGTTACTGTGGATAATCAATCATTTTCATCTTGGACCAAAAACGTAATCCAGGCCATCCTCATAGTCAAACTCACATTGTTTTATGAGTAAAATGGAGTAAAAATCTGATGATGCAAAGTGAATAAAAAATTGGATTGAAAAATCCAAAACTACTAGAAATGCAAGCCAGCATACAAAAGTTTTGCATACTCATATAAAGATGGCTGTTGCGGAGTGTGACTTCATGATCAGCAGCTGCTTGCATCCGTTATGTTTGTGTGCATGTTTGTTGTAGTACATACATACATGCATGGCTACTTGTATATTTCAGCGTGAGGTATTGCTCCAGTTAATCCCAGTCCAATATTACACTTGTTTTCAACACATCGCAGAGTTTAAAAAGTGCCTTCTAAACATTCATCAGGGTTATTTTATGTTTTATGCTTTTAAAACTCTGTCACACATACAGACATTGGAACTAGCCAAGTTCACACATGAATTCATACTCTGTACTTAACATCTCTTCATCTGAGAGTCGCAATCTCTTGCCTTTTTATAAATACATTTTAAGTGCACCTCGGTCAAGCACAGTTTGGAGGACGAGAAATAAAGAGGAGACAAACAAATACGGAGTGTTACTGCAGGAGCATTCACAGAAGAGACTACAGGAGAGAGGTAGCCTTGTCACATCTGACTGCAGAGACTGAAACCTACTCGTCTCACTACGTTACAGTAATACCACAAGTTTGGTTCAATTGGAAATATGAATGGAGAAAACTCCAATGTTTCCTCTAGGTGCCAACCACAGGGGCTTTGCTTTGTTAAGAAAGGCACAGTGAAAAGCAGAGGGTAGCACATACATTATGCAGATGTAAGGCACTGTAGTCAGGCACAGTCTTTCTCATAACATGAGACTGGAGTGTTTGGAGCCTTAAAGGGATAGTTCAGACTATCTGAAGTGGGGCTGTATGAGATACTTATCCATAATCAGTATATTACTTACAGTAGATTGTGGTTGACATGCCACCAGTTTGGAGAAGCAGAGGTGAGTACCAGCATGGAAGCTAAGCAATGTACTGTTGTGGACAGGGTCAGTAGAAAACTGTGTTTTAGCCAGCTAAAAAGGCTCATCTGAAAAAAAAAAACAGTATCAGTTTAAGTGTACACTATTATTTAGAATATTTTCACCACTTTACTTTTCCATCTGGCAGCCTTTTCTAACAGGACACCACGATTATATAAGCCAAATATGGCTCTCTCTTGCTCAACCAAACTCCATTGGGAAAAACAGCAATTTTACCTCGCAGAAAACCAGAGTTGCTGGTCTACCGCTGCCTCAATCAGTTAGTCTTTTTGTGTTATTGTGTGATTTCAGTGAATCCAAACCCTTAACAACACTGAAGTCACACAATAACACAAACAAACAGGCCAATTGAAGAAGCAGTAAACCAGCAAGTCCTGTGTTCTGAGAGGTAGAATTATTGATTTTGCTAATGGAGTTTGGTTGGTCTGGAGGGCGTCATGTTTGGCTTATATAACAGCGATTTCCTGTCACAAAAAGCTGTCTGATGCCAAGGTAAATTAGTATAAATATTCTAAATATAGCATATATGTAAAATGATGCTGATTTTTTTAGATGGATCTTCTTTAGGTGTCTAAAATATGTTTTGCTGCTGACCCTGTCCACAGCAGTTCATTGCTTAGCTTATTACTTCTGCTCCTTCTCAGAACTGGGAGTCTGCAGACTGCCATTTATTGTAGGAAAACACTGACCAACAGTAAGTACCTCCTTCAATTTCACTTCAAATAATCCTAACTATCCCTTTAAGGTTTTTGGTTAGCATTGGCAAAGGCAGGAACTCTTCAAGTGAGAGTGCTCCAGTCCATGTAGAAAAATGTCTCTCATTTCTGTCCATATTTGTTCACCTTTCAAAAGTCAAACAATAAAAAGAAAAAACCAATAATAAAGATATACATAAATGAGAAACAAAACAACTAACATCTGTTCAGTCTTAGACCCCTGTCAGCGCAGCTTCTGAGGATGCTGGGAAATATCTCCTTGTACATAACGTTGCTGTCTATCAGGCTTATAGATACACCATGCTGCCCATTACTGAAAAAGCTTTCCAGTTTTCTTTCTCTAGTTTTCGTTCCCCAAGGAATCTGTCACAATAATATTATTTAGCCGGCAACATTTCTTCAAACAAACCAAGATATATGTTTCCAAGAGTCAAAGATGAGCAAACAAGCAAACTAATTATAGGCAAATGAACACAACACTTGAAGAACCTTCATTTAAAACAACCAAAAAACACACAAAAAGTAAAACTAAATAAACCAAAAAGTACCAAACGGGCATGTTTGAAGCATACACATTCAACCAGCATGGACGGACAGCATCACCTAGAAATGGCTAAAATACTATATATTAATGGAAAAAATACTAGAAAAATACATTAGTATATCCAAAAACAGTTGTCTTCAGTGGTATCCTCTCATGTCAGTAGTTCCTGTTTCTTTCAAATAACTTTTCTGTCTTAAAACAATTTTTAGACATGGTGTAAAGCTTTATCTTTGCTACCACCCCAATAATAAGAGAAATCTACGGAGAATAAAACCTTAAATATGTATTTTCTCTTCATAAATACTTTAAAGTACCTTCAGTGTTTCTGTTGCCACAGCAACAAGGTGGCGGGTCAGAGACAGAGAGAGATGGGAGTTGTGACTGTTGTTATTGTAATGCTTGTTGTTGAAGGGGACGACTGTCACCGCGTACAGGTAGGTGTCCTCAGTAAGTGAACTGTCCTGTGTGTGTTATAACAGTGATGCTGCATAATGAAGCCTGTCGTGTGGTTGCCATGGGTCCAGGATACACTGAGGCCAGTAGGTGGGACACATATGAGATGTCAGGTTGTTTCGCTGTCTGTTTTCTAAATATTTGCTTCAAACAACATTCCTTTAGAGCTTTTGGATGTTCACGAGTTCAGGTGATGCTTCTATGATGGGACAGACGGCACGCTGCAGTGGACATTCAGTCACAGGCAGGTTAACTTTGTTTCACGTGGTCCGACCCCACAATCAATATGTCTGGTAGACATCGTGGATGGGCAGCTGGAAGGCTGTGGCGGGGAAGGCCTGTGGCACTGCGTAGCCTGTATATCCACCGTATGCTGCAGCCGCCACCGCTGCATTCTTCTGCAGTGCAGCCAGAGCCGCTGTGTTGGCAGCGTAGTTTGTGATGGGGACGTATCCAGCTCCATACAGGCCACCGGCTGCTGGGATGCGCTGGACGTTGTGGGCCATGGCATAGACGGGGGTGATTGGACGGCCCTGGGAAATGCAGGAACAAGAGATGGAGGAATATAGTGAGTAAGACAGTTGTGAGTTGTTCTCCCATTGTATAAATACATAATATGTGCCTTTTAACATATAAACTGTAGACCATAATGAGTCAACCAGGCAAGTTTTCTTTTACAGTAGACTTAATAAAGGAAGGAATCTCTGTCTGTATGACTGTCCTTCATATATCTCAAGAATCGTTCTTGGGAGGTGTACTGCTGACGACCCAGTAGAGTGCAGTGTTGGATGCAATTTGATGGCTCTATAACAAAAAATGTTAAGTTTTGCCCTGAAAGTTCTGAAAAGTAAATCTCACTAACTTTTATTCCCCAGATTTTGTGGGTCTGGACAAATCTATCCATCCAAACCACAGCATTTGCATCTAGATTGATTTTCTGCCATCTTGAATTTTGTCAAAATCTGTTTGTTTGTTTTTTTCACAACTCCTCCTACATATTTTGTGCAGTCGTCGATAAATTTGGTACAGAACATCTCTGGACCAAGCTGGAAAAAAGTTACTTTAAAAGTTACTAATTTTTGATATAACATACAGTTCTGCTATAGCTAATCTTCAAAGTTTGCTCAAATGCTGTGGGCAGGGCTTTTATTACAAAAAATGTCATTTCTCCTGAACACTTTGTGCTATTGCAGCCACATCTGGTGGACAAGTGTAGATATCTAACTATAAGGGAAGTAATCTCTGCCTGTCTGTGTGTACAAGTGTCATTCATGTATCTTGAGAACCATTCATTTGATGGACTTCACACTTAGCGGGTGTATTGCTAAGGACCCAAGGCAATGCATAGTTGAGCGTGAAGTGGATCAGATGAGCAGTTTCTCCCCAGAACAGGCACGCGCTCCAAATGGATACTGCACTAGTTATTAAATATACAGTAATGTAATGAGAAATAGCTCTTTTTGTAACCAGGTGAAAATTACATAGCACGAAATTGACATTTTACATCTTTGTCAGCATGAATCAAATTCAGACATTTTCATTTGTCTGCGAACACCTTATGCGTCATAATGCACACCTGAAATGGTGGAGGGGTAGAGACCGCAGGTAGGACGGTGGCAGCAGCAGCAGCAGCAGTAGCTGTGGTGTGTTCAGGGTGTTGTATGGCCAGAGGGTTGATAAGGTGCTCCACCGTGTGCACTTTCCCCTCTTCCATCAGCTTAGCAGCAGGAGCTGCCCCGAAAACTGGGTACTGTCCACCTAGAGCCGGCAATGCCACTGCACGTAAAGAGACACAAGAATGAGAGCTCGGATAATAGAGAGAACCACTGCAGACAATAAGAGTATAGCAAGAGACGGTTACAGAGACAAGCACATACATGCACTCATGCTTAAACAGAAACAGGCACACTGAGATCTAGAATCTATGACAGGAGTGATGGATGCTAAGGCAATGATGGATAAAAAAAAAGACACAAAAGGTGGAAAAAACAATTAAGGCAAGAAGGGAAAAAAAATAATAAATTACACAAGTTGACGTTGGGGTGTGATTTGGATTATGACGGGTGCTCAACTGTGGATTAACCTCAATGCTCCAACACACACACAAACACACACACACGCAGAGTGAACACAACGCCATTGTTTCAGATGGACAAAAGTCTTCAATCTGGCGGTGATCCTGTGATTCCACACAGACTAAGACCAAGGTACCCCCGAGATTGGGGTCAAACCGTTCCGGGAGGAAGATCAAAAAAGTCCATGTTACAAAATGGACCTGGTGTCACCAAATATATGACATTAATAATAACAACAAATAGTTAGTTATTAAATTCATGATGACAAGACAATCTGGTAGGTTTAGTAACTTTTGTGTTTAGTAATTAACTTGAAGATTAAAGAATGATACCAGCGTGTTCATTTGTGTTTTGTAGTTATATAATTTAAATTTCTACATTTCATTTGTGTACAACTTAAAAATACCTGAAAATTATCTGTATCAGTGTAGTGGTATTTCCTTTTCCTTACTGTCAGGGAACACGGAAGACATAAAGAAATGTAATTATCCACCAGGAAATAATCCTTCAAAATACAAGCCACCAAACATTTTGACTGCTATATTCTTTTCAGCCTATGGTTTACTCTGTAGACAATTTACAGGTTTCCACATCAAAACTAAAAAGCATAAATGTCAACGTCAAAAATACAGTGTGCATTGCAAAATCATGATGATCTTGTAAACTAAATAGATAAAAATGGCCCTTAACCCAACATAACACTGGTATTATTCTTTAAGTAATAAGAATAGATTGGACACAATAGAAAAGAGGACATTAATAATCTTTACTTTGTGCGTTTAGTTTTGCATTTCAACTCCGTTCTTGACTGAAATAATTGTCTTGATTAAAAAAAGCTAAAGCAGGGAATAAAACTCATTGACTTGCTGACCAAATCAAATAACTTCATATTGTGAATCGAAGCAGAAAATCTTTTGTTAGAAACATTTTCAACACATTCAAACATTTCAACTGCCTTTCAGTAAAAGTTTGGAGTTGAGTGCAGGTGCAAACGCAGATTGTGGAAGCAATAATTCCCACGTAACTGTCGCCATGTTCAGACAGAAAACAGCACAGTGTGAAAAAACATGGCTACCTCATTCCGTTCATTGAAACCAATGCACCGAGGGTGCCAAAAACAAAGCAACCACCCCCATAAAAAGGTAGTCACATCTGGAAAAAAGAGTCAACTATCTCATCAACATAATGTGATTTCTTTTGGCAAAGCACAGCTTTTACTAATCGAGTACATTCCAGGTAGATTAGCCCCTTGTGTTATTTTAACACAGTGCTGTTTTGGTCTGAACACCCGGTAAGACAAATTTCTAAAGGAAAAAGGAAAGAATGAGGAACAAAACATGGCAGTTACTTTCTGGTCATGCTAGAAAGGGCAAATATTCAGTGCCATTGTTCTTCACTGTCAAGAGAAAGTCCTTTTGCACCTGACCATAGAGCAGCTACCATAATCTTGATTTCCAAAGACGTTCCTCAAACCACACAGGAAAGAGAGAGAAAGAAAATTATGAGCTGGAAGGTTTAGTAAAGGCGACCGAGATGGGCAAGGACATGGATGGATATATATCTATCTCACTGACTTGTGCCTGGTTTGATGCCAACGGGGTTGACAGAGGCAGCGAGCTCCAGACTGGGCATCAGCTCATAGGGCTTTTCGGGCTGCTTGGTCTTGCCCTCATGGTAGCGGCTGTAGATGCCACGACCAGCAGAGTAACCCCCCAGGTACGACCCCCGTGGTCCAGGGGTACGGTTACCTGCAGCAGCACGACCACGACCTCGCACAGTACCTGCTTAAAATACAATTAAAGTAATATGAGGACAGGGCTTGTGGTTTAGGGGCAACTTGTACTGAGAGTTGTGTTGGGTAACGTGTAAGGCAAGATTTTATGATGGGTTTAGAAGTCCGGTCAAAGTTCCTCTCAAGATATCAGGACTGGGGTAGCAAACTGCTCTAATCTAAAGCAAACTGCCAATGAAGGGCAGTTGCTACTGCAGATTTCTCAGCAATATCTGCTTGAGCACAGGATTTCTTAAATTCTTTGGGTCTGGTTCAGCCTTTTACTGTTCTGACTCTTAAATTAGATCCAGTTATGCAAGTTCATGACGCTGTCAAATGGTATTCCTAGATGTTCTCAGATTCAGTCGTGATCTCTGCAATAACCCAGCATGAAATGGGAGGTGACAGCACAGCGGAAAAAGGAATGGTGTTAGAAAATGTATAGTTTGTCACATGGCAAGAAAGCTCATTGTTCATTGAAGGAATAAGTAGGAATAAGGATGTGAGAGATTACCATTGTTCTGTATCATTGGGGATCCTTTGGAGAGAAAACCAAAACACAATGATTGTTGAAAGTCAGATAGATTTTCCTGCTACCACCCAAAGACCACATATAATCAATCATCAAAGGTAATGGGATTAGCATTCATTGGTCCATCACGTTGTTTTGTCTTTGCCTTTTAACAACATCTCTGATTTTAATTCACAATCCCTCATCAAATTAAAGATTTTTAAACTTTTTATCCAATGAAATGCACTGTCATCAACGATTAAATCATTATTATATAAGTCATTATGTCTTTCTATAAATCATAGCTCCTTAATGATGGGGTGTGCTGGTCATTGTTCCAACATCTTTTGGGTGTCATTGGCTCAAAGAGTTTCTGCTGCTAGCAGATGGCTTTCAGAGAAACACTGGCTTTTGTAACTGATCTTTACTGGTATAAAAGCAGAAAGAATGAATTCTAACCTTTTACGAAATATTCCCTGTTGGGTCCGATGAGGGTGTTGTAGGGATAACCATAGTAGGCCAATGTGTAGGGATCACACTGGTAAACGTAGTTCTGCTGAGTAGCCTCTGGAGTGGCAGTGGCTCCCTTGGAGGCCTTCTGGCGTGAGTACTGCTCTTTATCAACCGGCTTGGCGAGCGTCACCTCGATGCAGGACCCTTCCACCTCTGTGCCGTTGAGGTGGTCCATGGCCAGCACGGCGTCCTCTCTGGAGTTAAAGTGGACGAAAGGCGTAGTCACGGATTTTCTTCACACGTTCAACACATCCAGGATTCCACTGGCTGAACACCTGATTAACAGAGAAAAAGGGTGATTGGTTAAGAATGGTAGACTTTACCAGTCCCTCCTGTCTTTTATTTGCAACCAGAGTATGCACATTACTGAAAGAGTGTGGAGTTGGTGGGTGACATACTGTAACTTGACTGGTGCTTAACAGGAAATAATAGCAGCCTGCCTGGCCACTTAGTTTCTCATGTTACAGCTTAACAGTACACTAAAATATGTTTCTGAAAACATTTTAGGTGACAAATAGACAATGCAGTAACAGAATATTGTTCCATATTTGATCAACACTGCCTAATTTGGCAGTTTGATTTGAGTTTCAGGAGGCTCAGTTAGGAATCAGAAGCACAATGGAGGCTGCCTGGTCACGATCAGGTTGCAATCTTTCTGTATTACAGCTAAAAATTACACTAAAGCATGTCTACAAAAACATTTTAGCCAGGCACTAAAGCATACCCTGCCTTCATTAACTCATTAGGAAACTGTTTATTGAGGTAATAAATAAAGTGAATAGTAGGGTCTTTTTGCAACAAGGGTACAAACAATCAAACTGGAGTCGCCACTTGCTGGCCATTAGAAAGAATGCAGGCTTAAAGCATGTCTGAATTGGCTTCACTTTTCAGACTCAGAGGCTCTATCCACTACTTAATATATGGTCTATGTTTTTATCAAATAAAAGAATGCATAATGAAACCTCTAAACTGAACAGTCAGTCAGTCAGTCCCACCTGTCTGATTGTCTCTTCACTGGTCTCCATCATAAGATTCCTGACGTAGAGGATCTTCACTGTCTCCATAACGTCTTCGTCCACATCAATCTCCGGCTCAGCCCAGTCCACTGCAATCTGGTGGCCCCACAGCTGAATGCGCCCAGGCATCAACTTCCTGCGAGCCATGGCAGCTGCACGGTGCGACTCGTACTCTACAAAGGCAAAGCCCCGGTTCTTCATCTTGTCTGCAGCGCTGGCATAGACTATCACGTCTAGTACCCCTTCTGTCACCTTGGAGACCTCCTCCAGGATCTCCTCACGCTTTTTGGTCTTGGGGATGCCACCGATGAAAAGACGGCAGTTGTCCACGGAGGAGCAGACCCCCAGCAGCCGCCCGGGCCGCACCTCATAGTTGTTGAGCTCGCGTACAGCCCTCTTGGCCTCATGTTTCTCTGTGTACATCACAAATGCGTACCCTCGGTTCTTCCCGTCAAAGTCCATCATGAGCCGCATCTCATAGATGCGTCCAACAGACTCAAACACTGGGACCAGCTCATCCTCATAAACGTCCCGTGGGATCTTGCCCACAAAGATTTCACACCCCCGTGGTGGAGATGCACCATTCCAGCCAGGCGGAGGGCCATATTTACGCTGACCGTTCTCCTGGACCATACCGTAACCGGTGCGCTCCATCAAGGCCACCAGTGCAGCCTCATTGGGAGCACCTGCAACTCCCTCTGGGATGTTGATCTGTCCATGAAGAGAGTGGTGAGAGGCGCCGGAGGGTTTGGAGGGGGCAGCGTTATTGCTCATGGTCGATGAGGAAGCAGGATCTTCGGCTGTCATTCTGACAAAACCATCCAATCAGATCTGGGACCTGAGGAGGACAAAAAGAGATCAAATTACATTAAGCTATATGAACCACAGCTGCTATTCCAGAGAGAACAGGAAGCATAAGGAAGAAAATAAGAAAAACAGGGCAGAGGCCATGATTTAAAACATGTCTGTACTAAAGCTGTCACAATAACACAATTTTAAACTTTGACACAATACTAGAATAAAAAATGATGCCTCAAAAAAAAAAAACGACTAGGCACATGGAATAGGAATAATATCTTTCTTTTTAAATAATTAATAACCTGCACACAGCGCTGGTACAAAAAAAGTCACTGAACACTGTCTGGTTTTGCTGCTGTAAGCCAAATTTCAGGCAGGACAATAAAAAGTGAACTGAACTGAGGTCTTGAATGAGCACTTAGAACAATTATTTAAATAGCTTTGGTACTTTCAATACTATGAAATGTTAGTATTGTATTGTGTTTAAACGTGTTGTTGAAAAATTAGATATTTTGAACAACCTTAGTCTGCACCAACAAAAATCCATAATATGGCTGATTTGCAAGCACAATCACATGTAAGATTACCTACCTAACAAACAGTAAAAATATGGCATCTATAAATCCCCAGAGCACCTTCCCCTATCAGTGGTTTTACAGCCTTGTTTTGTTGAGTTCTCAGATCCCTCACTGACCTCTGACCCCTATCAGAGAGAATGAAGGGCTGTAAACCCTGAAACATCCAGCTCAAGGTTCACTGGGTACGACTGGGTCACATGCTCATTATGTGTGTTGTGTGTGTTGACCGTGTGTGTTAGAAGTAAGTAAGGCAGGTTGGAGTTAAGCTATATGAGGAATTCTCTGTAAAATATGACCCCGCTGACTCCATACGGTGACAAAAAGTTGTGCACATTAATCTGAACCTGTTGCACACACACACTCACCACAAGAGGGTGTTTCAACCTCTTTATTATCCCGAGGGTTAAACTGTGTGTGGGGGCAGCTTTTTCTCGGTGTGTGTGTGTGTTTCTGTGTGTGTGCCACTTCATTAAGGACTGCAGCCCTATAAAAGGAACAGAGAACAATCAGAAATCGGCTTCCCGAGCATAAACCTCTTACTCTGTTATTTTCCAACACTGCCAGCATTCAGAACGGAAAAGTCCACAGCATTTTAAATCCGCAAATCTCCACGCTGCGTACAACACTGAGGCAACCAATCACAGCAGACTACAAAGCAAACTGTAAGGCTTAACGTCATGTAAGCAAATAGGCCAAATAAAAAACAACTTTGTGTTAGTTAGGCTGGCAGTGTGTGTGCGTTTGTATGCGTCATAAGATTGCCTGGACTTTGATGGAGATAACTGAGGCAGTCAACAAAGGTAAAACACTACTAAGCCAAGCAACCATGGTAACGTACACACTCATTTGACTTGACCCAATATCCCTCTCTCCCACACACACACACACACACACACACGCGCACGCACACACGCACACACATGCACCTGTTCATGTGTTAGTTTCGCCCAAGGCTGGAGGGCTTAGAATTACCTGAAAACTAGCTTGTCCATGGAGGAACGAAAATGATGCAAATGTTGGCTTTAAATATCACATAAAATGTATAGTGGAGATACCATACAAATCTAAATATTATTGATGCATTCATTTATTAATATGTACAGAGGACAATAGAGTTAAAACAGCAACAAGGAATAGAGTCTGGGAGGACATGTTGTTTTCTCCTTCTATATTTAGCCAGTAGTTGGTCGCTGCATGTTGACATTGGTCAAGATGACATTAGATTATGTAAAAACATCAATTTGAAAAGAGTTATGGAGACATCTATCGTTCTGATTCTGCCCAGTGAGGATGCAGTTCCCTTTATAGCACAAAAAAAACTCAAGGTTTTCCCAGTAGCCTGCTACATTACAGTGAAACAGCCCTTTTGTAGCTAATTTCGGTGTTGCTTTCCCTCACAGCTCGATGTGCCCTCCCTCTGTTCCTTCTATTGTGTGAAGTGCTAATATGACTCCATCTCTTATCAGCCTTATCTTGCCAGACTGATGACAAAGGGAGGACAATATTCACTTTGGGAGTTCTGCTCAGCGATAAAAAGAAGCTATGTGAAACTGTGAGGTCGGCACTCTGTATAACATACTGATGACCCCCTTAACTGGATATTTGGTGTGTGTGCGTGTGTCAAAAGTGAGGTATACTCAGTGTTCAGTCTCAGCGTGGGGTGACCTACTTCCTGCTTTTTGACCACTTGGAGATATTCCGAACTTCCTCAGTGCTGACCACTCTTCTGCTGAGGTTTTCCTTTCTTATGGGAGAATCAGGAAATCACAGCAATCAGTGTGTCAGAAGTGAAGCAAGAAAACAAATGGTCTGTTATAAACCCCCTTTCTTTGTGTAATATTAAAGGGACAGTTCACCTCCAAAACATCTCTTACATGTAGTGCTATTTATTTATGTGTAGTTTTAGTGTGAGTTGCTAAGTTCTGGAGATATCACCAGAGAGATGTCTGCCTTCTCTCAAATATATACTTGGAAAGAATGACCTACTGTTAGAAAGAAAGTAGTTCCTACATGACATTGTTCACAGCAACTAAAAGACATTGCTGTTGAGTTTTTTCTTTTTTTTTTTTGTGCTTTGAGCACCACAAGTCAAGTGCCATTTAGTTTAATTATATTCAAGAGAAGGCCAACATCTCGCTCAAACACCAAAACTATCAAGATGAATACGCAGCACTACAGGTAAGAGGATATATGTAGTTTTAATTTTGGGTTGACCTGTCCCTTTAAGAAAATGAGAAAAAGTGTGGGGGGAAAAAGCGCGATGAAGATAACGACAAGCAACAAAAGAAGTGGGGAACTAATGCAACATGAAAGAGGAAATAAAGAAAATAATAAAACAAAACAATGATTTGGTTGAAAATCTGCCCATTTTTGAAGGCTATGACCTTATATATGGCGTATGTCGTCTTGTGTTTGTGTGTGTGCAAGTGTGTGTGAGAGAGCAAGAAAACTGAGGCAGCAACAGGTAGATGATTAACCGCGACCAACACAAATCACAACCTTTAGTCACTGAGGGAATAAAGATTTACAGGTGACATCTCACTGTAAAAAATCACACAGGAGTTTAGTGGAATATTTTCTCATCAACTTAACAGAAATAGTTAAGTTAAGTTAAATTTTACTTATTCAAGTTAAACTTAAAATTTTAAGTATTTATTTCCAGAACACTTCAGAACTTATACACTTGAAGTCCTCTGACTTGAGCTCATGAGTTGCATGAACGTATTGTAGAGTTCAATTAATTAATTAAATTAAGTTTCTAAAGAAATATGATCAGCACATTAGCAGACTTACCGGCAAGCACTGTTTGAGTTAAAACTCTCCTGAGATGCTTCTTTTTTTATAATTCAAGAAAACACGTAGGATGAAAACTTGCTGTGTCTCTAATGCACTTTAACATAAGTCATTAAGAAATGACTCCAAACCGAGAAAATGTAAATGTTCGTCAGTGTGACCGAACAGTTGTTGGTTCAACTTAATATCTTAAGCCTACTGAACATTTTTTCGCAAGTATATCTGAATTAACATCAAGTTTATTTGACTAGAAAAAATTGTTTTGAATCGTTACAAAATTACATCAATTTGTCTTTTCAAATTCAGTTCAAATTCAATTCGAAACAAATTATTTATCTTAGCATGTAAGTAACCAGGATTTCATAAAGAAACGTCACAACAACTTATGTTGCAGCACAACAGGAACTAGCAGCTATTAGGTAAAACATAATCTACACAGACATTCAGAGCTCAGACACAGAGTTCACCTGGTTCAAAGGTTGTGAACTCAGACTAGCACAGGAGAAAAGAGCTGGCTTGGCCTGCACACACTGCAAATGAAGTTAAATAGCAGGGATTTTATTGGTTAACAGTCCCAACCTGCTGGGTGGTGGCGGCGATTACCCATTACATTGTGTTTATGATTGATAGAAGCACCTGATTCTCTACGTATTAACTGCATGTTATTGGGGCCTCAATTGTTTTATGGGCAGGGGAAAAAGCTTTTATAAACCATGAGCACAGATTGACTACTCCGGACAAATTCCATCTTTTTCCTCAAACAGACAAATGAGGCATGGCATTATTTAAGTTCCTCGCAGCTAGAAAGAGGAAGAACATTTCATTAATGTCACTGGCCTGACATTAAATCAACACTGTTATCATGTGTTCTTCTCAGGAGCACTTGCAGATCTTGCTCAGAAGTTTGTAAGCCAACAAACCTCGCTTTGGCTCCCAATTTAGTGCAGATTACAGAGCAAAGAAAACCCAACAGTAAGGAACAATGCGCCTCTTAGTTTGCTGTTCTATCCTGAGTGACACTGATCCAGTGTGCAGAAGAAAACAGGCCTAAGGATGCCGCCATCTTAGCTGTATACACACACACACACTCACACGTGGGCACGTGGAGGTGACCGACTCACAGCAACTACCCAGAAGCCCCTAACAACAGGGTCACAAGGCAGCAGAAGAGGATCAATGAAACACCAACGCTTAAAAACACTTCAGTCCTGCTGTTTTAACACATAACACACAGCCAAGAGATAACATAACAGCAGCTGAGTCATGCAAATACTATTCAAGCCTGCTTCAAGCTTGAGAGAAATTCGTAGAAAGACCTGCTAAATAATAATCAGCCATTCAAGGTTTACGAATCTTAGTAAAACCAAGAGAAACAGGGGGAAGTGAGACTAAGACTAAGCAGAAATCTTGAGGAGAAGATCACAGCAGATGGGATGTTGGTGGTGGAAAAGAAAAGAGGAAGGAGAAGCAGAAAGTGGTCAGATGGGAGGAGGATAGCTACCCCTGTTGCTTCACAGCGCTCCGCTGCTTGGCCGCCTGCTCTGGGAGTGTTAGTCCACCTCCATGAGAGACAGGTACAGCAGGGCACTGAGCACAGAGGCCAGCCTCCTCACATACACACACACCACACACACACACACACACACACACACACACACACACACACGGAGCCAAAGCTGCACAAGCATGAGAGCTGATGAGGGTGGAGCTAAAACAGGTACTTTGTGTGAGTGTTTCGTGGGTAAAGAATTTTAGTAGGAAGTTTTTTTTTTAGTGTGTGAAATTCTCAAACACACAAAAATTTAGAGGGACTTTACTTACTAGTATTTCCATTTTATGCTATTTATACTAACAAGGTAGGATATTTGTCTGACTGTCAGGCATAGTTACTACAGATGTTTCTTTTCTTTATGTTATAGAAATATGATAAGATGATTCATTAAATATTAAGCCAGAGATGTCCCAAACTTTTTGGATTGTGACTAAAGAAACAGTGTGTAGCTGAGGCCCACTGTCACATTTCATAGTTGTCACCAGTCCCATCAACTTCACAGATGGTTTCATTTCAATAATTCTTTGAGGCCCATAAAGTTAAAACGCTCCAATATTTCACAAAAAAAGGAAAGATTGGAGAAAACTGCAGACACATCATCCCCCTCAGATTTATCTTTTGGCCCTTTGGATATCTTACATATATAAAAACAGTTAAAATCAGGATAGTCTTTGTGTAAACTTCTTTTTTTGTACATAAAAAGTACATTTGTAAGTAAAAACCTCCTGTAACTTCAGCATGTCTTTCCTTTTGAGTGTGATCTACTTAATTAAGTAAAAGAAAAGAGTTTCAAATGTCTATTTTCAATTGAAAAACAATTGTTTTTAAAATGTCCATATGTGCAAGAAACTGAATATTTCTTATATTGTACTGAAGGTGTCAGTTCAAGGTTGAATAACCCCAAATTATTTACTTTGCCAGAAATTTCAGGGCCCTCCACGGGGGGTGGTACTTGCAGACAGTGGGGAAAGAGGGTTTGTACATTTTTAGAACTGGCAGCTCCTCCCACTTCACAATTCTATTATAGTAACAGAGTAAATAAAACAAGATCATTGTTTGTTATCCAGGTGTACTGAAAATGATTGGCTAGAATAATGTAAATACCACTCGCTAAGTAAAAAACACATAATGTCCCGTGTTTTGAATAAATGCAGATTAACTTAAAAAAGAGATGTGTTTATGCCACAGGCGCAGAATTGAGTAGGGACATGTACCTATCAGTGTCAGGGACAACTGAATTGTCCTTAGCTATAATTTTGACCAAAACATGAAAATATAGCTACTTTTGTCTGTCAGTGTCCAGTCAATGTCAGTCAGTGAGATTCAATATTGTGACAAAGCACCTGCGCTAATTATGGATGCAAAACATTTTTCAAGTTTTTGAAATTTTGCATCTTCCACTCTCAGCGGTTTGGTCCACTATCGACCTATAGCCACAGAAATGTTTCTAATTACAAAATATTTAATATGTGAATTATGCAACTAGTGAGAAACCTAGGGAGTTATTCACGCTACCAGGGGAAAGTGAGAAATAAACACAAATATATTATTTTGTAATTTATTCGCATGCATGCTGTAATCTGAGTTAGCACTCCTCTGGCAGCAGCACAGCATCTCTCTCTGTCCCCTCACATGGTTCATTTCAGACAGAAGACTGACAGCTTTTACTGTGCTGAAGGGGACACTCAGTGTCTCCGTCCCTCTGAAACTTTGCAACAGCAGGCCCTCGTAGCTCCAGCCCTGACATGATTATTATCCCTACCAACCACGATTTGATTATTTTGATTTATTTTGTTATTGTTTGTATCACAGATTTAATTATGCTACATTTACATCCACTCAGATTTTTTTTCTGTGTATGTTTTTTTACAGTTATTGGCACTTAAAGGATCTGACGCCCCATTTACACTTCATATTAAAATGTTATCCGTATCCAGATACATTATCCAGATTGCATTTACACCTGCCTAATATCTGAACACAATGCCAGCCAGACTACCCCCAGATGTGGTCTGGCAGATGTGAGCACACCTTGCATCAACATGTGTTCTTCCTTATCTGGATCATGCGTCCAGATACATATCACATTGTAATAACGGGTGTAAATGGGGTCTGAATACTTCACCACTGATTATTAAACACACCAGAGCAGCTGCTGCAAAAACCTACAAATCTTCACTCTGTGATGAATAAAGACACAATAGCTCATGTTCATTGGAGAAGAGGGGGCTGATGGGAAAAGTAGTTTTTTATGGGTCTTAAGGGTTTCTGCTTAGAGCTGCATAAATGGGGAAAACGGCAGGAAATGTTCAAACTGGGGTTTGAATACTTCCTCATGTTGTTGTCTTACTCTGACATTTGGAAATTCTGACTGGGAGTTACCACTCCACCGATTAATGTCATGTCAGCACAAGACTACAACTGTGTGTAGGCTAAGTGTGTATTTGGGCATGCGCTGTGTGTTTTTTTGTACATAACAACGGTGAACATGTTCCTAGCACAGCTTAACTTAAGCAAACAACACACACCTTCCTGGGCAGTCAAGAGAGCAGATAGAGAGACGACTGAGAGGAAAAACAGCCAGATGACAGAGAGAACGTCGCTCTCTCAGAAAGTTTCTGTCTGAAAAAACTCCCCTCAGTGCTCTGAAAAGAGCAAAGAAAAGAGGGAGTGAGGGATGGAGAGAGCAGATGGGGTGAAAGGGAGAAAGATGAAAGTCACAGTGTGTGGTCAACAGTGCACTGGAGTTTCAGCTGCTATTGAAACCAGTCCCACTCCTTAACGACTGAGTAAACAGGCAAGAAGTGAGTCTATTTAGCATAAAGAGCAGGGAATGAAGAATAGACAAAAAAAGGATTAAAGTACAAATGATAGAGAGCTCTAAATGGACCAATTATAAAACTGTCACATCAATTACCATGACACAAGATGGAGTGATTAGATAGAAATCACAGCAAAAGGGTGTGTCCATGAAAGTGTGTGTGTCTAAAAATATGTAGGTGAAGGTGTGTTTATTTTTGTGCCATTTTGCGTAATCATTTGGCATGCGTGTGTGCAAAAGCGCAGATTGTTGGAAAGCAGATCAGTAACGTCAGGGCCTCAATCTGAATCAAAGATTAACTGTCCATCATTAGTGAGAGCCAATCAGGACTCGCCTCAGAGAGGTCAGGTTGTTCTGGTGACTGCACAGCGGGATGAGACCATCAGTCCATCAGGTCTGCAGTTAATCGTTGAACCCCACAGGAAGACTTGCGAGACGGCGGAAAAAACATTTACTGTCTCTTGCCTCTTAATCATTGTACATGTTCACAAATCATTGGTTAGAAAAACAAACACACCATAACTTCACACCACACACACACCGGCTGCTTCTGGTCTAATCTTGATTTATGGATCGGGCCAAGTTAAGTCAAATTTTATCACAGCTTCGCTCAGAGGGCTTTACAACCTACAATGTACGACGACCTCTGTCCTTAGACACTTGATTGGGTAAGAAAAAAACAGTTTGACAGATTACAGTTTACATATAATTTTAAGTTAAAGTACATTCAAAAGAATAAAATGAAGGGTGGATAAGGAAGGATAAGGCTGATGTTATTCTATATTTTTCTTTTTGTCAAAAAATCCCATTAAAAGACAATAATCAGCCATGCGTCCAATACATTACTTTCTGACTTTCCTACCCTGCCTGTGGCAGTCAGTCCGACACTCATTCTTTGAAGACATATAAAGCTTTAAAAACACAAATATATATATGTTCATTTTTTAAAAGGCTCAGTGAAACAGCTGGGCACTGTAGTTTGACGCACACATTACTCAAATAGGTGTAAACTGTGCATTTGTTAGGGGCTATTTTCAGCCATATTTATTTATTATTTATTTATTTTATTCTATTTGTAAGGAACCATGGACAAATATTAAACATAAACATTACCATTTGATTCACTGTACCAGAGTTCAGGCTAATTTTCATCCAGGTCAAAAATGTCAACACAGTGAAACAAAAGCACAAAATAAACTAGACAAAGAAGACAAAACGCATAATACAAATTACACAAAGTAGGCCTAGTACATCACAGACACACAATGTCAGTAGCATGTGTATGTTAGATATTTAATGCAGATTTTCAAGTCTCTACTTTTACTCATAGGTAAGTATGCATTACACTTAGTCATCTACTTAGATTACTTTTTAAATCAGAATTGAGTATTGAGTACAATTTAAATTAAAATCCAAACCTTTCATCTGCATTTTTGTAGCCAATAAGACAATTGATTGCTAACAGGCCACTTAAAACCACGACACACAGAGGTGGAAAAAAACCAAAACAAAATGCTGCAGGTGAGTTGAGCATGATCACTGAGCAGAACAGAGCAGGAGCTGGGAGGTACACAGACCAAAGATTTGGAGAACAGAGGTTGCTTTCAATTTAATGCCTGCAACTGATGATTCATTAAGCATCAACAGTTAAGAAGTAACTAATACCCTGAGTAGCTTTTAGAAGAATACTTTGTACTGTATCTATTACCAGTACTTTTACTCATAATTGAGTTATATTTTAGTAATGTAACAGTACTTGTACATGAGTTCAGATTTTCAATCCTCTTTCCACCACTGAACTTTTCACTCTGACACTCACTTTGTTCAGACTGGAAATTAAACTTTACCATCTTTTACATTTAACACTGTAACCCTGCTGCTGACGTTGGGTTTAAGCTGAAACACATTAGAGGGTGCCTTTTAGACTGTGTTGGTTATCTCTGATACGCTGGCTCTCTATTAAGGCCATGGTCTCACACACACACACACACACACACACACACACACACACACACACACACACACACACACACATATACACTGGAATCTGCCACATAGGCAAAAACTGTGAATGAGCAGGAATAAAGTCAGCAATAAAGCCGTGCTGGTAATCAGTATCTTGGTTGGAGAGCCTGTATGACTGCCATCTATTATTACAAGTCATCCATATAAGTAAATGAGTAGCGTGTCACAAGACCAGAGGTCCTGCTGTTTATTTCTGCGGAGTGATACGACCTGTAGGAGTACACCAACCTGTTTAGTCCCACACTGTGCTTTCCTGGAAGCAGCACAGAAACTAACAAACTGTTTCAGGAACAGAAATGAGAAAACTTCCTGCTGCGATTTTCTGTATCTCCAGCTGCTTAATTGTTTCAGGTAGTTTTCACAACTTTATGGTGTCGAAAAGACACTTACATGATTCAGATCCTTGAAAATGTGGAGCAAGAAAATATTAGAAAGAGAATAAAGTTTGCTGATTATAAATAGAAAGCAACGCAAAGATTCAGTCCCAGTGTCTCCTGCACACGTACTTGACCATTCTCAGCTGCACTAAATTACCACAACCAAGTGAAACAATGAACTTGACAGAGGAGAAGTGAGAACTGTGGCTGACCCTTCAGGACACATGATGTCCTCACATTGTGGTTCATGCAGCTCAACAGGATGAAGCATTAAGTCACACTGAAGGAAGCCGCCTCATCCCCCCTCATATTGTTTTTGATTGAATGTGTCACTGTGCACTGAGTTACAGACATCAGCAAGGTTCACTCCTCTGCACTTACACTTGGCAAGCAACATTAGGGCTGTAACAAACAACATTTCCATTAATGATTCTGTTAAATCTTTTCTCATTTAATTGATCTGTAAAATGTGCACATGGGAGGAGTTAGCTTTCAGAGTTTTCTATCATAAAGCATTCTGCCAGAAAGAACCTCTTTTAACCCAAACCATGATCTTTTCCTGAACCTAACCATGTAGTTTTGGTGCCTAAACAAACTGCAGTAGAAATTACAATGACATTTACCCCTAGCGTCCTGGCTGAAAGCTCTGTATATGACCCGTTCATCTACCATAACCTGCTCCCCTCACCAACTCTGTGGCTCATTTTACAACATCACCTGCTTCCCAAAGCCTTTCTCCCAGAAAGCCCTGAGGAATAACTTCTTCGAAAGACCGTAAAATGTCAGAAAACTGCGAAAATCATGACGTCCCAGATCCCAAACTGATGTCATAATTTTTTCAGCTGCATTAATCTCTTACTGTTTAACTGTTACTTAATCTACATTCAATGATATACTTTCTCAGCTACTCTTAGCTCAGTTTATCACACTTTCAGTTTCTTTCAGGACTTTCACTTCAACTGATACTTCAACTTCACTCAGCACTTAAAGTGGCTGTAATCAGTATTTTATCATACTAATGTATCAAATGACGGTGTGAAAGCAGTGTGACATCAAGAGGTTTAATGAACATCATAGTGAGTTTCAGCTCTTTTTTTTTTTGGTGTCCGCCCCACAACTTGTCTGTTTTGATTCACTCTCACCACTCACATGGAGCAATTTTTTGCCACAGCAGGTGGTTATTTTTGATAAAAAGCTCTGAAATCCCACTGTTAACTACCTGCCCAGGACCACACCAGATGTTTCCCTCAGAAGTTGTAGGAGGCCAAAGATAGAGCTGAAAGAATGAGCCATAAAATGGATTCAGTGTTGTTCCATATCTGCTGGTTGTGTAAATAAGCAACTGTTTTCTTACAAGTTCAAATTAAAAAGTGATGACATGTCAGTGTTGTGTTGTGTTGAGTCAATTTGTTTCTGCTGCCCACAAGTCGCCAAATAATACTGCAGGTTTAAAATAACACTTCAACTTTACTCAAGGCTTACACTTAAACTGAAACTTAAATGTCTTTGAGTACTTCCATTTTCACTGGAATTTATTCATCCTTCTTCTGAGCTGTCAAAAAGAAAAACTTTTGCACACCTGTAGATTGACAGGTGCGCAGAAGAAGATCATAGGTCAACACACTCCCACACACTGCATTCTTCTTACTTTTCAAAAATAACTCGATGAAGGTCGCACTGAAATGTTGTTAATAATTAAATATCTGTGACTACAAATCTTTCAGCTGCAAAGTCTGAACTACTTTGCTAGTTGAGAAAGTTTTCTGTCGCTCTGAATAACATCATTCTTGTTCCGAGGTTAAAGGACTCCTTTTTTATATTATTAAAATCTCATCTACACCACTTCCTCCAAAATCTGAGCCCCTTCATTTGTGTCTCTGCCTCCTGTTGCCTCCTTCTCTTCTCTACTTTTCCTCCCCTCTTTCTCTCCTGCAGTCCATGTACCTGTCACCCTCATTCCTCTGGTTCACTCAAGCTCAAAGAAGAGCAGCAGCAGGGAGGGGGCCAAGGAGAAACGAGGAAGGTGTGGAGAGGTGGGCAAGCTGAGAAGGAGAAGAGGGTGAGCAGGGAGAAGAAATGAGTGTGTGTGTGTGTGTGTGTGTGTGTGTGTGTGTGTGTGTGTGTGTGTGTGTGTGTGTGTGTGTGTGTGTGTGTGTGAGTGCTAGAAAGCCCTTTAAAGTGAAACTGGCCTGAAGAATTTCAGGTCAGATAGAGTGCGTAAGTGACCGCCTTCAGCCCACCCCAACTTCACCACAGAGGGATGATTCCAGTTCATTTACTCTGAGAGCCCCCCTGCCTGCTGGACCTTCACATTTGTCCACTCAAAATACCCAAGCACCAGAATTTTAACCAACAAAGAGCCTGCATCCAAACTTTCATTTATAATCAGTCACAGCCTATAGGCACTAAACAGAAAGGCTTTGAATTCAGTCTTGACAGGGATAGAAAGGTCAGCTGTGGCCGACTGTTGCCACATACGTCCCCTCACACAGCTACATATTACTCATTACTAATCATCTGCTTTAGCTTTAGCATTAGCTGAAAGGGGCTTTATGTCCTTAGGCAAACACATTCCTCAGGCTAATCAGCTAGCCTGTTCAAGGCCGTAGCAGACATTGTTTCAGACAATTACCACTGACGTTGACAGTATCACACACTCGTGATAAAGGCTTTAGTGGCCCCCTATGAGTGTGTGTGTGTGTAATCACCTAGAACTAATCTAAAAACTAAAACTACATGTGACAAAATATTTGAGTTGACTGAAATAAAAATAAAAAAAAGACTATTGTGTACTTGGTAGACTAACTAAATATATGTATGTATATATATGCATATATAGTATGTATGGGTCAAATTTGTTAATACAACAAGCGTGAGGAGGCTTTAGTGCCTAACGTTTATTGAGACTGGAATGTCTACATGGCAGTGAGTCAGCTGTCTTCACAAAGTGTTGTGTTTGTATTTTAATACCTGTTCTGAACTGTGTCGGTAATCTACTTGCTCAAAGTCAGGTTTTACTTACCCATAAACAAACTGTTTTATTTATTATCGGTTATTAAATAACATAAAAACTCAAGTCAATTGTCATGTTTAGTCTAGGGCTGCAACATCTATAAAATACTACTACTACTACTGCTAATAATAATAATAATAATGATAATATTACTGATGATAATAATAATTATAGTGAAAAATGTCCACGCCAGTCTTATAATGTCATGTTTTGTCAAATTTAATATTAATATGACAATAAGTTAGGAAAATCCAGAAATCTCCATATTTGAGAGGCTGAAAACAGCATTTTCTGTCATTTTGCATGAAAAATTACTTTAACATTCAAATTATTATTTTTTACCACCAAGTGAGTTGCCAGATTTACTTGCTCGACACGGGCATGAAACTAATAAAAACTAAACAAAAACTAAACCTTAAATCAGCAAACACACTCTTGAAACCAAGTGAAACTAAACTGAAAACAAAAATTAAAAATAAAATCAAAATTAAAAACTACTTAAGTATACAGAACTATAATAACGCTGTGTGTGTTAAATCTGCGAGATGGAGAATTAATGACATTTGGTACCCAAATATTTGCATGTAACCTCATTTTGTTTTTTCAGCATACCTCACACACTCACACTTACTATACAGGCTAACAAAAGAGCTAACCTTCATACACACTTTTATAATCAAACAATGGCCCTCCCTGTCTACAAACACAAGTAAGACTCCCACAGTGCCGCAACTGTAGAAACGTGTTGCTGAAATAACATTTCTGTCAACACAAGTGTTTTGTTTTAACTGTAACTTTGAACATCTCTTACAAAAAAAGTAAACTAAATCATAAAAAAAGAAATTTTTCACTGCATGTGTAGCTTTGATTGCAACTGAATGAAATTTAACACCACATCACTGGATTCTCTGTCACACCCAACCACACACACACACGCAGCGCGCACACACACACATGCGCACAACAAACAGCAATCCTAATCGGGGTAAAAGTCCAAATATTATATGACGAGGAACCCGGAAGTCTGTGGGTGATAATACCAGCCTCTCCATGTAGTCACTGAAGCATTTTTTATCCCCCACCTTTAACACACACACATGAATACACACACATACAGTGCCCATGCCACTCCACTGGTTCACTGGTTTCATTGTAAGGACATCTTGATCTCCATTCCAATCACTGATTGGTTTAAGTTCCTTTGTTTTCTGTTTCCAATCATTTTGGCTCTGATTAAGTGGTGAAACAGGGACGACTGGTGAATTGTAACTAATAAAGCCCCATTTCCTCCATGAGAAAAGAGAAAAGAGGCAAAAAGACAAACTCCAAGAGTAAAAACACAAGAAAAATTTGAAACCCAGAGTTACTCTCTGATATTAGTGCAATATTACTTATTCCAGTGCGGTAATTAATATTTGCAATATTTCCCTCCATACTACTACATCTGGTGCAATAGTACATCTATTCTTGATCAAACTGCATTTATTTATTCATTTTTCTTATTGTAGATGACGAGTATTCTGTCTAGTATTATATTCCACTTATTACTCTAGTTTTTCACCTATTATTCTTCAGTAGATGTTTTCTTACAGGAGATTATTTTTGTTTTTGTTAAAGTTTGGTCAGAAAGAGGTTCATGACCTCAAACATTGTTATATGGAAGGCCAAAGCGCACTAGAAATGTTAAGGTCATCTATCACAAAGATACCATTTTGCTCACCAACTGGAAAATCAGATTTTTCTAGGCGACCTGATCAAGATTTTCAGTGGACACAAGTAATTTAAAAAAAAAAAAAAAAAAAAGGTTAAATCTCAGAGTGACACAACAATACGAAGTGATTTTATAGAGACATAAACAAAACATGTTTTCAGTACAAAAAGACAGAAACACTCTTGAAGGTCGATATTAACACTGTACCTGTATCCCAAACTGAGAAGCGCAGATATCGACGCGCAGGCCAACAAGAGGAAGAAGCAGCCGGGGTGTTTTGTCTCTGGAGTCACTCAGTCACACTTGTCTGAAACTCACTCTCTGTCTGTCCATTCACTCACTCTTTTGATGCTGACAGGCTGCAGCAGTGACACAGTCTCCTCGCCTGCCTGTGACTGGGTGTTTGAGTATGGAGGCAAGCAAAGGTGGTTTAGTGTTTACTCATTCTCAATGGCCAGAGGAGAAAGGTGGGGCCACTCAGTACAGGTAACCCCCCACCTCTTTTCTTCCTCCTTCAATCTCTCTCTCTCCCAGCTGATAAGGAATAAGAAAAAAGGGAGGGGAAGGGATAAAAGGGCAGAAGGTGTGACGAAGGGTGATGATTGACAACAACCAGGGAAAAGTCAGGAGCTAATGTTGGAGTGTGCAAAATGTATTTAGTGATACACACGCTCAATTCTCATTATCAATTAAAATAGACCAGCACAGAAACAGAAACAGGTGAAGGTTCATTTTCAACACTCAAACAAGACTTTGAGTCTACAGCCATGTTAGCAGCTCATTTTCTCCATTGTAATCTCTCTAATAAATCCATAATAATGATGGTGATATGACAATGCCAACGCTAACATGCTGGTGTGTAGCAGGCATAATGTTTCCCATGTTCATCATCTCAGTTTAATATCTTACCTTGCTACGTTTTGCTAATCACCACTGAGCTAACATCATCTGAGGCTGATGGGAATGTCATTACTTTCGGAGGTATTATAATTTCATAGCGGTCCATCCAATAGTTGTTGAGCTATTTCAGTCTGGACCAAAGTGGTGGATCAGCCCGCACAACCATCCCTTAAACCACAAGTGGAAACACTTCATCCCAGATCAAACCTTAAGCAGCCATGACAAGGTTCACAGAAGTTCAGAGTTCATCAGAATTACATGATCAGTCATTTCAGCAGAGAACCACCATGATTCGTCAAACCAAATATAAACTTTTTGTATGTCTTTAGGCACGTTAAGTCAATAAAGACTCAAAAGATTCAATCCTAGAAAGACACTGTAAATCAGAAGAGACTAAGTAATCTCTGCCTGAGGTATATTAGGATAAACCTGCAGAAAGCTGAATTCAACAAGCTTTTCTTTGATTTTTCAGATGGTTTTGAAGGTAATAGTATTTCATAGTATTTTATCAGCATGAGAGCCGAAAGTTCCTTTGATTTTAATGTAAAGTTCAAACAAGTTTGCTTCCACAGTAAAGTTTATCTAAAAGTCCTTTACACACAGTGGTGAGAAAGTATTCAGATATTTTACTTAAGTAAAAGTACTAATAGCAGACTCTAAGAAGAGGTCCTGCATTAAAGTAAATAATATCTCTGTATAATTAGGAAAATGTCTTTAAAATATTAAAAATAAAAGTGTAGTGTGTTGTGTAGGACTGCAACTGCTGATTATTTTCATTATGGATTAACCAGCTGATTATTATATCCATTAATCATTTGATTCTTTGTTTTGTAAAATTTCTGAAAATAGTGAGAAGATGCTGTTACAATTACCCAGAGCCCAAAGTGACACCTTCTCAATGTTTATGCTGATAGAAAATATATCATTAACCAACAGAAATACAAAAGTTGCAGTTATTAAAAATAAATTAAAATAATTAAACTGAAAAGCAACAAATCATTAAAAAAATACTTAAATAGCTACTGATTTTCTGTCAACTAATCATTTCAACTGTGCATGCATGAACTGGCAGTTTAATTTATAACATAATTTATAAGCTCTTCATATGCTTTGTGAGCAAAAATCTTAATTTTGTAAACTTGTAAATACAGCTGTATACTCAAGTTAAGTACAAATACCTCAAATTTTTACTTTACTTTTTACTTACCATTTAGCATTTAGCGTGCTGATTGCAAACACATCACCTCACCCTCCCCTTCCTAGGATTTAGGAGAATCTACACAAACACGAACTTTGCAAAAAACACTAAAGGCTCTATCTAGAGCTGGTGTTTAGTTTGTCTGTTCTGGGCTACTGTAGGAAAATGGCGGTGCATAATGGCGGATTCAATGGACGACTCACACCCTCTGTAGACATAAAAGGCTCATTATAAGCTAAAAAAACACAAGCATTCTTATTTTCAGGTGATTATTTCTGCCATTTTCTGATGATAAATTCCCATGAATCTCACACCCTTGACGTACGGTACTTCAGTAAATGTGGACCTACTTAGTTACATTCTACCACTGATTACACATTTCTTGTTTTGCCGCAACAAATGTACTTCTGACCGATCCAGGTGTTAATGAGACCTGACACCAAAATGACGTTTAGTTTGAGCTGACAAAGTGCTCATGAGCTTTATGTTTTCTGGCTGCATTAAGTTTGAATTGAAAGTCACTTTGCTGGCGACACACTGATAAACACAGTGGAGATAAAGAGAACACAAACTAAACTGAAGCTGTCACATTCCAGTCATATTTGCCAGAAACACAGAGAGGGTCTCAGAGAAAAGGAAGGAGGGCTGCACGTTGACAATGTGTGGAAGTATACATAACCTGAAACAACCCTTAAACAGAGCGAGGACGAGGGCCTATAGACTCTTATCAGACGAATGGGGTGCTGTTCTACTCCATCACAAGTGTGTGTGTGTGTGTGTGTGTGTGTGTGTGTGTGTTTCTGTGTGTGCTATTGCCATTGTACAAGTGACACATTAACCAATGACTCTGTTAATGAAGGACATGCAATCACTGATTCTTGCCTTTTTGGCAGCGCGTGCGCTCACCACACACACACACACACACACACACACACACACACACACACAAACACACAAACACACACACACACAGAGTATATGTAGATAGGCAGTTCAAAGTTTACAGATGGAGAAATCTGTTCTCTCCTCAGGGTGCAATGAGGTTGGAGTTTAAGGCTGCATGCAGCATAAACCTATTTTAAAGGTGGAGAGGAGCATGATTCAAAGACCAAGATGACTTTATTACCAGCACACTGTATCACACAAACACACTCTCTCACGCACACACGTATCAAGTCAAGTGAAGACAGGTATGTTTGTATAGCCCAGTATCTAAATATCACATACAGTGTCTCTCAAGCTTGCATCAACAGTCCCAAACCAGTTCAAAAAGACAATGAGCAACCTCTTTGAAAACATCAGGACGAAAAATTGAAAAATACCTCTGAAGAGGCGATTTAGTAACACTGGTTTACAAAACACTGTAATAAAGCTATGAGCTGCTATAAGAACATTTTTGTTTATTATAAAATTGATAGTTCTAGCCCTTGGTCATGATTGGCTGACGTGTGTTCAAAGCTATTGTAAAATAGTCCAAACAAACTGTTTCATCATGTAAAAATGTGTTTCATTGTGAATTTTGCTTTACCAGGTGGGCTAAGTGTGGCTGAAATGTGTCTGAAAATGATGAGCAGGATAGAGGACGAAGAGAGAAACTGAAGAGTTGGATAAGTCAAGAAATTAAGCCAGGACCGTTTAACAGACTGTGTGGTCTGTTTGTTGATCTGGCTGTTGATTTTAAAACAGTCACCAAAATGGAGCTAAACCAGGCTCTTCATCAGTTTAATGGCACTATCAAAAACAGGAAAGGTGAACGTCACTTTCAGCAGTTATGCTGGCCTACGTGCAGGGCTTAACAGGTACATCAATGATCCACTGGCAAAAGAAACAAAGAAAGTAAGAAACAAAGATTTATGTTTGAGCAGCCAGGGAACCGCTGTGTACTGCCACTGCAACAACGAGAGAAATACCTCTCGTTGTTGCCCGCCAGTCCACCAAACTAAAGATCGATGGTAAGTTAACGATGTAACTTTAGCTTGCATATTTTTTATCTGTAGCCTATTATGCTAACCTTTCACTGCTCACTGCTTATGTTGTCAGTTGCCAGCAATATCATGTATTTTTTTGTTACGCTGTGATAAAAATAGTCTCACTGGCAAGTGACAACATCTAGAAGACAGTGACATGCTTTCCACTGCACTGTGTGTTGCTTGGCATCTGTTCTACTAAATGTTGCTAAAAAAAAATACATTGCTTTTATGCCTACCAACACCTATTACTTCATTAATCTAAAACATCTCCTATTAACACATATGTGATATGTTTACAGCTGTGTACTCCTGTATTGTCATTCATTATTAGTTTATAAGTCAAAATAGAGGCCCACTGCACAGGCAGTTTAGCCTGCCAGCTTATGTTCTTTGAAGTGATGACAGTGTAGGTGCTGTGTTATTGTGATGAATGAAAAACAATAAAAAATATTTGCCCTTTGCTCATGTAGTAATTAGGGTTGAGGCTACCCCACCCAACAAAAACATCTACAGAGATACAGTTGTTGGAGATTAACATTAAGATACGCATGATATTATTGTCACAGGAAAAATATGGAAGATTGGTCAAAAAAACTGAAGCACACGGACTAAGGCAAAATACATATATATAGATATATATTAAAGAGACAGTTCACCCCAAAATTCCAAAATACATATTTTAACTCTGGCTGTAGTGCTATTTATCCATCTAGATTTTTTTGGTGTGAGTTGAAGAGTTTTGGAGATATCAGCCGTAGACATGTCTGCTTTCTCTCCAATATAATGAAACTAAATCACACTAAGCTTGTAATGCTCAAAACAGTGTCTCTTTCCAGAAATCATGGCCCAGTTATTCGCAATAATCCACAGACCGGGTTGTGAGCAGTTTCATGTAGGAACTTCTTTCTTTGCCAAGTGGAATTTACCAGAACTACTTTCATTCTAACACAGCATCTTCAGAGACAAACAGAATAGAAACTTCCACCGTCTTAAATCACCTCAAATATTAAGTCACTGAGTGTCTGATTAGAGGGGGAGACTGAAAGGAAGCATTTTTAACCTCTTCCTACGTGATATTACTGCCTTGTTCATACTATTTATTTAAAGATTAAAACAAGGGAGAACAATCCAAAACTTTATTGTACAACCAACATTAGTTCTTACTGTGTAAAGCATTAGAGACTTGCTATGTTTGATTAATCTACATCTATCTAAAATACCCAGTGGATATTCTCTTGTTAGCTTTCTGTTTTCTTACACAGTTCCTACAGTTAAAACCAGTAAGATCCTGTGAGTATTTCATCAGTACTTGACTCCTGCAACAAAATTACACTGTAAATCCTGGGCTGGAATATTGACGTGTTACCAAATGAGACTTCTGTAATGAAGTCACAAGTCATGCAGCGAAGACAACAGAACGTGGTGAAGATGGCCATCAGCTCAGAGTACATGGAGACAGAAATAGAGACATGTGGGAACTGGCCCGACAGGTCTGATATGAACTTGTACATAACTGTAATACGTTGCACACAAACAGCTTTGCAACGGTCACTGAGACAGATGAGGGGGATGTTAAAGTCTGAAGAGGAGTCTGCTGTGTTTGTGTCTGCTGTCAGATTAACAGGCAGACACACTCACATATATCAATATCACACAAGCACATAAACACACACTCACATGTTTTTCTTTGTGTCAGTTTCCACTTGGTATTTTTAGCCTTTCAAGCTGATAATTCTGCTGATGATTCAGATCTATCCCTAAAACTTTCTGCCTTACCTTAAATATAGTTGATGAAACGTGTGCTTTATTACTAAAACCATTATTATGTTCTACACGGCACTAAAATGTCAGATTGAAGCGTTGAGTCAAACATTATATCATCGCCGGGTAAGCACATTTCAACATGATGTGTGCAGAAACACTGAATGAAACAATGTCACTGCTGAGAAGTACTGTATTGTATTGAAAGTAAACGTCAGAGTCTTTACCAACCGTTAATGGAAACATAAACATTACAGAAATGTGAACGTCCTGAGATGTGTGTCAGCCCCACAGGGCGTGTGAGACAAGTGTAAGGCTTTGGCAGAACAAAGTGCTTGTTAATGTTTCCAGCAGGCAGCAGAAATACACCATCATCTGAGTCAGAAACACTTTAAATATCTGTGTCCTTCTGTTTATCTGTGGCTTCTGCCATCAGCCTTTTGTCTCTGTCTGCCTGCGTCTCTGCCAACTTTTTAAAAGAGGCATGAGTTTTAGTTTAAAACATTTCACAAATATATGAACAGAATGTGAAGAAATATTTGTTCTTATGTCAAGACATCTATGGTTTGTGTTATAGAAATATCTACTGACATTAGCATGCTAACCAGCTAGCCCATCCTGTTGTGTATTACTACTTGAACCTCAAGAACAATGAGTGACTGCAGCGACCCTTAAGTGTACCGTATGTTCATGTGTGGCTCACGTCTGTGGTTATCCACACACTATAGGCATTTCATCATGATGGGGGGGGGGGGGGGATTATTTCAGCGCTTAGCAAACCAACTGAGAGCACCATGACCACTGTATTTCTGTTGCCAGGTGCTTTATGAAGGAGGGGGCACCTGCCGGGGCTCTTCAAGATAAGACAGACTTTCTCTTTGACATGACAGCCAACCATCAGCATACTGACAGGTTGTCAGAAAAAAGCCACAATCGTCACCGCCTGTGACACTCGCTTTTGACTCATAGGCCAGCAACAACCTTGAGAAAAGACACACTGATTGATTGACACATATACAGACGAATCAGTGTTGAATTCAGACAAGTGGTGCATTTATTATATTTTTATATTGGGTCAGGTACTAATGAGTGGGACGGAACATGATGAACACGAACAAATAGAATATTAGAATTATTACTTTAATTGTGGGGACAGTTTGGTAGTGATTGTTGAGAACTGGGACATTTTAACTTGTTTTACAGATATTTGTTTGGACTCACGACACTCAACTTAAAACCAAACAATCCCTGTTGCTGAACTTGCAACATGTCTTCTAGACTGATAAGTAAACAGCTGTTAATGCTAATGTTGACTATTTAGTGACTTATAAAGGTAGTTAATTATATAATGTTACTGTATGTTACTGTATATGCGTTAGTATGATTGCTCAGTTAGCTGCTGAGAAAAAAGAAATACCTATGGAAGGGACTGTGAATTTTCATATTTCTTATGATTTGGGTGAACAAACTTAATGGTGATTTTTGAAGTACAAATGTGACAACTGGCCAATTCTTACACTCAACGCTTTTAATAACCTCATTTACTTCTGTTTCTCGTTATCCTTCCATTGCACATTTATTATTATAAATAAAACATTACAAAAATACTAATACTGCTGGCAAAAAATCCCTTTTGTTCGACGAATGTTTTGAATGGGTTGGTCTGCCAGTTGAAGTAAAATTGTAACTAAAACTGAAACAAAATTCAAGATGAGCTCATTCATTTCCACAAAATAAAAACTGAAACTAAACCTGTGAATGTAACTTTAAAACTACAGTAACTAACTGAACTGAGCAGAAAGTGATTCAAATCTCAAATTCAAAACTAAATAAAAATAAATAGAGAAATACAATTATTAAAAGTTGACTCCCACTCCATTAGAAAAATTCAGTTATGAAGACATAGGGAACACAACTGGGAAGTTACAGAATGAGAAATGGACTGATCCTGCTCATTCTGACATTTTTATAAGCTTTTTTCTTACAGCCATCAAACTACACAATATTTTAGAGTCAGTATCAAACTGAAATAATTGTTTCAATTCATGACATTCTAAGGACATACATGTTAAAAGTTGAAATGTAAAGACTCAAAAACTGATCTAAAACAGCTTCTTTTTGATCTTCAACCTCAGCTGACCCTCATCAGCGTCCCGACAGAGGAAGCAAACACCACAGGGTGTCACACACCTAAACACACACACACAGTGCAGGTACAGGAGGATTTAAAGTGTAAAAACCCAGTTTTGCTTAAACAATCCAAGAAACAATAAGATCACATTTGTGCAAACAGGGAAAAGTCTGTCCTGTTGTAACGTTTCCTCATTCAAAGGGTCACCTCACATCCTGCAACCACCGTCAACCAATCCCAGTGTCTCACTTATGATTAACAGTAATGACTCAGCACAAAAAGAGAGCCTTCCTGCCCTCCCACACACACACACACACACACACACACACACACACACACACACACACACACACACACACACACACACACACACACACACACACAGGATCCGACATTGGAGTCCTACATTTTTTTTCTTCCATCCCAATGAAAGAAGTTTCCCCTTTTGCCTAGAATCTGATCAGCTGACACTCCAGTCATGTGGCTTGTCGCTAACCAATGGCAGAGCAGGAGCATTGTGTGTTTAGGTGCGACAATCACTGCCAAGGTCAAGGAGACAAGGAAGGAGACACAGCGAAGCAAAGAAAAGATCTGGAGGAACACTAAAGCACAATAGAAGAAGAAACAGTCATCCTTGTGACTTGTAACCACACTGAAGCCGTTTATTATCTGACCAGCAACCACTGTAACGTCAACATGTGTGACTGTCCTCTGTCCCAACACTGGGAAACAACACAAACTATCATGTGATACAGTGTAACACAACATAAGAAGCTGGGTCTTCTTCTGATAGTTTTGGTGACATTTGGTCATGTAGAGTCCATTAAGACAAACTCAACAGTGCAGAAAGGTTGCAGACAAATCTACTGTTAAATTCACAATTCAACCACAAAATCCACAAAGTCACTTAATTGCATGTGAAAACAAAGCTGAGTTGTTCATTTTGAGTGTCTAAGTGTCAGATTCATCTGCAGAACATTTTACCACCTGTACATACTATAGAGTATTGTCACAATACCAGAATATCTTGTTCAATACTTGTTCGATCTTTGTTACTTTTGATACTATCAAATGTTAGTACAGTATCATTTTACAGATGTGATATTAAAAAAGTATGAAAAGTGTCAACAACCTTAATACAGTCATGCACACGTGCAGTTTTATACCACACAGTCACTTGTAATGGACATTTCTGGTGTGTTGTTCATCTTTGTTTTGCTTCTTAATTATCTGATGAAATCTATGGTTCACATGTGTGATCATCAGGACTCTTATTGTTTGTCCTAAAGTTTCTCGCCTATGCAACTTTAATCACTGCATTATCATAGTTGAGGAGCAAAGCTGCTGTGTGAAACTGTATCATGGCCACAGTTACAGAAACACAACCCTGGTTGTCAGGAGTTATTTTACAAACTCTTATTGGCAAACTTGGCATAATATATTTTTGTCCTCTAATTCTTTAAAGTTGAGAAAGTTGAGATTAAATAAAAAGTGTCTTTTTAACTTTTTAAAGTGCCTTTTAGATAACATTCCCAACATTTCTCAAAGAAAAATGAACTTCTTTGTATTCTTATATCAAAATCCAATCATGTTTTCTTCCTGTAAAACAAAATATGATGTTTGATTAGGTGGGTTTCAACCAATAATATCATGACATTTACCCATCAATCAATCTTCAGCTTTTAGCGACACAGAGCTAAGATTCAAGGCACAGAACCACACACTCTTCATTGTTCAAATGAAAACACTTAATTAAACTTAATTAAATATTAGAATATATATATATAATAATATTGATATTAAATAAAATAATATTAATATTATGTCCTGTCTGCCTATCCTTTTCGCTTTGAAATGTGTCACAATATGGAAACTAAATACTATCGAAACACAGTTTTATCTGATTTTAATTTTCACTGGTGTAAAGGTGTTAGTTTGCTTGAAACAAAGTGCGTGCCATAGTGTTGCCCTCCAGCAGCATCTGAAACCAACCTCTTTTCATGGTGAGGGTTGGGTGGGTGCATCTAACCATTTTGTAACTTTCCGAAAGTGACAATCCAGTGAGCGACCTACTTTACGCAGGCTGGTGGAGCTCTCTCTTTTTTTTTCATTCTTCACACAACTATTTCCGTCACTTTTGTGAGTAGGTACAGTAGGCTGTGCAAATGTGTGCATGATCATGTCAGTTTTTAAGCTTAGGAATCATCGTGTTTTGCCCTTCTTTAGGAAAGGAGGCTTTACAGTTGTCTTCAGTCATGGTAGGATGACACTTTGTATGATTTAGTTCCTTTTGAGCACACCCTGACCTTTGTCACCAGCTACTTGATCAACACCTTACAACACACCTAAATGTTGCATCCTACATGCAGTTTTCCATGTAATAACTACTGAAAATGCATGAATGAATGCAATCTTGTACGTAGCCATCGGGGTCATTCACCCAGGGATGCTGGGGACAAGTATACTTTTTGAAATGGCAGCTTTTGTCCTTTTTAAAAGCATACAATAAAATGTTAGAACTAGCTTTCACCAAGAACTGTTCACTAACAAATGAGACTACTTTGAGAATTGTTTATTTGCACGATAAGACAACATAAAACGATGAGTCATGATTGGTTGAACTCTTGTTGGTAAAGTGTGCGACATCGAAAGGCAGTTTGACTTAACGGCTAAAGATTGATTTATTATCTTTAACTAACATTGTTAATATTATTCATTCATTTATTTCTATTTTGTCATATTTTAAGCCATTGATATTGGATATTGGAGAGTCATTCACCAGTGCACTCGTTCGATTGATTAACATCTTGTTGCAGCTGTGGAAGTGATGATGACTATTATTTGTGCGGTCAATGTTGTTTTATGTTGAGTATTTTTGTGTTGTCCTGGCTCTCTTCTTGATCACTGTCCAGCTGGTCTGGCTGGGTGACCATCTCAAGGTCCACTTTATTTATTCTAATCCCTGCCCTTCTTTTCCTGAGTGTATTTCGTCTATCTTATACGAGTTGTATTTCATCGTCCGACTAATGTTTGCTTTAGCCCCAGCCTTTTAGCATTAACATTATATTATGTGTGTAACCAAAAGTAACTTTACATACTGTATATCAGACCCTTTACAGGGTTCATGTTTTAAAATGTGTCAGATGGAAACATTGAAAAAGTCAGCTGGATACAGAGTTTTCAGTTGACTCAAGGAGTTTAAGCATTAGCATTAGCTTACATTAGCTAGCTATACTTACTAAAATCTGCTAGCAAGAATCATCATTTTGCAAAATCCAGCTAGAAATGAACTTTCGTTTACTTCTCTGTAGAGTTGATGCCCTAGTGTTTACATTACTACAACAATTACAATTACTTCCAATTAATATGTTAAATCTGTCTCGCTCTAAAGCTTGACAAGCAACAGTAACTAAGGAGGGTGGGGTTTCATGAAAGGTCAATTGCCCTCATACTGCCCCATTACATTGCCTAAAATTGCATTTGTTGAAAAATGTTTTTTCATGTGAGCACACGTCCCCAGCACTTTTCAGCAGAAAAGGACACCCTTGCATGTAGCATCTAATTATTAACAGGCAGCTTGAACACTCAACATCTGTAATTACGGGTGACAAATCAAAAAGATCAGTAACGTATTGACCAGTAACTGGAACGTCACCTCACCTACAACCATATACATCTACTGGCAATCTTAAACCTGCAATTTTCACCATCCCTCATTTCCTGGAAAGATGAATTGTTCTGTAGCACACACACACATGCACAGACGAGGAAAGTGAGAAGGGAAAGTAAAACAGGGCGATAAGAGGTTGAGTGAAAAGCTGGTGGAATTCAGTGTCGGCCAACTCCAGCTAACGCCCCCTAAATACAGATCTCTGAACACACAATAGGCAAACAGTTTCACTCACACCAAGCCGAAACACGGGTTTTATGATGAGAAAAAAAAAATCATCCTGAGAAACTGAAGCGCTGTGTAATCAACCTGTTCACCTGCTCTCACACTGAATGACTGGCTGAGACAAAAAGGAGGGAGAGTGAGGGGGTAAAGTAAGGACAGATGAGAGAAAGAGAGAGGGATGGACTGAGTGTCTGTACATGCATGTGTGGATGTGGTGTGTGTGTGTGTGTGTGTGTGGCCGCAGTATGGCCACTTTGTGTCAGTTTTGTGAATGGGTTCACAGAGTCAGTCTCAGCCCATGGAACATTCCATTCTGGCAGGACAGAGGGGGGGCAGAGTAGGCACATGTGTGTGGTGTGTGTTGGTGTGGTGTGTGTGTGTGTGTTCACGTGTGTGTTTGGGGTTGGATCTTATCACGAGATGCAGTGTAGCACCGGTAGTTTCTGTCCCCCAAACCTACTCACTTCCACAGAGCCCTCAACACCACTTGCATTTGCTTGCCTTCGTTGCCAGAATCAAATCACCCAGTGCACACAAACACACTCACGAACAGACACACATGTATTAACGCACACCTTGCCTCTTGGCCTGCTGTCCAGACAACTAGCCCATTGTGTGTAGCAGCAGGTATGCAGAGAAGAGCCTGTTTGAGAACAGGCAATTGGATGCTCTGTGCTAAAGGACAGGCTCACAGTTTTTCAAGTATATTTTAAAACAGCACTAACATAATGGTGTGTTCCATTTGAACTGGGAAGTTGGAATTTCAGAGTTCCTGTTTCCAAATCGGAAAGTCAGAGGAACCTCACCAGTCCCGACCTCCAAGAATCCAAGATGGCTGCCCTGAGCATCTACAGTAGTGAAAACTGTATATTAGCACTTCTATCTATTGTGTCTCATTAAATCAGTCGTATACACACTACTGTTGCCATGTTCTTTTTGCTGTCACGTTCATGCACACAGTGCAGGCCTGATAATTTAAATATTAACGTGCAAAGTAACAGCAGACCAGTCTTGTGAGGTTTCTAACTTTTTAAGATTAAAAACCTTAGAGGGATAAAAAGCTAACCCAGCCTGACATTAGTATGGTGTAAACAACACAGGTACAACGAATGAAATTGATAATCAGAGTGTTAGATTTGTAATAGGTGTGCGAATGATCACGCATAAATATATATAAACATATATATGTATATAAAATGTAGGCTACATATCAGCACTTGAGTAGGCTATTGTTTGAAGACAGACTTGAAAAAAAATGCATTCTCCATCCAGCTGAAAGAGAAGGAGGAGGAAGAAAACTAGCAGTGAAATGAAGCATAATAACAGCATTAGCGTACGAGCAGGTTGAAGGACAGAGGAGGGAAGGAGGGAGGCGAGCGAGATAGGAGGAGAGAGGATGGAGGGTTCAGCAGTGTCACTGCGCGGGGGGTTGGAGGGGTTACGCAGGGGTTAGAGGTTGAACGGCTGAAAGCGGGGGTGTCGGGGGAAGAGGAGAAGAGGGGGTGGAGTGTTGATGCAGCCTTCACAGTGAGTGGATGTCACCTGTTTACACACTCAACAGTGTGCGCCGATCCCGCCACGTTCTCAGAAGAGAGAGAAGAGAGTCAGTTGCACAATGTCTCGTCTCTTCGGCTCACTCTAATTACAAAAACATCACGTTTTCTCACTCAGTCCCAGTGCTATCAATTCATGTAGACAGTTTTAGTTTAATTTGTCCAGGTTTTGAAATAACTGCTTCCTCGGCAGTATAATGGAGATGAACAGGATTCTGTTTGTGTTGTTCACAGCATTAAAGAGTGAGATTTATGTGATACTCTCCCAGTTAGCCTGAATAATCAATGAGAACGTTATTAATTGGACCTACTTTCAACTGAAGTAATAGTCCCCATGACAACAGATTTACAGAAAAATCTGTCTCCAAGAAAGTACATTGAGACACTAATAATTTATTTTCCCAATTATCCCACATGGCAATTACAGGCAGGAGGTCGTGTGGACGGATGTGTGTTGAAACCACAGGGCTTTGATGTGATTTAGGCAATAGTTAAAGGGACAGTTCACCCAAAAATGAAAATTCAGTCATTATCTACTCACCCTCATGCCGACTGAAGGTTGGGCTTAGTTTAGTTTAGTTTAGTTTAGTTTTTTCCACAAAACACTGCTGGGGTTAAACAGGAAAACAGTGTTGCAGAATCTCCCAAACAATGTAAGTGAATAGTGAACAGTTTTCAAACTTAAAAAAACAACAACAACCAAGAACCCACAAAACATAAAATGCCTCCATACTATTCGTCTCGTATAACCCCAGTCTCCTATAGCCTCAACATGCCAAGTTGACTTGAAAGACGTCATTTACACCATGTTTTTAGCCTAAATCTTCACTGTAGATCCTCAGCTTGGAGCCACGTTCATGTGTGCATGCACGCTGTCTGAACTGGGTGTGTGTGGTGTGAGCAGTATGGAAGCATTTTATTTATTTATCTATTTATTTGTATATTTTTGGGGTTGTTGTTTATTTGAAAACTGGTCACCCTTTACTTACATTGTTTGAGAAATTCTGTAACGCTGTTTTCCTATGAAACTCCAGCAGAGTTTTGTGGACTAAAAAAACTAAACCTGACCCTCAGTCGTCATGAGGGTGAGCAGACAATGACTGGATTTTCTTTTTCTTTTAATTTTTTTGGTGAATCTCTTTAAGGTGAGCAAAAAGCGTGTGGTTGGTTGTTTACATGTAAATACATTTAAAGTAAAAACATATCTAGGATTTCAAACGATTTTTTCAATATTAAATTAAACCATAATCTGGTCCTAATCCTAGTGTTGTGAGTGTCTAAACATAACCATAAAAAAGTTTAATCACGCTTTAGTTGCTTTGAGTCCATACTGTACCACTGGAGGAAAACAAATTAAATATGTTAAATACATCAGTGAACATTTAGCACAAATTCAATCTAAACATTTTTGCAACTTGCCAGTGGATTAACAAGAGAGGTCATATATCCATCAAAACACATTTGCTTATTTACTTTCATATTGACCTTAACATTATTTCTAAGAGACAGGGTTGTGTCGGTCCAAAGTCATGTGGACATTGATTCTAGAAAGAAATATTACGGCTGAATTCCTAAGTGCAATTTTTGTACAAAATTCTTGAGGTCAAAATCTCAAGATATATCAAAATCCCCACAAACAGCATTGCTCATCTTCTCAAAGATGACCTGTGCATGCATTCACCAAATGAGGACCTCTTGTGGTCTTGTGGTGTGAGAATAATGACTGCAGAAGTAGCATGACGTTGTTATACAGACTCAAAACCTCTAATGGACGAGGTTGGGGTTGGTGGTTTGGTCAACAAAGCGTGTGACTTTGACAGAGGAGACTGATGTTTACATCCCGTTTCCTAATGACAGTCAATGCTGTGTCTTTTATTATCACAACCATTCCCAATGCCAAGTAGTTTTTTTCACCCAAACCTTCAATCTTAAGGTGCTGATCAGACATCAGTAATAAGAATAATTTTTACAGGGGTCTTTTTTAATAGTTATGGATGACTTGTTAACCAGTTCAACCAAAACATCATGGCTTACCCATACACACAGAGATGAGACTGACAAGGAAACACCATCGGTCGTTTTGGCAAATGTCAAAAAATGTTTAAGTTAAAGTGACAAAACTTGAAATACAGGAAAGCAAAGGAGGAAATTGTTAATGGCGCCGTCAAGGGGTGGCCTGATACAACTACTGTCCGCCTTATTCGCCCCTCTTCGCCAGTCACATATGTTAAAGAGCCACAAAATCTGCAGATGGAGGATGTCAGAGTGGTCGAATAGATCAACAAAACACCACACTTTAACAAGAAAGACGGGTAATTTCCTGGTTCATACCAACTGTCAATGTTGGTTTCTTTTAACTATGATCGCAGCTGCTCCCTAACATTAATGAAATATTAATTGCAACTCAAACTATGATGTTTCTCAAGCCCAGTTATGACAACTAAACCTAAACAAACCTTAACCATGACATTTTTAATTGATTTGTTTTTCATAATTTAATTTGTAACATTTTTGGAAGGTGCTGCAATAATCAAAAACACTTATATGAGTTCATTTGGAGGACATGGACAAACAAATAATTTATTATGATTATTTGAGGGACTTGTTGAGAGTTTTTGTAATTAGAAAAAAACATATGTAGGATTTAGTGGCATCTAGCAGTAAGCTTGCAGATTAGAAGAAAGTCATTTCAGTCATTTTCAAACAAAAATGTATGTGAGGATTTGCTGATTTTCTTTGTCATTTACAGAAGTAAATGAAGAGTCTTTGAGTTGTGAACTGTTTGTTGGATAAAAGAAGCAAACTGAAGACGTCACTTTGGGCTCTGGAACATAGTGATGAGCATTTTTCACAATTTCTGACACTTTAAAGACTAAACAATTAATTGATTCATGGTGAAAATAATTGACAGATTAGCAAATAATAAATAATCGTTAGTTGCAGCCCTGGCAGAAACATGGCGGTGCAACATTGTGGCCTCTGTGGAAGAGGACCTGCTCCCTCTGTAGATGTGAACAGCTCATTTTAAGGAAATGAAAGCACAGCAATTCTTACTTTCAGGTGATTATACCCTGACAAAAACATACTTAAGAATATTATATTCTATTTTTTGCCATATTCTGCAGACAGATACCTGTAAATCATCACGCTTGACCTTTAATTTTTATTTAATTTTTAACTTCAGTGCCTGAGCAAGAGCCCCAAACTCACAATGTCTTTCGATCCAGAGTATCTGCTAGTCTGAGCGTCATTGTGCCTCTTAGTACTCTTAGCATTTGTGAACAAACTGAGCATATTAAAAATATTTTTCACTACATTTTGCTTCCTTCCTTTATTTCTACCTGAATGTGCTACCCTAAATTTTCACCTGTTTCAACTTCCCCCTCGCCTCCTGCCGTTCAGTGTTTGGCCCGATCAGAGGGGAGCTACAGAGGGAGGCGGAGGTGGAGGGGGAGGGAGGGGGTGATAGAGGGGAAGAATGTGGCCATTGTGCTTTCCAGGTATGTGTGTTTGTGACAAACAGAAAGAGAGGGGCAGAGAGGAGAGAGAGGCTGATCAGATCTGGTTACAGGTGTTTCATAAACAACACAATAGTGCTAACAGGTTCCCCTCTCCTGCTCTCTGTCAGCTGCATGAGTCTCTTTACTCTGAAGCTTTACATTTCTGCTTCGCTGTGACTGGATTAGGCTTATGGCTTTGTCACACACACTGGACTGAATCTGTGCTTCCCCATTATGAGCATGAGCTGATCATGTGACAGTCATGTGACACATACTACGTGTTTGTGTGTATATATTTGATGCAGTTTAAGCTGTTTCTCTTCCTTATGCTTGAGGTTTGCTGAATAATAATCTCAGCTTCCTGCTTTTAAAAACTTGCTCAACCTTTATCAAAAACAAAAGATATCTTTCTTTATTTGTCTTCCTGTTGCCCTCCGTTTCTTCAGCGTTGTCTGTCTTCCTGAAACCAGAGCGGACCCAAACACGATACCATTAAGGTCACACTATAAAAAAAAAACAAAAAAAAACAAAACAAAAAACGTCTAGATATAAATTCCTGTCTTGGATAACTGTTTGTCCCTTTTTGCTATCGTGGAATGTGATACAGTGGGTTGAGAGATAAGTATCACTCTGAAAAATGGTTCACCTCTTGAACCCTGTTGTGCAATCAGCCACTGTCTGAGAAACAGACATGCAGATCCATTTGAATAACTAGGGTTTCATACTAACCAGCTAACTGGTGTGTATTTTTAGTTTTGTTTTTGCATGATACAGTTTGAAGAAAGCTGTGTGTCATCACTTCATCAGGTCTGACCAGCACTTCAACACTCATACACACCTAACACACACACCTTAAACCTGTGTGGAAGTATTTACAGTATTCACAAGGAAGCCGCTTACCTGTTGTGATGGAGGAAACGCACACACACACAGACACACACACACACGCACGCACACACACGCACACACACACACACATACATTTCACGTCTTCTCCATCTCCACAGGTGATTGTCAGGAAACAGAGTTAATACAGGAAAAACCACTTATGGTGATCACAGTTACACATTGTTAAAAAAAAGAAATAATGTTCCAACTTAAAAGTGTGAGTGGCCAGGCTGCCTTAAAACTCTCACACAATGCATGCTGGGAAGTCTGCTAATATGCTGATTATGTTTCTTTAGAAACTTAATTTAACGAGTTAAACTCTGAATATACATTCATTCAACTCAAGACAAAAGACTTCAAGTCACAAGAACTCATGAGATAAGACAAGATAATTCTAATAATCAATTCGATGTTAATCTGCATGCGACATAAAGAAAAATAAAACAGAATCGGTAATAACTATATTCTGCTTGTAGTGATTAATTTGACTCGGACAGAAGTGATTTCTAAAAGAGGTTTCCACTGTACATTTATCTAAAACCTTTGTCTCACAGTTTATTATTTCAAAGATATCATCTACTAAAACTAGGCCCTCCGCAGATTATGTGCTAATTATTATCCAGTTATTTTGCATGTTCATATTCTATTTCCTGTCAGCTTCACAACTTATTTTGTATTTTTTGAGTTTTGTTTCCACCCTGGTTGTAAGACAGTTTTACTACAGTTGTGGGGTCACTATTTGGCTAGATCTAGTTACTGCTCTTTGTAAAGTGTAAAATACATCACCATTCATTAATGACTGACCATCATTTATAACTGGATAAGGGAGGCTTATTATAAAGTTAAGTGATGCATGCTGAAAATGTCAAGATGTACAAGATTGCCAAAGCTTTTGTGTATAAATCTGGCAATTTCATGTGATTTTTTGATTCTTTGATGTGCAAAATCAAAATATTTTGACTATTAAGATATGCTGATGATGGGCTCACCATTTGGCAAGCAACAGGTCACTGTTCCCCTAATTAATAACCTAATTATAAACTATTTATAAATCACTTATAAATCATTTATAACGACTGTCTTACTGTAAAGTGATGCCATTCTAACAATTTCATTGTGAACTAGAGTCTGAGCTGAGTGTTGAGACAGAGATGACTGCTCTTTGAAAGATCAACTACACTCTTACACACACACACACACACACATATTGTAACTGTACCCAGATGCACAGTATATGATATACTGAATATGCTCAAGCATGTGCACTCACACATGTAGATGCTCACACAACTAAATCTCGTTTGTACAAGAACAGGACACCCAAGGCTAACTGGAGCCCTGCTCAACCAGTTTCTGAAAACAGACACACACACACACACAAGACAACTCAACAAGACAGCGACTGATCACACACACACACATTCCCACACAAATAAACATCGAGTCCTCGTCCCATAACCTTGTAGTGAAGGTTATAGCAGTCAGCTGGGTCAGTGTGAACACTGGACCAGCTGAAGAAATGTCCTTCCAGATACCCACTGTGTGTTGTGTGTGTGTGTGTGTGTGTGTGTGTGTGTGTGTGTGTGTGTGTGTGTTGTATGAGAGTGTGTGTGTAGTCCTCCAGGTGAGTAAACACACACACACATCCCTTAACTCTAGCCTCTCAGCAGATTTGTTCAGATTAAAGTGACAATCAGAGAGAAAGGAAAGAAAAAGAGCCACATGATGAGTTTCCAGCCGACCTGTAGGATGATGGGACGTGTAGTCGCTGTGTCGCTGCTGGTCAGGTTCTTCTTCTACCACCGTTCAAAAGCAACGATCAGGCTTGTCACTTTCTCATCTTCCCTTCCTCTTCCTCTCCTCCTTTGGCGCTGTCTGTCAGGTTCTCTCCGGCCTCCGTCCTGTCTTCAATGACAGGTCCCCCAGAGCACAATCAGAAGAGACACATCTAACACACACACTGACAGAGAGAGACAGAGAGGACAAGTCAGAGTTTCTGTTCTCCTTTTGGTGTTTTTTTTGATTCTGACTCAGATCCTCTCTGTTTGTCCTCTCCTCTGCTCCAGTCACGACAGCGCTCGTAGACGCAACAGCAGGAGACAAGGGAAGAGAAGGACGGAGAGGGAGAGGAGGGAGGGAGAGAGCGCACAAGGTCTCAAAGTGGAGGAGAGGGAAGAAGGTGGTGCAGTTGAAGGAAAGAGGGAGGGAGGAGGGAGAGATGGAGGGAGGAATGGCAGTGGTAATTAGTGAGTCTGTACCTGACTCTCACTGACATAAGCCCCACATTCCTCAGAAGCGAGAAGGGGGAGAGAGGAGGGAAGGAGGGAGGGAGGAGGAGAAGAAAAGAGAGGAAAAAGTTCTGATCACACCACTACCACCAACGCTAATGATTCCAGAGAATACCCTCTCCACCCAAAAACAAACAATTTCCCTTACAGCACACCATCGTCGCTCCAGTCAAGGTTGCATGATGTTGAGTGAAGGTGCTGCTGCCTCCAAATACCTCCTCACAAGTGTTTAGTCCTCTCTTCTGTCTCTTTTCTCTGTCTCCGTCCGTCTCTGTCTCTCTCTAGTCTTTCTATCTGTGTATGGTGTACACACTGCCTGCTCCTGAAACTCACCAAACCAGAATCTGACTGCCCAGATCTCCAGCACACCTCCCTCCCTCCTCACCCTCCCTCCCACCTATCATTCCGGATGGGAAATGCTATCCTCCTGTGGCCCTGGCCGATCTGTGCGTGTGTGTGTGTGTGTGTGTATGTGTGCAAGCAGCCTAAGACCTGAATCATTTTAGCCACAGCAGCATTCCTCTAACAGGAGTTTTCCTGCACACCTAGTTCACAAACCTCACACACCACATGATCACTCACATCCACCACATGCTTATTACTGATGAGCGCCGCACACACACGGGCCGACCTTTCTGCTCATTCACAAATATATCCACCGCTGATGTCACCATGACACGCTGTCTTTATGTTGCAGTGTTCACTCCCTTGACGTAGGTAAAGTAGATCCTGCTGTAATGACAACTCTCTGTATAATAACAACTCACTGACACCTCTTGTGTTTAACTGTCAGCATGAAGATGAAACCCTAGAAATGTGAGAATTAAAGGCACAGTTCACACCAAAATACAAATTTTCCTTTTTAGGAGATGTCTGCCTTCTCTCGAATACAATGGAACTAGATGGCACTCGGCTTGTGGTGCTCAAAGTGCCAAAAAATACATTTGGAAAAAAAAAAATAGCAAGGTCTCTTTTAGGGTTGGGCGACTGGATGAATATTTTCACTATGTGTGATTGGCAATTAGGTCGGCAGTCCAACAGATTTTTTGGGGCGATTGTTGTCATTTTATTTTGTTAATTTAATGGTCTGCATGAGTGACAGTTGCTGCTTCACGATGCACTCAATAGCACAGTACACACCCACAGAAGCAAAGGAGAGGAGGGTGAGAGGAAAACAGCCCGTAGAGCCAGAATATTTTCACATCTAAATCAGCGAATTATGGATTTATTTCAACCAGACCAGAGTTGGTGGTTGTTGGAGCAGTGGAAAGACTATCCAGGACAGTCATGGTAAGAAAATATGTATGTAAGCTGTGTCACAAAAAACTGGCCTCTTGACCGGAACAATGTGTAAACACATTCAGCACGGGCATGTGGACGTTAACCTGCAAGGAAAGCGGGCTGCTTCTCGCCCTGCTAATGTTAGCCACACTGTGTGGCAGCTAACAATAGACTCTGTGATCCTGTTTGGTCTGAAAAGCTAACATACACGAGTGAGTTGTTTCATATTTTATAAGATAATATGCAGTGTTCATGACACATGGCGCAAAGTGCCACACGTTCCAGCAGTATTTAAACATCTCTAGACATTGCTGTTGAGTTCTTCAAATGAAATTTGGCACTTTGAGCACCACAAGCCCAGTGCCATCTAGTTCCCTTATATTCAAGAGAAGGCAGACATCTCCACAACCAGTATCTCCCGACAACTCACACCAAAGTTATCTAGATGGATAAATAGCAGTACAAGTATGAGGAAAAACATAAATTTTTAATTTTGTGAGGAACTGTTCCTTTAAATGTCTAGTTTCACACATTTATCAGGGAGGTTGCTTCTCTAAACCTGAACTGAAAGTAAAACAGTGAAGATGCATATTTTTATGCTGGTTCAATGTGTGCCTCTTAGTCTAATCCTTCATATTTCTCTTCCCACCCACTCTTTATTCTCCTTAATTTTTACTTGTCTGATCACGTAGAGCTGTTTCAACACTCCAGACCTCCTACTCTCATTCAACTTTGTGTGTGTTTGTGAGTGTGTATGTTGTTCTGTATGTGTTAGCCTACCTGGAATCCTTGCACTTCCTTCTTCCTGGTCTCAGGTGCGTGCGGTCTGAGTGCAATGTCTTTCTGACGACCAGTTGTCAAGGAAACACACAGAGAAAGAAAAAGAGAGCTGACTGTAGTGAGCAGTAACATCCGTGGTCAGCCAACTGACAGACTGAGGACAGAAGAGAGAAGTGAGGAAGCTGGATTTCTGTTTAGAGTAACAACACACACACACACACACACACACTAACACACATGCATACATTCAGATAAGGTCCCTGCACACACACACACGCACACACACACACACACACACAGTAGGGAACTTTCGAGTGTGTGTGTGTGTGTGTATAGGAAACTGAGATTGAGTCAGACGTGCTCACACAGAGAAACAACGTTTCAACACAGCGCCTGAACTCGGGCTGGGAGGAGGTCGGGGCCGTTGGACATGTTGCTCAATACATTTCACTTTAATGCTTACTTAACAGAACTCACAGGCCTCAAATAAACTGTGCAAATACAGAAGCTTATATGACACCGAGTGAAGTTATAATATCTGTACTGTTACAGAAGATCTTCAACAATCTGTCGAAGAAGTTTCACTGATTACTTTTCTGACAGATGGAAACAGTAAAGGGGTTTATTAGTGTTTAGTCATCCTTGGTTTAGTAAATAAATCCACAATATCTAGTGTTAAGTTATTTTACTGTAAATCACTTTTACTCCTTGTTACTGCTGACAATCATCTAAAATATACAACAGTGCTTTACACTGCCAGCTGTGTTTTTCACCATATACAACTCCTGGTTTTCAATAGTTTTCTTACAGTATGAAAATCCACTTGCAGAGACTTGCAGTTGGATAATCCATCACAGTAGGACTTCTTTACACTAAATTACATTATTGTTGCATGTTTGTACAGTGCACGCTTTTGAAAGTCATCTGCAGAAACTACTAGACTAACACTGACAATATGATGAGTTTGATGGGAGCTGAATGGAAGCATCTCAATGACGACAACATTCTTTGAAAAATAGCTACCAGCAGTGACGGAAGAAGTTCTCCGGTCTTAATTGATGAGTGCCTTTAGTTTAAAAAAAAAAACAAAACTGGACCAGGTCAGAACCAAACAACCATTTAGGGTTAGCTAACACATAGCCTAAGATAGCCAGACCTCTCTCCACAGTGCTGAGCAATAGAGAAAGGTCTGGCTCCACGCATACACATTCTGCTATATGGGGAAAAAAAACCCTGCCTTGTTTGCATTTCTTTAAAGCAATCACAGATGTCTTGGGCATTGCTAAGCCCAGGATGCAGCAACAGTGCTCCTGCAAAAGAGTATCAAGGGGAAACTTGTTTTGGTGGAACAGTTGCTCGTCCGGAGGCGAGCTCTGGCATTAACATGACTACATCACCGTAAAAGAAATGGTAACAGCTTGTTTACGTTCATACCATTAGTGTCCAAGGCGCTAATTTGCTGTTTTCAGTGTGTAAGTTGCAACTCGGACGTTGTTCTTGTTTCCCAGGGACTGTGAAAACAGAGAGAGTGAACGCTGCGATGCCACTTGAGGCAAGTAGCCAATGGCAGTACTTATAATCAGAATGCGCATCTGGCGAATCAGACTAACTAGCACGAAACTAACCAATCACAGCAGCTCTGTACAAACAAGGGTCATTTGGATTTTATATGTCTTCGTGTCTTTCTTACCTCTGAGTCAGACATAATTTGTCGAGCAGAACAGATGTTTCCTAGTTAGTTACAATGATTGACAACCTTGAGGTTCCACTTCAAGCCCAGAAAAACGTGCATGCATGTTTGGTGCATCATTTGGTGGGAGCGACTTGTGGGACCTGAGGCAGCAGAGAGAGACGGGAGGTTCTGCGTTATGCATGTGTGTAATCGATAATTATATATCATCACTTATATTTTGTATTATTAATCTGGGTATGTAAAGTAACTAATGTTGTCAAGTAAATGTCATGAAGTGTAAAGCCTGAATTATAGTGCATTTTAAGTATAAAATTGTACCTCAAAGCTGTAGCTGTTACTTTCTACCACTGATTACAAGCAGTCCAAACTATACAAGACATGCGTGAAACCTCAGATGGTCTTCTAACATCTGGTGCAGTCTTTCAATAAAAACATTCAATAGTAATGTAAGATGTTTGTTGGCACGTGTTTCGTCTCTATTAATGTATAAGGCTACAGTACACTGACTGTGTTTCATGTGTATTTTATATTAGATTACACTGCATTGTTAAAAGCACAAGAGCAAGCAATGGAGCAAGACTAGATTTCATATGGAGATTGTTCATGCAATCAGTAAAGTCATTTTGAAATAGTCAAACGTAGAGATTATCTTAATTATTTAATTATACTGTTTCTTGTTGAAACATGTTGTGTCAGGGAATAATGCAGGGAAGGATCATTCACAAACCAGAGGTTTATTGGTTGTAGAGATAAAGATAACTTTATTTGACAGGAGGGGCAAAGATTGCTCCAAACATTTATGATTGTTTTACTGGTTTAAGTTTTATATATCTCCTCACACAATATGAGGTCGCCAATAAAGATTAGGAGGTAGTTTTAAAAGGAGGTTTTTACATTTAAACATTGTTTGGTTATTTCCAATGCCTAGGTAGGGATGTACATTAGCCTACACTGTGCCATAATAAATTATTTGAAATCATATGTGTTGGATTTGTAAACAAGACTGAGTTATAGAAGCATTCTGGTTTATTACAACTTAACACCTTGACAGTTGGTGATGATGATACTGTACTGACAAAAGTAACTGCAGAGCTCTGGAAACATGGCATCATCACTACAGCCAGATTAACCACTTTATTTGTAGGTGAAACAGAAAAATGAGCCCACCTGCTGATTGCAGAGGAAAAATGTGTGTGTGAGCAGCTATTCTAGGTGTAGTAGGTCAACGTTTAACCACAAAATCCCTCTTTAATCTGTGAAATGGACAGTTCGTGTAATAATATTTCTATTGGGCTTTGTTTTCTCTCATGTCTTTCTTTTCTGTGATGTTGCCCCTGTCCAAGATCTAAGCAATTATTTTGTTGAGTACAAAGCCATTTAATAGTTGCACCTTTTGAGAAATATGCTTATTCATATTCTTGCCAAGAGTTAGATGAGAAGATCAATACCAATCTCTACAATAATACCTGCAGGCAAATACTATTTTCTTCACATTCCTTTGATATTTACAGAAATTAAGACAGAAAGTAATAAAATAAAGCCCAATTTGTAATAAACTAGAATTATCCTTTACTGTAATTATGGCTCCATGAATTTTTAGTTTACATACACACACTTTGAGACTCTGAGACGTGCACATGCAGCCTTTTCACAGGCTGTAAACAAAAGCAAACTCTTCCCACAATAAGCAGCTCAGACCCTGCCCTGGTTGCTACACAAAAGACAGAGAGACCTGAGACACAGAGAGCAGAGATTCCCAGGAACACACTCCGCTGGTACTCCAAAATGCCCGACAAAGACACACAAAAAGACAGGGGAAGTGTTATCTATTCACCTGCAACAAGTGGGCCCAATCAAGCCCTCTCACACACACCGCAGGGAAACTGAGACAGGAGGAAAACATGGGTCATGTTACTATTGTATCTGCTGGTGAACTGGATTCATGATGTCAAATTGTATCAAGTGACGTGGCCTCGCTGTGCATCTTGTTGTTTTTAATCTGCGAGTGTCATTTCTCTCTCTCTCTCTCTCTCCACTGCTTTCTGTGTCTCTCGCTCGTGTTACACAAATAATAAGATCACTTACAAATTTGGCTGTGATGTAGCGACGTTTCTTGTCAAGTTCTGACCTTGTATTTTACACAAAAGCAGCATTCTCCACTTTGACACAATAGTTAAAGCCCAGCCTTATGAGAGGGTGTGTGTGAGTGTGTGTGTGTGTGTGTGTGTGTGTGTGTGTGGTCTAATAGATTCTAATTGGGTCTTGATGAGTGAGAGAGATCAACCCTGATGAGCTCCACTAACTTTACCACAATAAATACACTATGTGGCGAAAAGTATGTGGACAGTGTGTTTAATTAATTTTTGCCTTTTAGTTTTTCTTGACATGTAAGTTTTTGTTGATTTTAAGGAAAGGGTTTGTATTGACTGTGTATAAAGACGGTCGATATGTCTCCACTTCCTCCAACTTTAGAAAAATGAAGCCAAAATATCCTGAATACTAGCGCTGCCATGTTGTGCTGGTGACGTCATTTGGAGCCAGAGTCAGTGCTGATCAGCGTTGGAGTTGCAGCATTGAGCAAGGGGATAGAACTGGGTAGTGAGGGAGGGACATGTCTATTCCAGTGTCTAGGGATTACTGCTGTCTAGTCAGTGTGAGATTCAGTATTGTAATCTGTGTTAATTATAGGTGAAAATCAATGTGTTTTTATGTTTTCAAAGATGACTTGATTTTATAAAGTTGATTTTATAAAGTTGTGGTGAGGTATTTGGTCTCAACCACTCGCCTGTCAGGATACCCATAGTATCATATGTTAGACAGCTGTTAGACAATAGTGTGTTTCCAACAGTTTTTTTCCCCCTTTTTATACTTTATTTTTTGAAAAACTCTTGGTCACCTACACATTCATACTGATCTTAAACTAATGAAAGTACATGTCAGTTCATACAGTAGCAGATCAGTGATGATCCTGTGGGGTCACAGACACAATCCATTCCATTTATCAAGCCAAAGATTCAGTGAATAAGTAATTCTTTCCATATTTTGAATATAATTCAAAATATCTATTCAGTGCAACATTTTTTTCCAATTGCCATTATGAAATGTTCTCCCAGCTTGGTGTGGAAGAACTTGACTGGCTGGCAAAGAGGCCTGACCTCAACCTCATCCAGCACCTTTGGGATGACGCACTTATTCCTAGTCAGTGTATTACCTACAGTAGATGCCGGTCAGCATACCACCAATTTATAGAGGCAGCAGGAGTGCTGTGTAGGTAGCTATGCTGTAAAAAATCACTATCAGTTTCAGTGTATGCTATATTTAGAATACTTCCACTGCTTTAACTTGCCGTCACACAGCCTTTCTGACAGGAAACCATCATTACATAAGTCAAATATCGTTCTCTCCAAACCAAACAGATTCCTCTGGTAGAAACAGTAATCTTACTTCTCTGAACATGGGAGTTGCTGGTCTACTGTTGCCTCAATCACTTAGTTGGTTTGTGTTATTGTGTGACATTGGTGAACCTGAATTAAACCTTTAACACTCCAAGGTCACCAACAAACCAACTGACTGAGGGACTGGTCAACCAGCAACTCCCATGTTCTGAGTTTCCCCTATAAGTAGTCTGGTTGGTTGGGACGAGTGATATTTGGATTATAAAACAGCTGTTTCCTGACAGTAAAGGCTGTCTGACATTAAGGTGAGGGGGTTTTAAACACTATAAATGTAGTGCACACTTGACAGATTTTTTTTTAGGTAACTAAAATATGTTTTGCTGTTGCCCCTGTTCACAGCTGTACATTGCTTAGCTTCCTACATAAAGTACTCCTGCAACTACAACAAACTGAGGGTGTGTCAACCACCATCTACTGTAGGTAATACATGACTATGGACAAGTACCTCGTACGACCCTACTTCAAAATCCGAACTGTCTCTTTAATGCCCACTGATTTGCAATGAGATGTTCAACAACCATCTACATACTTTTCGCCACACAGTGCAAGATACTTGGCTGTTTTTTTTTTGCAGTAGATCACCTCAAGGTCCCTCAAGTAGACAACACACACACACACACACACACACACAACACACACACACACACACACCTATACACCTATAAGAAAAGTAAATACTGTAAATACTGACAATACTGGCTGTGACTGAACGACATTAGTGTCTGTAGAGTCTGTACATAAATTGATAAAAGAGAGACGAGAAACTCCTTCCAGCGCTGTACAGCTTCCCGTAAAGATTAGACCTTTATTGAGAAAATTCCAGGTCGGCTTATGGCCGCACGACCCGCCGTCTCCAACCGGGCCGATTATTGAATACACACACAAACACACACCCACACACACACATACACAACACATGGAGAGGGGATGGAGGCCTGTTGTGAGGCGACATTGATGACGCGTGTTGGATGGGATAATCTCTCCAGCTGTACTCTCACACCCGCAGAGAAGTGAGGCTCATTTGGCCCCCAAAAAGCTCACCAAGGTTTTTCCACACAGTGATAAACTCCCTCTTGCTTTTTTTCTCGCAAGTTCTGTTGTGTACCAGGCACTGCTAAACTACCAACATCAACTTAGTGTCATCCTTCATGCTCCATTACTGCTGATGTAGATGCTAGGTGCTTGTGTGGGCACTGTAGTTCAGGTCTGCACCCTGTTCACGCAGCAGAAAAGCTGATATGAAGAGTCAGGTTCATAAATTCTTAATGGTCGAGTACTCAGATCAAACAAGAGGCCAGAAAGTGGCTTTGAAATGGATCACATGCTCCAGCAATGATGCTGCACTGTGTTTCTGATATAACTCAGTAAAATGTCTCCCTCTGTTGGTCAGACACAGACATTACCAAGCTTTGATTTATGGCATCGGTTTAAAAGAGGATCCCCACTGAGCTGCTTTTCGTACAGCCACGTGAAGACAGTCACTATTTGTGACTATTAGCGACTCTTTCACTCCTTCACACCCTGTGTCATCCCCCTCCTTAACATCAGGAGGAAAATAGTTGTTTATTTGCATAATGTTTAATTTAGGCTACTGTTTTTTAATTTTATTTTTGGTCTTAGTGTTGCATGCCCTGTGTTTTATATATGCATCCCACTGTTGCATGACCAATTGCCCCACTAGGGAAAAATAAAGTAATTGATTTGTCAGCAGTGTTGCCAACTTGGGCAATTTTATTTCTAAAAACAAATAGCGAAATTTAGCGACTTACTCAGACCACCCCCCTGGTGGTCCCTCTTCTCTAACACCATGCACAGACTGTTAGTGGGCATGTGTGACAGGAGTGCACCGCTCGCTACAATAACAGGAATTCAGTTGTAGTGTACTTCTATGTTTACGTCAATATTTTAAGGCTATGACTAAGTGGGTAAAGGACAATGATAGGACAGCTAGAACAGTCTGATAAGTATCCAAAATCTCATATCTCAATATTGATATAATATTGATATTTACCCACCCTTTCATTGACGCTCTCTCGCCCTGAAACTTTCCCTGGATTGGAACTTTCTGAAGTACTAGAGATCAAAATGAGCGTTCACTTTCAATGATCAAAATAAAATGGAGGATCAGCACGACACAACATAGCTTACCAGTAACATTAGTCTTCAGCTGCACTTTTCACAGGCGGTGTCGCAGATGTGTCCAGTTCCTCGCTGGACCCTCGCTGTCCACTGTTGCTATGGTTATCTAGTAGCTAGGTCAGTGTTTCTGCGAACATTATCTGTGGTGAAGTGACGTATCACACAACTTTGCTGTGAAGCATGCAGGAGAGCGTCATAGTAACATTGCATGAACAGGGACTTTTTATCTTTTCAGTGACAGCAAACACAACACATTGCCTTTTAGGAACCACATATTATTACATGTTTATGTTCTGAAACGGATATTAAAAAACAAAAAACGAGTGATTATTTGATTTTCGTTTTAAAATACAAAAATTTAAATTGAAATACAAGGCGTTTTTTCTTGTCATGGTCAAAAAGGATATGTGAAATTTTAAAAATGCTTTGATTTTCTTTTTCTATTTGTAATAACAAAAAATAAAATCAGTATGAGACAGAAACGAAAAAAGGTCCGTTTTTTCATTTTCTGAGATCGGATGTGGTCATCACCAAGAGCGCAAATATGTGTGCCGATGTTGTATCCCTTCTGGTTTTTAACTGGCTACCGTGTGTGTGCGCGCGCACCCGCCAAAGCACATACACATCTCCACAATGACAAAACACCTTCATTTATGTTCAGTCTTTTCCCAACACAGGAATGTGGATTAGTAAAGTGTTCTTTGAACATATTTTCTATCAGAAATTAACTGTAAATATTGACGTTAAAAGCGTGCGGGTGTGTGTGTCTCGCGCTTGGCTGAGATGCGCACACACATCTCCACAAACACCTTCATTTATGATTAACAGCCATGCGGGTGTGTCTTTAAAGTTAATGTGAGGTCTGCCTGACATTCATTAAGATGAAGAACAACTCAGAAAGTCCTGAACACTTGTGGCATTTATTGAAGTGCTGCGGCTACGTTATCAACACGATGAAACATACACAGGTCTTCTTGTTCACCGAACTCACGTAAAACATCGCAGCAACTGCACTGATGCATTCGAGGTGACATCTCCTGTCACCAGATTCGTCACACATTCACAAATGTATACCAGTGATTTTCAAGTTGCATCTAATATCTACTGCAGCGAAAATTAGCAGCACTACATGACAGACAGCTACGAAAGCACCAATTTAAGAAAATATAATATTTGCAAGATCTCGCTGTGCTGGGTTCAGTCTCACAGAGTAACAGTAATACTGGCCCCAGGTGCAGCTCTCTGCACCAAGAGCCCCTCGAGCTCGACATTATTTAGTGACAAACCTGTTTCGATTAACTCTGTCAGCATCCAGGTAACATGTTGTTTTAGCTCATCTAAAACTGCTTCTGTGTGATTTATCTTACAAAAAAACAGAACACGTTGATCGATGGCGTTTCAAGCACACTTAATTTAAATATTACTTCACAGTAATGGAGTTTGATTTCAAAACTTATCATGACTTGTGTGCAGCTTGAAAGCTTGAAATGCCAAGTTCAGCCCGTGATCTGTCACTGTCTGACTGAACAGCCCTGTGGAAGTGATATTTTACAATTCTTCATATTTTAAACTAACGAAATTCGTTAAATCAAGTCATTTGATGTTTTCAAAGTCATGATATTGAGCTGAAACAGATTTTCTGTTCTGTTTCGCTCTCAGAGGCTGCGGCTGAGCGCAGCAGACAGCTCGCACTGTGCGCACTTCACTGTGTGATAATCGGCTTAAAGTTAATGATCACTCGATCTCGCGATATTTTCACACGTTCATCCATTAAGAGATATACGAAGTCTCACGAGATCGACGCCATGTTTACACGCTACCTGCTACACGCTACAGTTGACATTTTGACTAAAAACATGACGTAAATGGCGTCTTTTGTGGTTAAATTTTAATGTCGTGGCTCGCGGACACTTGGATTACACCACATGAGCAGGATGGAGACATTTTGTGTTTGTTTTGTGTTCTTTTTTTTAAACATTTTATCCATGGTCACCATTCACTGCCATTATACCGGATTTGGCTGCAACCCTGTTTTCTGCTGAAACTCCAGGATTGTTTTGTGAACTGAAGATCTTCACCGATACTCACATCGGCATAGGGGTGAGTACATATTGAGTGGGTTATCATGTAAAGGTGGAATATCCCTTTAAAGACACACCTGCATGGCTGTTAATCATAAATGAAGGTGTTTGTGGAGATGTGTGTGCGCACCTCAGCCAAGCGCGAGACACACACACACCCGCACGCTTTTAACGTCAATATTTACAGTTTAATTTCTGATAGAAAATATGTTCAAAGAACACTTTACTAATCCACATTCCTGTGTTGGGAAAAGACTGAACATAAATGAAGGTGTTTTGTCATTGTGGAGATGTGTGTGCGCTTCGGCGGGTGCGCGCGCACACACACGGTAGCCAGTTAAAAACCAGAAGGGATACAACATCGGCACACATATTTGGCGCTCTTGGTGATGACCACATCCGGTCTCAGAAAATGAAAAAACTGACCTTTTTTCGTTTCTGTCTCGTACTGATTTTATTTTTTGTTATTACAAATAGAAAATGAAAATCTAAGCATTTTTTAAAATTTCGCATATCCTTTTGACCATGACAAGAAAAAACGCCTTGTATTTCAATTTAAATTTTTGTATTTTAAAACGAAAATCAAATAATCATTTTTTTTTTTTTTCAATATCCGTACACGGATGTTGACATGCACAGAGAGTGAGCGTTAGCATTAGCTGTGTCAGTCAGTGCCGGTCACAAGCTAACACACAGCTTAAACAGATTAAAGATGTATTTTTTACACTTACCATTCTTACACGTGTGTTAGTCGTCGATTTAGTTGCACAACAGAGCCCTCACCTGGCTCAGAGGCTCTAACGTGCAGCTACATCTGTCCCATGTAGACATGTTGATGAAAGTAGCAGTGGTGGGCCGGGCCAGTTCAGAATCTGAAGAAATCACACACACACACACACACATATATATATTTGTATGCATCATACTCATTCATAGCCTACAGCACTGACAGCCGAAAACTACTGTATTTTTTGTATTTTGTGAGATGGTAATAAGGTTAGGTTAGGGATTTGTCCTGGCTCAGTGCGAAAATAAATAAATAAAAACAAAGAGAACTCGTTTTGATGAACAACCAATTTGAAATGTGAGAAGAAGTTCAACATTTTCTACCCCACTGACCCCATAGACCCTGAAACTCTGCAGTACACTACTTTTCAAAATGGTAAAAAAAGAAAACAAATAACATTTCAACCGTCAACATTGTTGTGGCATGTCAGATGACATTACCTTTATTACATTTGGCAAGAGTGAAAGGTTAAGTTTCTGAGAGCAAGTTCTCTCATGCAGCTCTTGGCTAATTCACTTTGTGTAGGTGTGATATGATTACATGGTGGAAACTATATTGCATTTTTGACTGCACTTAATCCCTGCTGTGAACTGTATTCTATTCAGACCCTTTACTTCAGAAAAAGTACTAATACCACACTGTGGAATTCCTCCATTACAAGTGATAGATAGATATACAAGGTTGAGCTAATTCTAACTACTTTATATACTGTAGTTTAGTTCAGTCTAGAATAATGAATCATAAATTTATAAAATCATCATGTGTTTGTAGCTTCGCTGTCCTGTGAGAACCGTATACCTCTAAAAACTCAACATGAGCTCAGAAAAACAACTCTGTTTACAGCTGTGTGGAATTTGTATCTCACAGGAACACTTCTGTCATGGTGTCTCTTAACCTGCTGCCACTCCCAGAGTAACTCCCTTTGTCTCTCCCTGTGTGTGTGTGTGTGGTGTGTGTGTGTGTGTGTGGTGCGTGTGTGTGTGGAGTGGAGACAGTGTGCTGCAACGACACACCAGCTGCATCTTCTCATCTCAATAATCAAGACCTCCACAAATACTCAGCTCTGATGCTTCCACTCAGCCAGATCGTAGCCTCTGCTTCAGTCAGACTGTGCTCTGAACCATTTCATGTATTTATCTTGTTCTCTTGTTGTTGCCTGTTGTCCCTTGCCCAACCCTAATCCCCTCTCCTGTCCCGTCTCCACAGTCCCATCTGCTCTGTCTCCCGTGCCCTCGTCTCGTCAGCTCTGCTTCCCTGCGCCGAACCCCAGCTCTTCCCAGCTTCCATCCCAAGTTGGAAAACCGGGGCTTGTGCCCAGGCTTTCCAGGGTTGCACTTCCCTTTTCCTTGGTCCTTTAGAATTTATACCTTTCTTCTTCTATCATGTCCCTTGGCACTTGGGTTCACATTCTCCTTAACATTTTCAATTTACAGGGAAAAAAAATCAGAACCAGAAAATGTGGAGATGCATGGTTTTCACTGGACAGGAAGGGTATGAAAAATTATAATCTGGAGAGTAACAGCAAACTAAAGCTCAATTAATAATTTATTAATGACCATGTGACTATGTGGTGGAACCTTGTTTTCTGGTAGAGCATTGTAGGTGAGTCTGATACAATGGTGTCAGGAGCATCAAACATAGGCAGAGATCATCAGACAATATGGCACAACAATACAACACCAACAATATTTACTTGTTACAGGAATTTAAGAGCAGGTACATCTGTCATGGGTAGTGGGAAGAGTGGGGGAAAAACTAAAAAAGGACTATTTGTTGGGCAGGGACCCACAGTGCCTCCAAGGGGGCATCAGCTGGAATAGGTGGTGACTAGGGCGAGCTGTCAGACGAATGTAGTGATAAAATGTCTTTGAGATGTAATGAAGTATAAAGTTGCATGCTTGTGACAATCATTATTGTTATTTATGTATTATTATTATTATTATTATACTGGTTAGATATCTTTACCACTGCTTAAGGTGTGAGTCACTGCAGGGGCCAGCAGGGGGCAGTCTCAATCTGATCTGTCTGATACCTCTCTGCTGTCACTCATGAGGAGACAGTGCAGTAATGAAGAAAGTTCACAACAAGTCCAACTGGTCAAACATGATACTGTCTACTGACATGCATCAACATGTCATTTGATGCATATGACAACACACACACACACACACAGCCTTTCTTTAACCTCCTGTCAGAGCAGGTGATCAGTTAAGATCTTTCTATCTCTTCTCATAAATTAATCCAAACCCCAATGAGCATCAGTAAATGAATCTGTCTTTTAAAGATCAAGTCTTAAACAGAGGCTTTACAGTAATAATACATGATGGTTACCTCTAAATGTTAAGATTTGTCTTATACAGAGTATATAATATATATTTTACTGTATATCTGTCACAGAGAGGCAAGTCCTCCTTCATTATCATATTGTTGCCATGGTATTTCAAACTCAGGTCATGCTTCAGAACAAAACCACTCATGACAAAGAGGTGATGAATGGATGAAATGCTCCAACTCACTGGGACAGTGTGTGATGCACAGTGCAGAGCAGAAAGCACCAGTTTGTTGTGAGTACTTGGACTCTGGATACTTGCTGAGCTGCATTTCTTTGATACGATGAGCTGTGTTGCTCCCGTGAGGAGGATTGTGAATGACAAAGGTAAGACCTCCTATGCAATTTTAAACAGCCCATCATCGTCTATGCAGATTACACTAAGCTGCTGTAGCCTTTTCTCCCAGTCCTGCTCCTCTGAAGTGGACTTTCTCCTGCGGAGGACAGCAAACTGCCTTACACTCATTAAATCACTGCTGTTTGATATTCATTAATTTATTCCATTTGCACTGACATGCCGGCCTTATTGGACACGTTGCACATTTCTGGTCAATCCCAACTTTGCTCTTAAACATTGATGAGTGCTGTAAAAGCCGATTACACTCTGTCTGTGTTTCTCTCTATTAATCCACTTTAATTAGAGGCTAGTGGTCCCTGCACTCTTCGATGTTAATCCTCATGTGCCAATTCTGCTTGTCAAGTCAAGTGACGGCTTCTGAACACCCACATCACTGGTTTGAACCACAGCCTGAAAACATCTATACTGTTACCTCATATATACAGTATGTGTGTGGTACCAATACCTTCACCCTTAAAAGGACACAAAACCAACAGAGAAATTCATTTGATACCTTTTCTTTTTTACTTAATTTGATACCCATCATGTGAATGGAGGCATTCCTGAAATAATCCTTACACATTTTATACATTTAAATTCACCAGATGCCACAGGTGTGAGTAGTATAGCCATACTTTCAACTTTCTGGTGGCCTCTCAGCACTCTGAACTCCATAAAATGCACTGCACTCGACTTCACCACATCACAGACTGTGTAGGTTGTAGCTGCTGCAGTAGTGTGCTAATCACAGGTTGCATTAAATCAGGGTATAAAAAGGATCAAATGCAGGCATCGTTTGACTGGAGATATGTTGATTATTTTGATACTATAATACTTTGTATTGGGTTATTTCAGCTGATACCTTACATACTATTTAACATTTTCATAAAAATGTCTAAAAACACTAGACATTATACACTATATTTTGTTGAGTTGTGCACTCAAATGTTTCCAGCAATTTTCAAGTTCAACCTGTAATTAATTCAAGGTAACAGTGCGTTTCCCACTAGCTGTTGCTAGTTGCTATAACTTCGGATACATCAGAGAGTGAGAAATGAAATTAGCAAATGCAACGTGAAAAAACTTAATAACCTCGTCTGTGAGCATAATTTGTGCCTGAGTCATGTTTGTTTAAAAGTAAAGATAACTCCCATGATCCCACACCACTTCACAATGTAATCAAACTAAGCCTTTTGTTATTGTATAGATGTGAGAGAAACCGCGAGCAGCAGAACGTTCTTGCACGATTTAAGGTAGCCAGTACTGATATCCAGCCTCACTGTGTGGATATGACTTAAGCAGTTTTCAGGGATAACATTTCAGAGTTAAGACTACTTAATTGGGGATGGCTGTTGCATTTGGGGACAAAATCCAGGTGGGGACTTAAACCTGAATGCACACTAAGCTATAGGGACTTGTGTCACAGTAGGGACAAAAGTTGATAGAGGCTGCTTTTTCAGGATTTAGACTTGGTTTTAGGCTTCAGGTTATAATTATGATTAGGTTAGGGATAAGGTAAAGGTTAAGGTTAGGCATTTAGTTGTGATAGTAGGGTTAGGGTGAGGGGCTGGTTAATCCATTATGTCAATGACAGTCTCCACAGGGAAGGTGGAACAAACGGGTGTGTATGTGTGTGTGATGAGTGAAGCAGGTCAGTGAGAGGTGGACCTTTGTCCAGGGTCGGACAGCGGCTCATTATTTATTCATGCTGATGTATCTGACCGGCCGCCTAATTGCAGCAGGAGGGGCCCAATTACCCGCAGCGTCCTCCTCAGCTGCACTGTCTCACATTCACAGAAACTGGAAGGTGGATCACATGTCAGCCATGACTAACGCTATGCTGCGTCTTACTTACATTTGCACATCTCAGGTTAAACTCTGTAAACAAACAATGTTTGTGTCTGTTTAGATGCTCGTCGGTTGAACAGCAAGCTGTTAAGAGCGGAAAAGAGAGAAAAAGAGAAGAAGACATCAATGTTGAGACAGAGAGACTGAAAATTGTTTGCAGGAGCTTGACAAGTGTTTGGGTTTGTTGCTGTGAGCATGGCAGACAAAGGTAAGGTCTTTTTGTAATGTCTTTTTTCTGTTTGTTTTTGTGTGTGTGTAACACAAGCACACACAGTTTCCCCCTCTCTGACAGTGAGCTCCAGTGAGGAGATGAATACGAACTCTGTGACACCTTCACATCAAGACCAACAGACCACCAAAGAGCCCCTTTCATTTCTACCTCCTCTTCCTCGTCTTCATTCATCTTCACCTTCACCAGGTGAGATGCAATTCTGTGTGTTTCAGGATATTTAATTATATTCAAAAGGATATTTTCTTTTCTTTATATTCAAACATCTATTAGGTAAGAGAAGTGTGGTTGTTCACTGACAAAACTGTCTGATGATAAAAAGCTGCAGTTCACTGCTGGACAATATGCAGGGGCTTTTATTGTGAAAAGAAACACAAGCCTCTCAGATATACCTGCGTGGCCTCAGGTTGCAGTCACCTATAGCTGAGCTGCTGAAACCAAAAGACAAAACAAAGCAGCCGTTCAAATATTGAAACTTAATTCATGTCTGTCTGTCCTGGGAGAGGGATCCCTCCTCTGTGGCTCTTCCTACAGTTTCTTACATTTTTCCTGTTAACATCTTTTGGGGGGAGCTTTTCCTAACTGACAAGGTTAAGACATTTTAAGGTCATACACTACAGATTGTGAAGCCCCTGAAGTAAATTGTGATTGTGATTTAGCTATGTGAATAAAAAATGACTTTCAAGTCAATAGGAGCAGGAAATGACATGATATCAAGTTTTTCACGGTCGACAAAGCAAGTCTCTTGATTTGTAATTTGAGAATGATTGCCTGCCTTTGCAGGCACATACAGCTGAGTATCATTAGCGTAGCTGAGGAAATTCATTACATAACTGTGTATAATTTGACCAAGAGGTGACATAAATAGAGAAAAAAGCAAATAGCCAAGAACAGAGCCCTGAGGTACTCAATATTTCCCATCAGTAAATATTGATGTATTATTATTATTATAGAAAGCACACAGTGTTCTTTTGGATAGGTAGGACATTAACTAAGCAAGAGCCAGGCCAGAGATGCCAAATTGGCTTTCAAGTCAGGAGTATGCCATGATCTATCAAATGCTGCACTGAAATCCAGTAACAGAGGCACCATGGTGGAATTTGAGTCAATACTAAGTAAAATGTCATTTATTTAGCAGTTTCAGTGGAATGACAGGCCCTGAAAGCAGACTGAGAAGGTTCATAAAGATTATTGATTAAATGAGCCGAAAGTGCTGAGACACAACTTTTTCTGGTACTTTTGAAAAGAATGGGAGGTGAGAGACTGGTCTGTACATATTTAGAGACCTTGGATCAGGGCGTGGTTTCTTAGCTTCGTTAGCCGTAACTCAGCTTCAGGGTGCTGGCAGCCAGACCCAGCAAGAAAAACACCTTGGCTATGGAGCCTTTCATCTGTCATCAAATTGGCCTCCATTGGTCTTGGAGGCTGTTTTGGTCCAGGTCTGGCCGTGTGCACTGAGAGCTCTCAGTCCAGGAAGAGTCCGCTAATATGACCTCTTGTCCTCCTAGAGTTATATCTGTGGCCCGCTTTAGCTGCATGGTGGGGGGCATTACACACACCACTATTGGCTACTGTAAACATCAATTGATGTCTTCAACAAGTCCCTCCCCAAGCTTCTTGTTTGACAAAGGAAGAAGAACTCTGCAAGCCATTTCATGAGAACTTTTTGTGGAGGCTTAATCACAGCTCTCTTAAAAGTAGTTGGAACAATACAAGTCATGAGTGATACGTTTACAATAGTCAGCATTGTAGGCTGAATATTGACTTTGGCCACTCTATGTTAGAGTTTGTCTATTATGAAAAACCTAAATGACCCATATCTATTGTAAACCTTCTAGTGTTCTGGAAAGAGCTCCTACAATATCAATAAACAGTATCACTTCTCAGTCTGTGCCATAACTTAAACATTTTCCTCCCTGACAGTCATTTTCTCCTTCCAATTCTTCCTCATCTTTCCCTTTTCCATCCTCATCTTTCACCCCTGTCCTTCTCCTCCCCTCACTCCCTCCTCCTGCAGTCTCCCCTCCATCAGATCAGGCCTACCTGCAAGCAGCAGCCATTTTCCAGCAGCTGCAACAGAGAAGAAGCCAGCCACACAACAGCCTCTCCATTATGGGAAGAAGAGGGACACACCACCACAACCAGACAGCGGAGACAAAACCACACAGAGACAGGCCTACCACCTCGCCTTCAACACACTCAAATGTATGAAGTTACTCATATTGTCTTCAGAAACATCCTTTAACCAGATTTAGTGTTGAGATTTAAGTTGTCCCACTCAACCTGCCTGGAGAGGGCGGACTGATGGTTTAACGTAAAGTCAGGGAGAAATTAATTTGATCTACTCTACTGCTACCTCTGCAGACCTCACCCACCTCCTATAAGGAAGTCTTATCTCTATAATGAATAGCAGGAGAGCTGCAGTGTGTGTCAAGTCCAATATTCACTTTCTGAATAGCAGCTTCAACTGCACTCTGTAGATTAAATAGTATACAGTCATACATTTCATTTCTCCGTGTGACTGTAAATTACTTCAGCTGGAGTTACAGCAGATGTCTGTATGAGAGGTGATAAGAGGAAGCATGCCATGAACACACACTCACACACACATATAAAAAGGCATGGTGAGCACACACAGTTTTACATACAGTATTTGATGGGCAGGGGGTGGGTGGTATCGAGCCATGCAGATGGTTTTGATTTGGTTTGGAGATATTTCTCTCTGAAATGTTTGCCACCACCTCAATACAGCAGCTTTGAATGGATTTGCAGGTCTGTGTGGCTGAAAGTGACCACTAGACCATGAAAAACATTTATACACCCAGTGTGTAAAATTGACAGAATTTTTCACAGAATATGGAAGAAATGGAATATAATATTCTTAAGTGTTTTCATTAGAATATAATCACCTGAAACTAAGAATCATTGTGTTTTCGTTACCTTAGAATGAACAGTTCATATATAATTAAGAGCAGGTACTCTTCCATGGAGGCCGCCATGTTGCACCGCCAAGTTTCTACAGTAGCTTGGAACGGACAAACCAAACGCTGGCTCTAGATGCAACCTTTTGCATTTTGAGTTTCATGGCATCTTTGCAACTTCACCACTAGATATCACTAATCCTACAGACTGGTCCTTTAATAATGGGTCAAATACACAAAGTGTGAAACTTGTAATGTTGAACCCACAGAGAATTATCACACAACCCTACAGTTAGCCCCTTTCAACTCATTGTTTTGGTTTTATTACCTGCAACTTTACTGTCTGGTTCACTCTCACCACTCTAATAAACTCACCGTACACTATCAGCACAATGGTAAATATTCAGACAAGGTTAAAGACTAGCAGGTGGAAGCATTCAGCAGTTAAGTACCATAGAAGTTGGTGGAGACAAAAACAAAGCAAAAGGTAGCTGCTTTCAATCATGTTCGCTGTAACAACCTTATGAGATGATAATATGTCAGTGTTATGTTCTCTACCCTCACTGCCAAAAAAGTCAACCAATGTGCAAGAATGTGTATCTTATTTATCTTTTTTCCTAATGCAATTTTTCATTGCCACAAGAACTGCAAACAAAATTGCATTTGCCCGTGCAGCAACCTCTGGCGCTGACTGAAGCCAACACAGAGTCTGCATTTCCTTGAATGGCCACTTGAGCCTGGTTCCAAAAGCAAGTCAATCCCCATAGACTCCCATACTAAAATGTTAACTCAATTTTGGTGTCTATAGATAATTTCCCTGTTCATGACAACTGTATGGAGGGTGAATTTTTATATTGCTCACCTGTTTAAATTATATTAAGCCTTAAAGTTATGCATAATTAAGGTCAAGCCTGCTTTGTGACTGATGGGTACCATCACAGATGCAAGCTGTTAGGTGGTGGCTTCATTTGGCTGCCTCAGCGGACCTCACGCTTTACCTCTTTGCCCATATTTGGATTATCCAGGAGTTAAACAGAGTCAGACACTGCCGAGGGCGCCAGAGCCACCACACTGTGAGCTTCAAAACGGCTCCTCAGAAACCTATAGGTGATGTCTGGGATTGTAAAATTAATCAAGACATATTTCAAAATTGCAATATGGCCAAAAGGAAAAATGTGTTTCAAAACACTATTAAAATGAAGTATTGTAGTGCTTCAGAGAGCCCTGGTCTACAAATCTTGTTCCCCAGATGTTAGAAAACATGTTTGTTTGGTACAGACCCCAACAAAAGTCACATAATTTTGATTTCAGTAGTTTGTTTAAGCGAAAATCAAAATTGTGGTGGAAAAGTGATCATTCACGCTAATTGTTAATTATATTGCAATCATAATATTGTCAAAATAGTCACAATATGATTTTAGTGACATCATGTCCATATTTTATTTACATGCATGTACTGCAGAAATCTCAGAGCTGGATATCTCCAGATGTGGGCAAATAAAAGCAAAAGTGAGACATTTTTTTGTTATTTTGGTGAACTGAGCCTTCAAGTTTTCTCCTCATTTCTTTAGTGTGTCTTATATGAAAGCCAACTGATGTTTTGATATTTTTTAAAAATTATGTCCATTAACAACGTCGCTTTTCTCCTAGACCAAGATTTACTGGAGGACATCATTACTGACAGCTTCTTCCATACGTCTCAGCATATTGTGAGTCTCACCAGATTCAACATGAGGGGTCACACAGCAAAAACTGATTAAAAACACTTCAGCACTTACTCACTGACTGTTAAACTGTCCGGGAGTTATCTGTCTTCAAGTAAAATAGCAGCGCTCTCCATATGAATGTGCTCCTCCATCAGAATATGTTAAAACGGTGGTGAGGGGGATGCAGTTAAAGGCCATTTGTATTCAGATCTGTACATAGTCGAGCTGGTTATAGATGGCAAATGATGCATACAGGCGCTCCCTCCAACTGGGAGACTGTAAATGACGCTATAAAACACTGTGCAATGACACATACATGGACATAGAGACACACCTGTGTATATGGTGTGTGTGTGTGTGTGTGTGTGTGTGTGTGTGTATGTGAATGTATGTGTGAAGGATGACTTAATTGAGGGATGGGTGAAGCAGAGAATTGGCTGACTTGTCATTTGTCTGCCAGTATGACTATAAAAACTGGCACACAGCTCTTTGTAATTCTACACACCACTTTTACTGCAACATACATATTCAACCTCCTGCACACACACACAGTCATAAAGAGAAGGAAGGGAAGTGTGAGAAAAGAGCTGCTTGTCATTTCAAGTTTTCCTTAAGGCAGTTATAATCAGTATTTTTATATTAAAGGGCGAATCCATCTGCATTCTTCTCCAGGTTTTTTCAAATGGAAACTCCGACAAAGATGTAAGAAAAATCAGTGATGTAGGTTAGAGAACCCTTCCTATGCATAAGGGGGTTTATATTTAGCTAAGTCATCGTGCAGAAGCAAATGTCAGGTCACATGGGAAAACATCTTTACAAGGTCTTGGGAAAATAGCATTTTGATGCTAAAACATGCATACTTCGACAAAAATTTGATTGTTCAGATATGAATACAGACGCATGAACGCCCCCGCCACGTCCACACATAATGTGAAAGGAGCCATTTGTAGTGACAACCCCACAGATGGAGCAGGTAGATAAATTCTAAAAACTCTGTACTACCTGTTGAACGGCAAACAGCAGATAGACGCAGTTACATGATGAACCTGGTGGAGCATTTAGCAGCTGAAGAGACAGATATTTCCCTCAGGAGATGGTGGAGACCAAAAACAGAGATAAAAGAGAGTGAATATTTGACTAACATTCATCAAGTTGACAAATATATGATTCCAAATGAATGATAATGTTTCTCCTTATCTGCTGGATGTGTAAATTTGCGATATTGCATATAAGTAAATTGCTGAGTTCACAACGCATCAACTTGAAGATGATAATATGTCAGTGTTGTTTACAGCTTGCTTCTGCTGCCCCCAAGTGTGCACAAATATTAATACATGTTTAAGATGACAGGTGTGATGACAATAACCCTGGAGATTTTTACAATGGACCTTTTGTCACAGCAGACATTTTGTCTTGTCATAGCAGGAAAAGTGCAGGGGCTTCATGTATGTAACGGTCTAACAATCAATTTTGATCTTAAGTATAATTTACACAAAAATCCAAAGTTGTGATTTATAAAACCTTACTTTGACCGAGAATTTATCTCATCTCGGAGCAAAGTCTAAACTTGGGTATCGAAGTTTGAGGCACATTTGTGCCCAAGCCCAAGATGTGAAGAATTAATTATGGCAGACTCACAAGCTGCATGTTTGTCTTTGCTGGTCAACACACTATTTAGTCCACCAAATAACCCGCTGTCTGGCTTCAGTCTCCTCTATCATCTCTGTGATCATCTTCCAGAAGGTTTGCCTTTCTCTTTTGGTTCAGGGTTATCCCTGACTTTATGCATGAGGGGAAAGCACTGATTGTAAGGCAGATGCTGTCAATTTTAACTTAATTTATGATTTATAGATCACTGATGCACAAGTTACAAATGGGCTTCTTAGAACCTGCTCAGTATCTTTTATGAATTGAACATAAGCACACTGTCGGAATTATTGTAAGACTAAGTTCAAGTTAAAAGTCTGAGAATATTTTTATAAATGAGATAAACAATAATATTTCAGCATTTTATTTCGGTGAGCTAGTTTCAGGGTCCTGGCACTGTGTCTGCTGGCTCACTGTCATCGTTTACTTGGACATTTAACTGAACTTTACCATCGTTAATGAAGCTTATTTCACCTGTGCTTTATCCTGCTATGGCAAGTCAAAATGTCTGCTGTGGGAAAATATTATGATATTATCTGAACAATAATCATTATGATGATGTTTTGCAGTCCAGCGACTTGTTGCCATTGGCGATGGTGATGCTGTTTGACTTCCAGAACCGAAGGTTCTTGTTGCGTGAACGTTCATTAAAGGAAGAGGAGGAGCCTGAGCAGGAAGTCAGAGACCTGGAGAGCAGTCTGTTCAGGTGTGTATGGCTGTATATCATGCATTTATTTATTTTTCTTTATTTCTTAGTCAACTTTAATTTTTTTTGTTTCTCTAGCTGCATGTTAACAATTTTCTTGAATCAGGTAAAGTTAAACCTGACAGCAGACATGCAGGGGTTAAATTGGGATTTGATATGTGTGTGGGGCTTCTGCTAGCTCTCTTGACAGTTTAACTAAAGCTGGTCAGCTCTACTTAATGTAGCAGAACGCTACCAAAGATTGGAGGCAACCTGCCAACTATCTTGTGTTAAAGTTTTTTCAGAAGAATATCAGAGCAATTTACATTCTGTTATTAAACCTGTCAGTTTGTGACCTATTTTTCTCCCTTTCTTGTCATCCGTCTGTCACTCTGTCATCTGTGCTGCTGTCTGACTGACTGACTGACTGACTGACTGACAAGTGACTGAGGTTGCTGATCTGGTGGCTTTAAAGGAAACTCATTGACAGAAGAAAGTGAAATCCTGTGAAAGTTACTTAGGTCTTTGTCCTCTACAGCTACGAGCAAAGTGTGTTTTAGTTATTTTTTGAATTATTAAGCATCTCCTGAGGATGATGATAGAAGAGCGTAGGCCCGGCACAATTTAAGCCCTGGAGACCTGAAAATGTGAAATGAAGTCTGGCTGTTATATGGTGTGTGTGTGTGTGTGTGTGTGTGTGTGTGTGTGTGTGTGTGTGTGTGTGTGTGTGTGTGTGTGTGTGTGTGTGTTTTATTACAGGTATAAGACTAAGCTGGCAGCATCTCTTGCTCGCTGCAGAGTGAAACAGAATCTGCAGAGTGTCTCCTGTTTTCTGTCTGATCCTGTCAGGACCAAACAGCACAGAGCAAAAGTCTGCCACTTTACGTCTGGGTCAACACTCTTAAGACCAGGTAACTTCAGACAAGAACACACTCTGAATGAGGGCATGTAGCCACTTTCATACTCATTCACGAATTCATTCTGCTTTTAATTTCAGAGAAGTGAAAATATTATGAGAATCTGTAATTACTCTGGTGAAATGAAAGATGCTGCCTGAGGAGGAAACTCAATGCGCTCCAGAGTAGCTCCCAGTCTGAGCCTTTTTGTGTTCTGTGCACCATTAAGTGCCAGCATTTAAGAGCATATTGAGCTTATTAAATTATCTGACTTTTCTGCATTCAATTGCTCCCCTCTGTTCTTCTTTGTGGCACAATCCACACATCATCTGTTTGGTGTAATCCAGCAGGGATTATCTGTAATATGTCATAGACTGCAGAGCACACGATGTCAGTATAAAGAGAAGTTAAAAAAATGACTGATGCACTGTGACTTTAAACTGACAGACTCTGTGTGGGGGGTACAAGTACGAGGTTAATAGTCAGAGAAGTTCACCCGGGCGGATCAGAGACGGGCTCAGCATTCTTACAGCTTGAGGGTAAGAAGTGCTCCAAATACTGCATCACCGTTCACCAGACAACCCTGAAGTAAACACTGCTCGGTTTGTTCACTCATGTATTTGAATACCTGACATTTGGACTTTATTCCCAACATTTCGACTTTATTCTCTATATTTTCAACTTTATTTCCAATATTTTGAAATTAATTCCCATAATGACAAATTTTTGGAAGATCTTTCTCCTCTGATTTATTTTTTGTTTTTCCTGGCACCAACACTGAAAGTTTGACTTTATTCTCCCGTCTGTTCTTCTTCGTGGCACGCTTTAGACACCACACGTCGTCTGTTTGGGTGTAAACCAGCAGGGATCATCTGTTACATGTCACGCACCACAGAGCGCATGATGAATGAATGATAAAATGACTGGTGCACTGTGAGCGCAGAGTGACAGGTTCTGTGTGGGGGGTACAAGTACGAGGTTAATAGTCAGAGAAGTTCACCAGGGCGGATCAGAGACAGGCTCAGCATTCTTACAGCTTGAGGGTAAGAAGTGCTCCAAATACTGCATCACCGTTCACCAGACAACCCTGAAGTAAACACTGCTCGGTTTGTTCACTGATGTATTTGAGTCACAGTATTTGTTGTAAATATTCTCTGTGCTCTGTGGGGGAGGACGATGATGTTTCTAACTCAAATAAACAAAACTTTGAGAGAAACAGATTAATCTAATCTCCTCTCTGCTCTGCAGTGTTGAGAAGTGTGTGAAGTGTTGCGAAGTGCTGACGTGTGTGAAGTGAAGAATATGACTGACCTCCGGGAGTTGACGTTCTGCAGAGACCCTCTCTGTCCGGACACACTCGTCTTCTCCCAGCAGCTTCACGCTCTGCTCCAACACAGCAGCCTCATTAGTACACATGTGCTGAACACACAGGTATGCATGAATTTGTGTGTTATAATGAACTGACCTAAATATGGGTTAAACTCACTAACAGAAACATGCTTTCCTCTCTCAGGAGAATGATTTTGAACACGATTTTACAAGATGGCTATAATACTGACTTGTTTTCAAGTGAAGTAGTAGAATACTTGCTGATTCTTTGTTTACTTAAGCAGAAGTGCTGGTTTATCCTAATGAGACCTGCAGGAATATTAAGTAATTGGGGTGTGAGAAATATATCACTTTTTTTCCAAAAATTATATTTTACAACATGTCCCTTGTTGTGGACATTGGATGAAAGATAAGTAAAAGGAAATTTACTGGCTTTGGTTTAAAACCTCCCCAAAATGCTTGCTGGAAGTTGCCTAATTAAATAAACAGGAGGAAATGCAGTTAATTACCTTAATTGTTCAGTAATAGTCATTATTAGCCACATGAATCCAGCTTCACTTCACTGTTGAGTCAAATTAAAAGAGTTTCCCTTTACAAAAAGGGCCTTTTCAGTTGGATTTCCTGTTGTTGTGAAGTTTATTGCTGTATAACTGGAGTGATCTTGATTAGCAAGACAACAGTTTATGATACTGGAGGGTACCGTTGTGTCAAGAAATACAACAAAAATCCTCACTAGTGAATAATGCGTGTGCACCTCTATATGTGTGTCTTTTTGCAGGACAGGAGTGTGTGTGTGGCGGTGAGTGTGTTACGCCCCCTGCTGTTTGAAAATGGCGACGTGCTGGTGGCGGGGTCTTTCTCTGCTGTGACCGTGGCCCACATAGCTGTCGTGGCCGCAGCCCGCTCTGGCCGAGTGCTGGTGTGCGGTGCTGATCACTCACCTTTACAGATAGAAGAGATACAAGAACTGCTCGCACAAATGGACATCAAAAGTGAGCAATGAAAGAAGAGAGAAAAATAAATATTCAAAAAGTTACAAAAAGTCTGCAAAGGATAATTACATAATAATAACAAAGGATAATTTTAACGCAAGTGTGCAAGTGTTTTTCAATCTATATACTGTACATGCACACTGCTTTCCTGATGCATATTCATGTCCAACGTAGATGTGCGAGTCCTGTCAGAAGCGTTCTGTGGTCTGGATGAGTGGGATGCCCCGTCCAGCGTTTAAAGGTCATCATAGTGCTGCCTCAGTGTTCATCCTCTGCCCTCAATGACCCTGTACCCACCATGCACAGTGAACATGGAGGTACGTCACATCAGAGGGTGGAACAAGAGAGAGGTTTTACAATGTCCACCCAATATTTAACCTTTAAATGATGTCACATGCATGATCAGTATACTTCAATAAAAGAGGAAGTATTGTTTGTGTGTGTGTGTGTGTGTGTGTGTTTAAGATTTTTAATTTCTGAGCTATCGTTTTTTTCATTAGAATAACATGAATTGTGGGTAAGTCAGTAGAGCTGGCAGATTTATGTAAAGTTTGAACAAAAGACTCAAAAGGCCACATGAGAGGAAACTTGCCATTTTCACTTCAAGAATGGCAACTGTTTCATAGCTGTGTTTGTGGTTAATTTCCATTATGATAATGAGAGGTGTTTTCTTTCATTTAAATGAGACATGAGGTAGTTGGATACAGTTAGCACCAAAGAGTTAGACGAAGTCATTGTTTTGCCAGTCAGAAGTAAGGCTCAAGTTTTTTGCACAGTCCCATTTCAGGTCCCAAGACAAGACAGTCAAGCTCCAAATCCTAAACTTTGAGTTTTGAGTGTCACTGATTTACAAAGTTACTTAGCTGTTACACTAATGATGGCTAAGCAATAACTCACTAACTATGTTAATATTAGCCTCCACTTATCATTTTTTACGCAACTTCAAATGTCGAATGAAGTTGGAAGTTGTTAAGTCTCCAAATAATTTTTGACGTGCATGTTTTGCAAATTGCTAGAGGTAACGTTGTGGAGAGAGAGAGTCATGACAATGCTTGTGCAACTTTTGAGGGAGTAGTCTTTCTAATTACTAAGTACTAGCTTCATAGTCTTAAAACTGTAAAAAGTTGTATGACAAATGGCGACTTTTTTGACTTGCAAAATGATCTCTTAAATATAAAACATCATATTTCTAATTTATCATACAATTCAAATGGGATAAAAAAAAAATTGTCTCCTTACATAGACTACCATACATATTTCTTCCATAATAAGGTCCCATGGTGGTCCATCGGAAGGGGAGGATCTTTGCCAAGACGAGTTGCAAGTCTTTCTTTTATTTAGTCAAGTCTTAAGTTATTAAATGTATGACTTGAGTCTCAGTCAAGTCATGTTTAGTTGTGTATTTTCAAAATCTAACTTGCTCTTGTATGTTTCTCCAGTGTTACCAATACCCTGGCACAGTTCTCTGTAACTAGTCATCTTCCTTTCCTCCTCCCTCCAGTCAGCTAACGCAAGCTAACTAACACAAATTACCAGTCAGCACTTACTAAGACTTGTGCCAGGAAGATCCCACGAAGGGCTGGACCTGGGAACTGGGCCATTTAAGACGGAGGATAGAGGGGGGAGGAAATTGAGTGTCAAAAAAATCACTTAATAGAAAATAAAACATTCTATAAATATTTAAGAGGTTAGAGCTTTTCCATTAAATTTCCCAAAAAATAAGTCTCATTCTGTTGACAGACTGGGATCTACTGCCAGATTTGTCTCATGGCTCTGTGTCCAAGAGCAAAATACACACAATGGCCACCCAGCAGGCACGACTACTAACACACGCTCTCTCCTGTGAGTATGTATTAAAGCACACACACACACACACACACACACACACACACACACACACACACACACACACACACACACACAAAATTATTCAAGCAACCCCTCAAGCACTGAAACACAATACATGGAACATTTAAATAAGCAGAGTGATACATGAAGAGTTATTATTATTATTAGAATAATATTTCTTCTGTGCACACTGCTGATAAGATTCCAGCTCTGTGAGAACAGTGAATAGAGGATTATTCTTTGTATATTCACTCCTCTTTTTTTGTCTGCTAGTCCCAAAGGTGCAGACTGTGGTCTACTGCACACGCTCAGTGTATCCTGAGGAAAATGAACAGCTGGTGAAAAGAGCGTTAGAGAAAGCACACACTCATCCCAAACTGCTGCCTTTCAGGTAAACAACACACACACACACACACACACACACACCACACACACACACACACACCTGCTGTCTTTGAGTAAGTATTAATTCTCTTTCTACTCAGTGTTTAATTATGCAATCAGGCTTTTCATTACTTGTCCACAGGCTCAAACCACAAATGTAATGAGAAAACTGAATTAGTGATGTACTGTTGCCACTACAGGCCACACATAAAACAGTAAGTGTTTTAAAAAATAAGTTATAGGCGCATTTAAAGGAAAACAGGAAGATGAAGGCATTTAGAGACAGTTTTCCCTCCCCGACCCAACCAGCTGGTGAGCCAGAAAGCGACAGGTGATGGAAGCTCACAGCTCAGCTCAGCTGCTTTAATGTTTGCATCAATTGGACATTTACTTTGAAGCTGAGTAATTGTGCTCTCACTGTCACTGAGATTCTGTCACATTATTGTATTCATGCTCATCCATCAAAGTGATTATACTCTCACTGAGATCAAACAAGATGTCAACTTATAAAACCAGCCTGCATGCCTTTCATCTAAGTTTAATAACTTTAAGTTTAATTTAGTCTACAGCCATGCAAGAGGATCTGTAAGGCTCTGCTTGGACATGCTAATATACATGTTATACATGTTACTGCTACTGCAAGGAAACTTTGGATTGTGTTGATTTTGGAGGCCCCTGTGGAGAAAAGCAGTGGTATTTCTACAGTAATAACCACAAAGTATAATGTCAAAAATAAAATTATGTAAATAAAAATCTCCTTCTGCTTCTTTTTAACTGGCTAATGTACAACTCACTGTAACTTAGCCTGGGAAATTGTAAACACAGGCTCGTTTAATCTGATGTCACGGAGAGCCCGTAGACACTAAATAGACATGGACGACACATCTCAAAAATGAAGCCACAATATCCAAGATAAGAGCGTTGCCATCTTGCAGTGGTGCCAGGGTTGGCGCAGTAGTGATCAGACTTAGAGCCGTCAATTGAGCTCCCGCACATATACAATCAGAAGCCAAAAATGTGAACCTACTGCTGGTGCCAGAGAAAAAGTCAGATGTTCACCAAAACTCAGTGTGATTCTTCCTCTGGGAAAAATGAATGTCTGCACAAATTGTCATGTCAATTCATCTGATAGGTATTCAGATATTTCAGTCTGGACCACCCCAAAAGCCACACTGCTAGCATGGCTGAAAATGTGATCTGACAACCCTCAACTGTGAAAACTGTCATGAAAATAGCCATAGTGGTTGTAGAGTCATTTAATGCTGGTGAACATCATCCACTGTGCATCACGCAACACATCTAATGTAAAATCTTAATGAAAGATTTATTTTTGTTTGCTGAACTCAAATTGATATTTTGTTTGAGGGGGGAAAACTACAGTAGAGCTGCAGTAATTAATCAATTAATCCACAACTATTTTAATAATTGATTTATCAGTTTGAGTAATTTTTTGAGATAAAAGACACAATTCTCTTATTTCAGCTCCTTAAATCACTCAATTACAGTAAACTGAATATATTTGAGTTGTGGACAAAACAAGACATTTCAGGGCGTCATCTTAAGCTTTGGGAAAACCTTAATCAACAATTAATCGAGAAAATAATCGTTAGTTGTAGCCCCAAACTATAGCCCTTTTTAAGCACAAGTAATGATTTGTCAAACTTGCACAGTGCAGACAGGAAAGAAGACTGCCTTCAGACAGTTTTACAATTAGACATTACTGAAAAACAGATTAGACATGGAGAACATGAGCTAAATTTAAAGTGTCATTAACAAATAGCTCAGCTCAACAGCTGTTCATGTAACATCTGCATGCGATCTAACTGCAGAACCCAATTACAGTGAGTAGTGAGCTTCATGTCTGAGACTTACAGACGGCAGGAGAGACTGCAAGAGAGACACAGAGAGTAAATAATGTCTGTCTGATGTAAATATGAGTGTGTCATATCTCTACATGTACAGGTGTGTGTGTGTGTTTCAGTGTGAATATGAATCTGTTTGTATGACTGTGAGAGAGAGAGAGAGGTTAGAGTCACCAGGCTGACGACAGTATAAAGGATCAGCTGCGGTTGCCGTGGGGACAGTAGTTAATCCTACAGTCGGGGTGAATGGGGTGGAGAAGATTTCAGAGTCTGTTTCACGCCTGCTGCTCCACATGACTCACTCTCCACCATCCATCCTCTTAAAGAAATCCAAATGTTATTATATTTGGTCACATGAGCTCTTTTATCAACTTACCAGCGTGCAGCGAGACAGTCAGCAGCTGTTTCACCTCTGTGTTTACAGTAGTTAGTTCAGTGAAAACACAGATCTACTTGGCACTGGTTTGATCCAAAGAACTGACCAACAGCAACACATGATGTTCCTCTAAACTGACACCAAACTGCTTTCCTGGCATGTAAAAGGGTTGCTTTCCATCACAGCTTAGCAAATAGTTTCTTCATTTGTAAATTAATGATAGGGCCTCATTACAGAAAGAAATCCTAACTGCTTAAAGTTTCAAACTAACTGACTTCCTATACTCATGGCTGTGCCATGACCTTGGATCTTACCTTAAAGAGATAATTCACCCAAAAATGAAAATTCACTCAATATCTACTCACCCCTGTGCTGATGTGAGGATGGGTGAAGATCTCCAGTTCACAAAACACTCCCAGAGGCTCAGCAGGAAACTGTTGCAGCCAAATCCAGTACAACTGAAGTGAAAGATGACCAGTTTTAAAATGTAAAAAAAGAACACACACACACACACACACACACAAAAACACAAAATGTCTCCATACTGCTCGTGTGGTATAATTCAAGTGTCCGTAAGCCGTGTCATTAAAATTTAACCCCAAAAGACACCATTGACACCATGTTTTTAGCCATGTCAACTGTAGCCTCTCAGACCGGAGCCGCGTGCACTGGATTGTACTGGATTCGGCTGCAACGCTGTTTTCTGCTGAGACTCCCGGAGTGTTTTCTGAACTCACAGGGGTGAGTAGATATTGAGTGAATTTTCATTTTTGGGTGAACTTTAAGCAATCTTAACTAGAACTGTAAAATCAATTCTTCAGTCGGCACTCGGATTGTGGTGTCTGTATCTGTGTTCAGAATTTACACAAGACTGCCTGTATCCTTGACAACGGTTGTCTCACTTTATGTCACCGTCAGTGGCGGCTGAGAGGGCGCGGGCCCCACCCCACCTCTCCCAGCATCCTGTAACTTAAATGACGAAGATTTAATTACTGTGTAGATATATAATGTATATTTATTCAAATGTGCAAAGATAATATAGTGTAATTTGTGGGTAAAATGTATAATCTTGCAACAAAATGTGGTGTTAAAAATGTTGTGTCTGAAGTTAAGGATAGGTCACGTGTTTCCGGTTTGTACTTGCGCAGTTCGATCCTCTCAATACAAGCGTGGTGTTCGATCAGCGTCTTTTAATTAATACAGCAGAGTGAGATGTGTGGATAGTTGGAGGAGTTTAGTGCACCAGCTGCTAGAATGGAGACATAAAAATCCGTGAAGTCACTGTAAATGGCGTTTTGAGTGGAGAACATACAAGAGAAGCTTTGGAAGAGAAGAGTTTAAGAACCTGGACCTGATCAACACCAACAACAATCAGAAGAAGATGATAAATGATGGTGTAACTCAGCCTCTCACTGGGACCAGGTGATCTTCAGACAGGTGAGCTGTGCTGGATAAAGTATTCAGATCCTTTACTTCAGTAAAAGCACTAATACCACACTGTGAAAATTCTCAGCTATAAGTAAAAGTCCTACATTCAAAACCTTACTAGAGTAAAAGTATGTGAGTATTATCAGCTGTTATCAGTATGGAAAGTAAAAGTAACCATTGTGCAGTAAAATGCTCCCTGTCTGCTCCCTGTCAGTAATTAGTAACTGTACCTGACATGCAAATGTGGAGTAAAAAGTTAAGTAGAACAATGAATAAGCATAAAATAGATGTAATTTGAAATTCTACTTAAGTACAGTACCTAAGTGAAAGTGCTTAGTTACATTCCCCCACTGGAGATTATAGAAGCTGAATGTGTGGTGTTTGTCTTTTACAAACTTTTAAATAGTGCTGTTTTGTGCAGAAAAGTGGTCAAAACACCTTGAAATAGGTACTTTATATAAACCCGTCAGACATACAGTATAACCTGAGTCACTGAGAAATTTACATCTCTCAGGGAGAATTTATGTGCAAAAAGTACATTTTAATCCGGCCAAATGTTGTTATTTTTAATAGGTTTTAGTATGTTCATAATTTTCTTCCATTTAGTCTTTTAGCATAACAAACAGTAGGATAAAAGATAATTATTCTAAAGGATTTGCACTAATTGAAGTTCCTTAATTTACCTTAACTAAGCAAGTTTCATTAGGCTATAAAAATATTTATTCAGCTCAGCAAATACAAATAAAAGCATTTTGTGTATTAAAATACACTGGTGCAACATATTAACATTTTCAGTATAGCCCCTCCTGGAGAAAAATTCACCAGCCGCCACTGGTCCAGCTAGCTCGCTATAATGGACAAGAAAAGATGGGTGTTCAGTTTTAGCTTCAATCAGTCAGAGGCATTCATCATTTCAGTGGAGAAGTTTTCTTCCCTATTATCCACTCAGGATAAAGATTTGAAGGGATGAAGCATGTCGATAAATCTTTAATTAATGTATACACATACATGATCTGGGAAATGTTATGCGGTTTAACGAGCCTTTCAACCATAATATTCTGGTGTTCCCCATCTTCACTGTCACTCACATGCAGACCAACACAACACTGGTGCTGCCATTTTTGGCAGTTGTTTTGAATTTAGGACAGGGTCTGTGCCCTCCAAATTTAGGATTCCTAAATTTTAAAAATCTTCAGATAAGATAGGGTTTTTTCCTAAATGTAGTTAGGAAACATGTTCCTGTAACACCAAAACTTCTAAATGTCCTAAACTGAGATAAGATAGTATTTCAGACTTAGGAATTTAATGAGGTCCCAGGGGAGGAAGAATGGAATAGGGAGGAACTAACAGTAAAATAAACATTATGTATGTCTTTGAACAGCAAACTGCTCAGTTGTTTTAAGCATAATTATATGTGAGTCACTACATCTTTATTTTCAGCCAAAAGGCTTCTTCAAGTTATACGTCTTTGTGGCTCAAGCTGCAAAAACCTCCAAAAACCTTCATTCTGTGTATAGATATAACTCGTATCCATAGAATTATGAGGTTCCTCCTAAGTCTTTAAAGTTTTACAGATTTTAATTATTTTTTTAATGTGTGATATTTCCATATCAGCTTCTGATATTTCAGAAGATTATTCTAGAAATCATTCATGGGTGAGGTTTTTATATAAGCCCTTTTGGGTTTCATACCTCCCCTTGTTGCTAAAGTAGCTAACCCTAACTATTAGCTGTCGATAGCGGGCAACAGAACCAGGCTCCCAGTGAACATGACCGGTCACTGGGACAAACACAACCTCTGAGACCGACAGAAGGAAAGAAAGCTTTACTTGTTGCTAAAGCAGCTAACTACTAACTGCTGTTCTCTGTTAGCCGTGACTCCAGTGTGCCAGGAGCCAAACCCAGCAAGACAGCCTCCATACTGCCTCCTTCCTGTTGTCAAAATGGTCTGGCTGTGTTTACTCTCAGCTCACTCTCTGTGTGGGAAGAATCAGCTAATATGACCACTATCCTTCCAACATCCATGGACTGTTGTAGCTGTTAGTTAGTTTTGACAGGAAACACAATAAGCACTCTGCTAGCCGTTGCATGAGAACTTAAAGTTTAAAGAGCAACTTGGCAGAAGCCAAAAATATTGTTTTTGTTGATCTCCAGTGGTTCAGCTTCTCACCTTGCTGCAGTGATGTAGACGTCTACTACTGGGTTTGTCAGTACAGTATGAGATTAGTGTTGGGTTCAGTGGTCAGAGGTGCAACAGACCTGAAGCTTTCAACCAGAGACGCAGGGCAATGCTACTTTTCAGACTGGTATTAAAGTTGCTCTTAAATATCTCAAAACTTCACTATACCTGTTTAAATTTTAAGCTCAGTAAACTCATAAAATAGTCCCTCAAAAATTAAAATTCAGCACCCCTGGAAACTTTTTTTGTTTTCATCCAGCTGTGGGAGAATGACAGGCAGGACAAATTTACTCAACAAAGGAGCTTTTCATTGAGAAATTTAAATTTCAAAAATCGAATGAAGGTCATGTGAGCACATCACCTCCATATTTTAAAACAATTTAGACAGTGTTTGGTCCGGCGAGAATTGTTAACAAACATTTGCTAATATATCTAAAGTTGAGAGCACTTGCACCAGATGTACAAAATAAACAGGCACCAGCAGTGACAGCTGGCAGTGCAGGGGCTCATAAACATGTTTCCCCGAGGCTCTGAGCTGAACAATCTGTGTAGAGATACACTGAGTACCTGCTGGACCAACATGCATTTATATCTACAGTAAAAAAAGTATTTTCCAAGAACTGTGCAACAGTTTATGACTTAGAAAAGTTACAGAAGTTCTCCCACCAGCCTGAATATTAAAGGCATAGTTTGTATACTAAGGTACTGTGAATTACTTTGACAATCAAATACAGGATGTATTCTGCTCTATGTGGCACCTTTACAGGGATATGTTGGCTCATTTGATGTGAGGTTGTATGAGGTACTTATCCGTAGTCAGTGTGTATTACCTACAGTAGATGGTGGTCATATCTGTAGTTGGAGAAGCCGAGAGGAGTGCCAGCATGGAAGCAAAGGCAAGGCAAGTTTATTTGTACTGCATATTCAACAACAAGGCAATTGAAAGTGTTTTAATAAAACACAGAAGGCATCAAGACAAAATGCGAAGGAACATAAGGCAATTTAAAAAGAAATTTCACTGCAGTTAAAAGAGTGAAATAGAAAACACAAAATAAGATTAAACAGCAGAGTAAAAGTTACAGTGCAGTTTAATATATCGATCAAAAGCCTCAGATTTGATTTAATGAAAGGCAGAAGCAAATGGAAAAAAACTTCAGCCTTGTTTTAAATGAACTGAGAGTTGCAGGCCTGCAGTTTTCTGTGGGTTTGTTCCAGATAGGCGGTTTATAAAACATGAATGCTGCCTCTCTGTGTTTAGTTTTGACTCTGGGGACAGAAAGTGGACCTGTCCCAGACACCTGAGAGGTCTGGATGATTCATAACATAGCAGAAGATCGGAAATGCATTTTGTCCGTAAACCATTTAGTTCTTTATACACCAGCAGCGGTATTTTGAAGTCAGTTCTTTGGCAGGCAGGAAGCTTGCGTTAAGACCTCAGATCTGCAGTGATGTGGTCCACTTTTTTGGTCTTCGTGAGGACACGAGCAGCAGCGTTCTGAATCACCTGCAGCTGTGGGTGATTTTTTTAGAGACCTCTAAAGACAGCTTTAAAGTAGTCGTCGAGTCGCCTGAAGATAAGTAATCCAAATCCTGCTGAGAAATAAGTCATTTTATTCCTGATATATTCTTCAGGTAGTGGTAGGCTGACTTTTTAATTATCTTAATTTGGCTGCTGAAATTCCTAAGCATTGTACTGCTGTGGACAGGGTCAGCCACTTTATAAAATGTCCACCTAAAAAAAAAAATCGATATAAATTTAAGTGTATGCTATATTTAGAATATTTTTACTTAACTTGCCATCAGTCAGCCTCTTCTGATGGGAAACCGCCATTATATGAGCCAAATATCGCTCTCTCCAAACCAACCAAACTCCATGTCATCATTCCAGTCATTTTACCTCGCAGAACCCAGGAGTTGTTGGTCTACCACTGCCTCATCTGTTTGTTCTGTGTTATTGTGTGACTTTGAAACGATGGTTCAGATCCACCAATGTCACACAATAACACAGACATACTAACAGGTCGAGGCAGCGGTAGACCAGCTACTCCGGTGTTCTGCGAGGTAAAATGACTGATTTAGCTCATGGAATTTAGTTAGAAGAGGGCGATATTTGTCTTATAGTGGCTGTTTTCCATCAGAAAAGGCTGTCTGACATCAAGGTAAAGTGGTGAAAATATTCTAAATATAACATATACTTGAACTGATAAAGATTTTTTTTTTTCTTTAAGAGAACCTTTCTTAAATGGCCAAAATACCTTTTGTTTCCAACCTTACAGCAGCAGATTGCTTATCTTCCGACTTCTCTCTACTTTTTACAAACTGGGGACATGCCGGCTGCTATGTACTGTAGTTAATACACTGACTGTTAACTACTACACTACACTGAAGTACATCATACAACATCACATTAAATTATCCAAACTATCAATTTAAGGGTGCCACATACAGCAGAGTATTTCCTGCATTCGGTTGTCAAAATAATTCATGGTACCTGAGTATAATTTCCTGAAACTACCAAAACACCCATTTGTTTACACGAATACTTCTCTGAATCAGTGTTGCAATGATGGATTCATGTTAAAATATTATTTAGCACCTTAAATAACTTTACACCTGCTGCTGTGCCGCTCTCTCTCTCAGGGTGAACGGTCCAATTTTCCCTGATGACTCCCAGTCCGGAGACACAACAGAGTCCAAGTTCTTCAGACTGGAAACATCTCAGTTCACCAACGGCTGCTTCATCGCACGGCTGTCCCGACAGGTGAGAGACAGACAGGAGAGAAATACAGAATGTGAGACAGACATGTAGAGGGCAAGGTTGTGTTTGGAGATGGAGAGGGGAGCAGAGAATTTGTGTTTGAGCGTGTGTTTTTCAGTGTGTGCGTGTGTGTGTGTGTGTGTCTATGTGTGTAATAGCTTAGCAACGAGACCTTCCAGTAGTGCTGAGGCTGCACTCTTTTACTGTCTGTCTGCTGGGAGGTCGGTCGGCTCTGCTTGTCTGCACGCACGCACACACGCACACACGCCACCACACACACACACACACACACACACACACACACACACACAGACTAGTGTTTCACTCCCTGAAACACTGCAGCATTATTCCAATACTCCATAAAAAAAGAGAGACAAGTTAAAGATGAAATACACCAGCGCCTCTGAAACATTTCAGCACTTTACAGCAGAGATGAATGGATAATTCTCTGTATCGTTCTTCCAGGCCTCCTCCACCCCTCCAGTCTTGTTGCATCACCCGTTGCTCCATCTATTTGCCCCCCCCCTCCCTCTTTCTTCCCTCTTGCTCTGCTCATAAAAAGAAGAAAAATACAACAGAAGGAAATGAGATGCTGCTCCTTTGATCCCCTGCAGCTCGAAAAAATGGTGCAGGGAGAGGACTGTGCCTGTGTGTGTGTGTGTGTGTGTGTGTGAGGGTGTTTATATCAATACACACATGCAAACACACAGGGGCCAGGACATGCTCACCTGTCCAGTGGCAGTGCAGTGACTGAAAATCTAATGATCATCACGTCTAATTAGATCGACGTTCAGCCTCACAGTGAGTCAGATCACATCAGAGCAGCGGCTGCAGGTTTAGTCACCCTGACAGTTGTGAGCTGGTTAACTGCTGCTCAGATGAATGACTCCACACCAGTCACACTGTGCTGGAGGATGATTTGAAGGGATCTGAAATAGACACATGGCGGCATAGAGAGATACAGAGAGAGAAAGAGAAGAGGGGATGAGGCAACAAGAAGCCTCCTTGAATTCTGTCTTTTAAAAATCAAAGGGTGACACAAGAATACAGACATCCTCAAGAGAAACAGATTGAGGATGTGTGTCCAACAATCTGAAAAACCTCAAACACATCTGACAGGCTGCCATCATTCATGCTTCTCTCTATCATATTGTCAATTTTTCTCATTTCATCACAAACTGTAATTTCGGCACCATAGTTTAAATTTTGAAGTTTACAAATGACTCAAATAAATAACAATAAATAAGACTAAGAAACTGCTGATAGCACAGCAGTGCTTTGAGCTCACAATGACTCTACTAACATGCTTTTGTTTAGCAGGTCCCAAGTCTTTGAGTTTCAGGTCCTAAACAAGTCTTAACGTATGTGAGTTTCCAGCCTCACTGATTTTCATTTTCATTTCACAATAAAATCAATTACAATTAAACGGGCCTGACTCAGTTAAAACTGGTTTACAGCAGGTTCCTGTTCTGCAGCACATGAGAAACAAAATCACATCACAATACAGAGACAGTTAATGAAAAACAAAAACAAAAAGACAAACAGCAACACGAACATTCAGAGGTGGAAGACTTAAATGAAGTGGCAGATATTACGGATTAAATCTGTGGTTTCAAGTGTGTCTGTCCATCAGATAGTGTTTATATGCCTGTTTGAAATGTGTGACAGAGGTTATTGTTCTAATATATTCTGGGGTCTCATTCCAGAATTTGGTGTACGTGTGAAAAAATGATCTCTGACCACACCTGTAGCTGATACTGGGATGAGCGCATGGGAGACTGATCTAGTGATCCGTTCCCGTCTCATGTTGTGTCTTGGAACTAGATCACTGAGCGTCGGAGACGTGTTATTGTTTTGAACCTAATAACATTTAATAGCTTGACTGTTTGTGAAAAGTCATGGTGTCAGAATGTGAAAGTGCAGCGCAGTGGTGAGTCAAAGGAGGAAAGTTGCAGTGAAGCTCTATTGTACAGTCTTGCTATTGGTTCGGTAATTTCCTTTGTGGCGAGTCACCAGATTGGGAGACAGTAGGATATTACTGAAAGAATTATTTCATGAGGATATGTGTTGGAGGCTGTATGAGTGAGATAAGGTCTGATCTTGTTATAAACATACAGTTGAACTTCTTCATTAAATTATGAGCATGATTTCAATAAGTGAGATGTGAATCGAGGAACACTCCAAGACATTTGTGGGTTTCTGTGATGGTTAGTGTTTGACTTGCAAAGTGAACAGGGCCCAAGAAGTTTGTAGATATCTTAGGTGAGTGATTTACAGAGTTACTTTTCTGTTAAGCTAATGTTAACTAAGCATTAGCTCGCTGACTATGTTAACAGATTCTAGAGATAAATTCTAGAGTGCCCCATGGGACGTTATTCTGGAAAAATATGTAAGTATGTGAGATAATTTTGCAAGACAAAAAAAAATTTGCAATTTGTCATAGGTTTGTCATAGTTTAGTTCATTTTTATGTGAAACTGCTAAGTGAATGACATCTTAAATCACAAATGTGAACCTCATTCTGGTGCTAGAGGAAAAGTCAGGGGATCACCAGAGTCAGCAGGAAACATTCAATTCATCCATCCTTCTGTCTAAAAACCACTGAAAAAACTAAAATATTTAATCTGTTATCTGACAGGCTGCCATCACTCATGCCTCTCTCTAGTATAATGTACTTGTCTCCATTTTATTACAAACTCTCATTCTGGCAGCATAATTAAAGTTTTGAGGCTTATAAAGCATATAACGCTGTCAAAGCAAGAAAATGAAAAACAATATAAAGGCAGATTAAACACTTAAGAGTGAATAAAAATGCATTTGCAGTGTTTTTAAGCAGTGTGCTGAACATCATTCAACTTTCATTACAGAGGAGATTCAGACAGACAGATGGAGACAGGGTATGAGGACGGGGAAGAGGAAGACTTACAGGAGATTTAAAGGGATTTCTGCTCTGTTTTAATTTCACTGCAGATGAAGACACTGTTTTACCCTTGAGCATATATGTATACATAAAACATGTTAAAAGGACTTGCTGACTACATCTTGTTTTGACCCTGAATCTGTCTGTAAAACGCACAGACATATGTCCTTTTATATTTATTAGTCATGCTGGCAGCGTGGCTCTGGATGCCAATGTCCATCTGTCGGTCAGCCCACCACTTTGGTCCAGAATGAACCGTTCGGGTGGTTTGATAAATATATGACAAAGGGTATGTCAGCCTATTGGCCACAACCAGTTTTTTTCAGGCACGTGAGTGGCATGACTCTTTAGAGATGGTTAGTCAGGACACCACGAGAGTAAAGACTCAGATGTATCAACAACAAAGGTGGCAAAAGCACACTTATTCTGTATTCAAGTAGAAGTACAGATACTTGTGTAAAAAACTGGTAAAAGCTGAAGCACTGATTCAACTTCTTTACTCCGGTGAAACTGAAAAAGTACAGGCTCTGAAATGTACTCAGCCAATGTACTCATATTACAGTAAAAAGTTGTAAAGTAGTTAAGTAGCAAAGTTTACTGAATCTCACCTTTTCCAGTTGAGTCTCTCTTTCTGTCTGTCGTCTTGTTACTTCTTTTACATCATTTTGGTCTTCATACGTCTCGTAATGCCATTTTTGTTTTCTTCCTGTTGTGTCATCTGTCTTATGACATCTTTCACATCATTTTTGTCTTGTTATGTATTGTTTTTTCCTTCTTGTTACGTCAAATGCGTCATTGCTTATTTTATGAACTTTTCATCCTGTTACGTTTTAACATAATTTTCTTTTTGTTACATCTTTTAGTCATTATTTATTGCATATTACGTGGGGGGCCTGCAGGTCTTCCCACCAAGCACTTAAATTTCCTAAATTCTGGTGAATTTTTATGCACCAATTTTATGAATCAAACTATGGTGGAAATGTCATTATTTTATGTAAAGGAATACACAAACACTAGTTGAAAATTCAGAATATGATGGAATATAATGCAATAATCTTAATATATTAAAGAGTAAATTTGGCACTTTTCATGTAAATGTCCAGTCAGTCAGCTCACAACTTAGTTGGTTTTGAGATATTTTGAAAAAAAAAAAAAAGTCTTAGTATGACTTCCTCCTCATCAACTGCACATAAGTGTTTTAAATATTTAGGGTGGGCTGCATCCCCCTCTTTGAAATCTATGCATTTGTTTATTTTAGTGAAATGTCTTGATAACAATTGCATGTATTGCCATGAAAATTTGTGCAGACACTCATGTTCCCCTCAGGTTTAATTGTAATTACGTTGGTTCAGTTGACGGTCATTTAACGGCATCAGCAGGTCATAATTTCAATTTTCCATTACAGAAAGTACAAAATTAATGTCCAATCAGCCTCAGCTGCACTTCCAGTTTAGTGGTGTTAGTGTTTAGCCTAATATGGAGTTTTTAGGACTGCAACTAACAATCAGTTTAATAAGTTATTAATTGGTTCATTATTTTCTGGATTAATCAGTTAGTTGTTTGGTCCATGAAACTGTTGAACAAAGCTCAAGGACGATGACTTGTCTTGTCTTGTCAAATGTCTTGTTTTGTCCACAACTCAAAAATATTCAGTTTAGTGTCAGAGAGGAGTAAAGAAACCAGAAAATATTCGCATTTAAGAAGCTGATCCCTTTTTTTTTTTAATTAAAAAATGACTCAAAACGTTGTTTGGTCCAGAAAATGTTGAAAAATGTTGATCAGTGTTTCCCAAACTCCAAGATGATGTCCTCAAATGTCTTGTTTTGTCCATAACCCAAAGTTTACCGTCAGAGACGAGTGAAGAAAGTAGAAATTATTAATTCATTTAATAGTTGACTAATAATAGATTAATTGTTGCAGCTCCCAGTGTTTTATGTTTGTTGTTAGGTTTAGTAGTTTATCCAGCTGTCCCTTTGTTGTGCTCAATTTATTGATTGATTGATTTAAAGACAAAATGAATGCACTGTGCATGGTAGTATATCGTTCTTTATTTTATAGTTGTAATCCTACTAATGATCCCCATTTTATGAAATGTATCTGTCATTTGATTGTCATTTTTTATCTGTAACTGTAATAGAATATAATTATATTTTTTGTATCCAGATTACATAATCTCATTACATGTAATCTGTTACTCCCCAAGCCTGATGCTGACATTAGCATTTAGCTCAAAGCACCACGGTGCCTCAGTTTTCTCACAGAGGGAGACAGGGAGAAAAGATAAGCAGCTTGTGGCTGACTACATGTTGTCTTTCAAATTATGTCCCACACTCTGCTCTGTTGGGATGTAAAAGCCATCAAACCCCCTGCGATCACTCCTCTCCCCCTCCTCTTCCTCCTCCTCCTCCTCTGCAGGTTCACTTTATAGCTGTGGCTCATTTCTACAGGGTCATGTTTTGTTGTATAGATCTCCTTGGTGCTATGTTACCCTTGAGGCCTGTATTGTTAATGTGTTGTATCCTCACATCAAATCTCAAACTGCCCTTGCTTTTTTCAGGCTGATCCCACTAAGGTAGAAACAGTCCAGGATGTGCTGGCAAGGGCAGCAGCAAAGGGCCTCCTGGGTGGAATAATTCCTGAACAATCAAAACCTGGTAAAAAGGGAAGGAAGATTCGCGCAGCTTCAGCCAGCAGCAAACCTTCATCCCCCTCAGGCCAAGAGAGACAGGTGGGAGGGGAGCGTGTGGATGGGGAAGAGAAGAAAGGTGAATGTGGTGAGGAGGAAAGGAAGGATGGAAAGGAGGAAGATAAGAGTGGAAAGGGAGGAAAGAAGAGAAGAGGGCTTAAAGGGAGTAAACGAAAGGTGAAACGGCGATCCAACAGGATTACGACAGTCTCAAAGACTCACCCCAAAGGCCACAAGAAGAAACCAGGAAAGAAGAAAGTCAGCAAGAGGCGACTGATGAAGAGCAAACCCAGAAGAATACCTCGTCTGACACTGACGTTAATGTCCTCTGGAAAACCCTCCAATCACTTGTCTCCAATCACAGCCCTCGCACACAAGATAAGTGAAAATGCGACGGCTAAATCACAGCACGCTGTCGTTAGCAACCTGTCCTCTGCCCGTCCTGCCCCACCGATTCCCCACGGAGCCTCCAAGCAGCTACAAAGACAAAATACAGAGCCTGAGAAAACAGCGAAGGATGCATCTAAACCAGAGAGCCTGTTAAAGGCCCGAGGGAAGCTGCTCAGACCGAAGACAGAGGCGGTGACACAGGACATGTCCAAGCCTGCAGATTTCGTCCTGCCACCCATTGCCTTCCCATCCCCGAGCTCTCTGAGCAGCAGGAGCAGCAGTTCTCTGTCTCAGCGTCCGTCCCGGACCTCCAACTCTCAGTTCACCCAAATATCTTCATCCTCCTCCTCCTCCTCAGTTTCTCTGCCTGCACTATAAAAACATAAGGATCATGATCAACAACATAGGGAACTAAATTATTGCCATATTCTGAAGGAAAAGTAAATTATTTAAATTATTTTTAAAAATTCAATTATTGTGTTAAAACTATCTTTAGAAATTGTTCTTGTTTATACTTATATGATTGGCTGAATACTGTGTACCAGAATGTATTTAACTGTGACTTTTACATCGTAAGGTGGCTGCTTTAAAAGTAATTTAAATTTAATTGGACAAAATAAAAATACTTAAAAATGAATTTTTACCGTGCAAGGCAGCTGGATTCGTGCGATCAAGCGAGAATCCATCTCGTCAGGCTTCAAGGTATCCGTTTGTGCCCGCGCTAAAAATGGTGCAGCCAATCAGCATCCTCGGAGGGACTGCTGGCAGCTACGAACGTGGTTTTATGTGAGCAAGAAGCATCCATGGAAGTGTTGATCTGATTGGTTGAAGTTAGCCTGTGTTAAACGTGATAGACAGATGGTTCATCCAATTACCTGCCAAGTGTTTTTTTTTTTTTTTTTTTGAAAGTGCTTGCCCTTTTCCAAAAAGTTTCTAAGGACGACTTCCCAGATGGATTCTGTGAAACAAACTGGTGCATCAGGTTAAATGAATGTAGCTGTTTTGCTCATTTCTTCTATTCTTCTATTCTACTATTCCAGTCTTGTGACTCCGAATACACTCGACAAATAATACACATACACACTTCTGCTCAAGTGTTTAGTCAATTAATCAGTCAATTAAAAAAAAAGACAATTTTAATAATTGAGTAATTGTGGCAAGTTATTACTTATGGAAAAAATGTCAGGTTTGAACTAAAAATTCATTCTTAAGATTTGTAGCTTAGGGACTAAATTATTAGGGTGCAGAGGGGGAGGGTTAAACATTTTGTTCTTTTTGCTGAAGGGAGGGATGTCTAAATTAATTAATTTTCATACATTTATAGCTATTTGACAGTGAGACATACAGTATAGATACTTGTGTTATTATATTAATGGTCAAATGGGAGTACAGCATCTTAAATTTTTGCACTGTGAGCTACCAAAGGCAAGATGAACTGTTTCAATTCTCTGGTGCTGTTATTTATATGATTTTTAGATACTGGGGAAAGGACTTTGCCATTATATGACTTACAAGTATTACCTGGGGATCTCTAGTAATTTGTTATAATTGTGGAGGTCCTGGGAATCTTAATATTGTGCAACTCAGCCATGTCTGTAATTTGTAAAATTAAAATCCCACCATAAATTATTATACTATTATATTTTGCCAAACACAGAGGTCAGTGATATATTAGTCCAGCTCCAATCAGCATCTTGGCGATTGTTGGCAAGACTTTTGTTTCCTCCGAGCTTTTCTGCCTCTTTCCTGGCTGAGAATTAATCAGTGTTCCCACTACAGTAAGTTTCTCCAGGACCACATTTTGCCATGATGACAGACACAGTCTCACAAGAAGAAAACAATAACAGCAGTGCTGCTGCAGCTGGTAATAAAGGTTTTGACAGCATTTTGGTTGAAAAAGTCAGGTGGCTCATCTCGCTGCACAGCATGGAGACACATTCACAGAAAGAGCAAAAGAAGATGGTCAGGTGGATGTCATGCATAGCTGCATGTGATAAGGAACATTTTTCATGTCATTCAGCATCTTTCCCAGGGGGTCGTTTCAGTACATTTGAGTAAAATACAGACTTCACTTATTCTGTGCGAACGCACCGCACCAAACAGAAATGGGAGGGGGTTCACAGAGATGAAAAGTGTTGCCAGTTCCAAGAACTACTGGACTAAACAACAAATCAATTAAATAAAAACAAAGAATAAATGATGAAAATGAACGAGTTGCAGCCTAGATGCACACAGACACACAACATCCAGGTGTTCTATTTTATAATGCTGTTTATTCTCACAATTGGTTACATTGATAAAGTGTACAAATCAGTGAGCAGCAAACGGAAGCCAACACATCCATCTGTGGGAAATGTGTGTTTGTTGTTGTTTATGTGTGTGAGCTGGACAGAGACGCTGGGAGTCCACTGCTGTTACCACCATTATCTTCCTCCTCTTCCTCCTCAGACCAGCAGTGGGCTCCCAGCTCTCAGTGCACTGTACAAGGTGAAGATATATTCTTTTATTTCTGCAAAGCGGAGCTTGTTGTAGCCTTGTGAGTTAACCAGGGACTGAGACAATGACACAGAGTCAAGAGACTTTACTTGCCCCAACTAATAAAATCAGTATATACCTTTATAAAATAGAATAAATAAAATAAAAAATATTTCTGTTCAGTACATACAGTCGTTCTTTCAACCATCCAAGGGCATGCAAGGCTTTTTACGACTTTCCATTTCTCGAGATCAAAAGAATGCATAGATAATTGCTCAGTTAAATTCAGTATCAACTTAATTGACAACTGTGAAAATTTCCAATCGCCTCTCCTCTCTTGTTCATTATTTGCTCTCGTATTTTTCTTATCTACAACAATGTATATCAGTATTTTACACTTTGGCCATTTGGTGAATTCTCAAAAAAGGCATTTCATTACAAGAAAATAATAGAAAACTACAGACATTCAAAATGAAAACATAGCTTATAACAATGATTAATGCCAAATGTTACATTAAATGGATATTATGTACACACATAGTTTGTAATTTCATTCACATTTCAACATCCGTGTGACAAAAGAAAGTGATGTGGCTGAAGTTTTCTCACCACAATCTCAATTACACTCCTAGCTCCTTAATCTGTGTACGTTAATGGTGGAGTTCAAAAGCAAGATGCACCCACAGTACAGATGTAACAATTTGACTGTTTGACCGCATTTGTCTTTTCCAAACTGTCCCAACTTTATATACAGTAGCTCCATCAATTGGTTGATTACACTCACTCATTTATAAAATATATTCTTGTAAAAGGAATCTTAAATGTGCAGTTGATGGCTACACAGACAACAGGTCATAGCTGCTAACATTAGCCTCAACTCTAATGTAGTTGCATCCAGAACCACCTGATAGTGGGGGATACCACCCAGAGGACACGAGAACTGAGATTTTCCTTTTTTACATAACCTGTAAACCCACAAAACATAGTTATCTACAGTAAAACCTGGATTATGCTTAATTCTACTTTCTGTCGTCTGCTATAAGGATGCGTTCAATACATCAGTAGATCACCATCTGTAGGACCACACTGATAAGTCTGGCCAGTCATGACAAATTATGGGTACTCAATTGTCTGCACAGAGCCTACACATACACCCTCTGAAATTTACATCACGCATAACCTTGTGCACTCGTGAACATGGAAAGTATAATACTGGCTTAAGCTAGTTAGCGTGGCTTGCTAACAACTGCAGCAGTTTAATCAATTCCCTACATTTTTGCTCATGTTGTTGGTTTTATAGAGGCAATATAAAGAAGATAGAACCCTCCAGTCTGTTTGCATACAGAGTTAGTCTTCCTACAGACCCCTGCACGCTGTTTCAGCAAGTGGAGTAATCTAAAAACTTGACAGGGTGGCCACATGATTCTTAAACTGATAAGAGAATTGATGTCCCATGGAGGGTTTAGGTAATGGTCAGTTATAGAGGTTTGGTATTAATCTGGGTCCTGCATCCAAGAGAACTGCCAGGGGGGAATATGTGTTTGTGATTTTATTTGCAATAAAGGACTTTAGTTATTACCATACATCCCAGTTTGTCAAGTATGGAGCTAGCAGTGTTGAATTGAGATTCGTGTGAGAAAAACTACAGAAAACAGACCAAAAAGAAGAACAAACGTGGGCTTGTGGCACTGATGAAAACAGTCGTACAGTAAGGAAGAAGGCGATGAGAAAACAGAGAAGGCGCATTCAAGTGAACAGAACCCTGGAGACAGACAGATAGCAGCCCAGGGAAGTCCTGTTAATATGAGTCAACATGTCTCTCTGTTGGCTTTCCTCTGGAAAAAACAGCTGAGGCTGGAGGTGAAACCTGTCTCTCTCCCTCTCACCTCCTCGCAGTTCAGGTCTCAGCTGTGGACAAAAATCATTGCCACCATCGCCCAGGTACAAAAACACATTCCCCCAGTCTTTCCCTCTGCATGATTCCTCAAGCATTTCTTTGTGTTGGCAATCCCCTTTTATTATTGGTGGACATGAAGTCTCTGAGGACTGACACTGAGGTGGGATTTAAAGGAATAATCGGTCATAATTTCCTCCAGCATGTATATCAAAGAGCAGCAGCAGCAGTCTAGTACTGTTTACCAGAGAGCAGAGGAGGGAAGGCTAACACTCTGTCCATTCCTGCAGCTCCTCCTCCATTATGGCTATCATCTGTCATTTTCCAAGGGACAACAAAAGAAAACGGACAACGAGCAAACTGGAAGTATATGAAGGATGTTTTCGGGTGAAAAGTCACCACTCGTTCAGACCCTCCAGGCTGATTCTTGCACAGTTGAAGAGAAAGAAAGAAGAAGAAAAACAAAAACGTGGCTTCGGATTTCTCACCCCTTCAGTCTCTGAAAGCAGCAGCAGTGTATTGATATAATCTAGAATGGTTCACTTTTATATAAAAAGTTCATGCAGGATCAGTTGAACAGGTGAGTGCGTAGACTGACGGTCAAACCTCTTTAGTCTGTAGCAGCGTCCTTCAATCATTCATTCATTACACACTGATTGGAGACACGATGGCTTTCATGATTCCTTCCTTCCATTTACTTCAGTCTACTGAGGACAATGAGAAAGAGGGACAGAGGAGGGGGGGAGAGCCACTACAGACTAACAGGACAACCAGGTGGATGACAGGGGGGTGTGGCCAGGTGTGCAAGGTCATGCTGGCAGCACAGGCACAGACACAAATACAATAAGAGCATGGAGAGATAAGCGGTTTAGGCAGCGTTGAGCTCGCTCATCACACGTGCTGTACTTCCTACTTCTTCAGTTTTTGCGCTCTTCTTCTCACTCCTTCTCTGTGCTGAGGGGGATGAGAGTTACTTCTATGTACACTTTCACCTTGACGATGATCATTCTGTGGTTGTTCCTTCCTGACAGGGGAATAAGAGTCTATATTCGTCTCAGTTTATTTTCAGGGAACAGATTTGAGTTTGAAATTCCAATTTTACTCCAGAGAAAAGCGAAGGAACTGTGACAGGGGTTCCCAAACCCCGGGGCTTTGCTGTGTTTCCATGGTTACTAGGGTCTGTGGTGGCGATGGGTTTTGGCAGCGATGCGACTGGTTACCATGGTGACTGGGGGTTGTGGCAGGGAAGTTGGTAGGCGCTCAGCCGCGGTTACTGCGGCAACTCTGTGACGGGTCTCTTCTGTTTGAGGGTGTCGATGAGAGACAGGACGCCTCGCTTCACGCTCGTCGACACCCGGCGGGACACTGAGTCGCCAGGGGGCGACGAGCCACAGGCCTTCTGGGAGGGGGGTCGAGCCACCAAACACTTCTGATACCGCAGCTTAAAGACAGAAAGTAAGAAAGAGACGTATTGTAAATAATAGAGAGTTACAGCTGCTGAGTATACGACTGTGGCAGTGTGTGTGTGAGAGAGTTTGAGTGTTGGACTGGTGAAGGCTTCTGGCTGTGATCAATAGTAATGATTGATGATTCTTGTCACCGTAAATCAGTTTTAGTGTGTGTGTGAGCGTGCGTGTGTATGTGTGTGTCCATATATTCAAACTTGTGATGTGTGATCAATAGCCTGGCCAGCAGTCGACTAATCTTGTGACTCACACACAGTGCAAGGGCAGAGGAAGATGAGTAACCTCTACTAATGGGATGCATTATAGCAGAAACACTACAGAGGGCATATGGGTTGTGATTATGGACAATCCAATGATAAAATAAAAACATTATAAAAGGTTTACTGCGGTTATTAACTCAATGTACATGTGTCCTCTTTGAAAATATATGTAACCCAATCTAAAACGCTTCACTTTTAACAGAAAATCTATCCGAAATGACTTGCAAGGACATTCTCTGTCAAAGACGACTGAGGCTGAACACACACTTAAGGTGGCTTCTTTGATTTGAAAGCATGTTTTACACCAGCAGTGCTTTGACGGAGGGCCCCATTACAGTCTGAATAAAGCATATGGTTCGACAGTAAAACACCCATCTGTCAAGACTGAGACTAAACTACAGGCAGGGAAAGTGGGGCTATAAGTGTCTATGTCTGTCTGTACTTTAAGTGATGATGACCTTATTTCTAACATTGAAGCATTTTGCCTTGAGTTCAATTAGGAATGAAGAGGAAACCTTTTAATAAGATCGGCTGGTTTTAATTAGATCATGCATTTAGTATGAAGTGATTCTTATAAATCTTGAGTTTTATGCTTGAATGTTCTTGAGTCCTAAATGAAGTTTAGCTGAAAAAAAAAGTGTTGTTTCTTCTTACCATGAAAAAAAGTCAGTTTTTCATCACAGAATAAAAGCTACAATATGTATAATTTCCACATTTAAATGTCTAAAAACACTGGACATGTGTTATATATTTTGTTGAGCTGTGTTCTTGACATTATCTCAAATGTTTCAACAATGTCCAAATGCAGAAAATGCATAATTTATCCAAGGTAACCACACATTTCCCATTAGCTGTTGCTAGCTAGTTGCCAGTTGCTATAACCTCCGGGAAACAAACACAGGGATACATCAGAGACTCAGAGAAGGAAGTCAGCAAACATGACTAAATGTAATGTGAATAAAACTTTAATATTACCTTGTCTGTGAACATGATTTCTGTCTAAGTTGTATTAGATGCTCTCATTAGATGATCTATGCTGCCCATTTAACAAAGACAACTACCATGAACCCATGCTACTTCAAGAAGTCATCAAACTATATCTTTTGTTATTGTTTCAACGTGAGAGAGACCCTAGCAGCAGAATTTACATATTGTGTACTTAACATACATGATTTTAATATATTTTTTAAGTACTTTCTAATCCCCCTGCAGCCTTGAGACAAGTGTGGTCAATTTATACAAATCCCAACTTGAATTAGTTGTCATGATTAAGTTAAAATTATACACATTATATTTCCCACAATTACCCAACAACTCCAGAGATTCCTTTATTTCTTCAACATCTCCTCTACTCAAAAAGTATTTTTGTTATGTTCATGTCCTCTTAAAATGTCTGACCTTGACTATACTGATTTGTATCTGTGCAAAGTGTGTCACTAGAGAGGTGTTTTCACATCCCTCTACTGAAGGGCGCGATGTCTGCGCACTTCCCTAAAATCTGAGATTCAAACGTACCCGGGCAAGCAAAATTTGATACATACCGAAATCAAACGCAAATTGCTCTAATTCTAATATGCAAATGAAACCAGTAAAGAAACCTGAAACCTCCAGCACACAGCGTACTTGTCACTATAGAGAGTAAGAGTTAGTATTAGCTGTATCAGCCGCTGCCAGTTACAAGCTAACAAACAACAAAAACAAATAAATGGATGGTTTTCAGAGGTTTTTTTTTAAAAAACCTTTTATATGGAAAAAAACACGTTAAATAAAATATTAATCATAGCAGACCTTTTTTTATACACTTTAAATTGTGTCTGGAGGGGAACTTTAACCAACCTAGTCAAAACTGTCTCAGTGTATGAGTCATGTTGTCAGCTCTGTCTTTTTACTGGTGACTCACCATACAAGCTGCCTGTACAGCCTCCGACACATTCCCGGCGTTGGGCTCACACCAGAATACGTGACAGTCAAAACGATGGCCGCCAGAGTCCATGACGAAGGCAAATGTGTGCACGTCACGACCAACGCCCATGAAAGACAGGAAACGGACACGACACTCCACCAGCACTTCCTCTTCGTCCTGGTTAGAAAGGTATATATGTGTATGAGATCAATCAGAAAACCATAAAATTTAACTATTCCCCCTGAGCAGGGCAGAAAAGGCATTACAAAACTCAATATTGAGGGAATTTACAATCATCTGATATTTTTTTCTGCGCTTGGTTCATACAGGGGAGCTGCCGGTGAAACAGCAGCCTCCTTTTATGAACAGGTCCACTGGAGCAGATGGTTTTTAAGTGCCTTGATGTTACAGCTGAAATTCATAACTTATTTAAAGGTAAAAAAGGACATTTTATATCATCTGCATGACTGAACGTTGTTAAGATTTAACACTAATATCGATGCTGTCTATGAGCTACAACTCTGCCTCATTGCTCTGGGTAGCCGCTTGCTATCTTTCTGGTTGACAGTATCAATATATTTTGTTCAATCCAGAACACAAGCAACATGTTTTCCATCATTGCTGTAGTTTCACACATTGGAATCAACAGTAAAACGTATGTAGCAGATAAACTTTATCTGCTAGACACAGCACCTTATCTGACAATAGAAAATGTTACAACACATTACTAAACAGAAGTTGCAGGCCTGTAATAAAGTCATAGTCACTACAGGCCTTTTATCAGTGAAATCTATTTTGCACAATGTATTTAAAGGTAAAGTGAGTTTGTGGCCATGTGGCCACAGAAATAAGCCAGGTTCTCTACACAGGGCCATCAGAAATCAGAAATGGTGGAAGGTTGGGCTTTGTGTTAGCCCATAAAAAAAACATGCATGTTATAGAAACATCAATGAAAACCAAGATGGCTTTCGTTGATGGCCTGAACTTCCTTAGGGAATACAAAGGCCTAAGTAAGTAAGTAAACAGGGGTGATGAGACAACCTCACCAACTGGCCTTTGGATGTTCCGCCATCTTTGTTGTCATTGACATCCCACTGCCATAGAGTGCCAGAATATATAGATACTTGTAGATTTCCACTTTAATAAGAAAATGGTGGTTGCTATCTTTGCTTGTGAAGGAAGCTGCCTCAATAAATCCCATTGTGTCAAATCTCTCAGGTTTTTGAGGTTGTTGATCATTTTTTCAAAATTTTCTATACAGAAAGCAGGAAGAAAAGAGTGATGAAAAGGGAAGGGGGAGTTGGGGATTGTAGTTCAGCAATAACATATGTGTGTCTGACCTTGTCTTTGCTGATGGTGACAGTAGCATCTGCCACATTCAGTGCTACAGGAGTCCAGTCCTCTTTGTTGGAAGAACCGACTAAACTGTCTATAGCTCCATTCAGTATGTCCATGCCTGAGGAGGATGTTAAAAACAAACAAAAATTAAAATCATACCCAAAGTTAAACTATCAAGATTATCAAGACAACCATGTACTTTGCATCTCATTACAATTACAGTATTATGTGTGTATTTGTGTGTCAGACTGACCTATTGGTCTGGCCACAGGCATCATCCCAAGGTAGAGCACCTGAAACTTCTGAACCAGCTCCGTCTTTGGTGTGGGGAACTCTGCTGGAGAGAAGCCCCACACACATTTAATAGGTGCTCATATGGGTAAATATTACTGGTAAATATTCTGACCACTATCATGCTGGCCAATTAACTGTCAAAACCTTTCTAGATGTAATGTGAGAGATCACTTCTATGATTCTGGACTTTGAGTTTGTTGAGTTTGTTTGTTTAGAACAGATGGTGACACAAACATAATTTCCTCTGCCAAAAACATGTTTTTCCTCTCCTTACTGTTGTAAACATTGCATCATGCACTGCAAAGAAATGTTAGAGATATTCTTCAATACTGCTTTGCAAAGATGACCTTAAGATTAAGTTCTTTAATTTCTACAGTATTTATTAATATTATCATGCTATAACAGGACACTGCTTTGGCACAGTAGACTTTAATCCCAAATTCTCACTCTGCACCCCCTGTTTCTCATGTTTGAAAAGCTGATGTCAGTTTTTTTTTGTTTTTTTTTAAGCAGAGACAGACGCTACAGCTGTTTGATTTGACAGGCTGTCAGCAGCAGCCGGGATTGTTGTCAGTCTGCCTGCCTGTTGCTGCGTCTCATGTTTTAGCCTACGTATCTTTTCAACACTCCTGTCCTGCATTGTCTCCTAAGTACAAGAAAGTTGGTCTTGCTGTCACACACGTCTTTTGGCTGGCTACTTTCCCCCATCTGTCTGGCTATTAAAAAAATTTGAAGATATCTCTCCACATCTTCTGCCACATTATGCTGGTGCACTCGACAATCAACCCCTAAATCTGCAAAAAGGTACCGTGTGGAGTTTTTGACAACAAGTAGAGTTAAAGACAAATGATTTCCCAGTTTTGTTTGTATTGTGTATTTTCATGCACCTAAGCAGGCACATTTCTGCCTTGCTATTCTACTCACTGACAGCTGGCAGTGGTAATGCAAAGTGGAGAGAAGCAATGAGCCAAAGCCAAGGAACAACAGGACTGCAAGATAGTAAATATGGATGTAAACAATGCAGGATTTAAAATATTAAACAAATTGGCTTAGTAAATGTTTTATGAGGAACGAAATGCTTTCAATACGGTAGTCAGACTTCAAGGACACACATAGCATTAACAACAAAGAAACTTTGTTTAAAAGAAAACTCTGCAGTCGAGTTGTCCCAATACAAGGATTTTACTTTTGATTGTGGTATTGAGGAAGTATTGATACTTTTGACGACCTGTGATCCACAGGGAACCTTCAAAAGGAGCAACATGTAAAATATAGCCACCTGTCAAAGGTAACTCCAAACACGGAGAGAGCAGCATATCACCAGAGTAACTGCTAACTGCTGCTCACTATTCTCTCTGCTGTAAATATCTTTGGCTGTAGCTAGCCCAGTAGCTGCTGTTAGCTAAGTCTAAAGGCTATTGTGACTCAAGTGTGACCAGAGCTGCAGCTCAGGTCACCGCAGGCAACAGGACCAGGCTCAGCATACTCTCAGGGAAGATGGCAGGAACTGAACACAGCCCCTGAGACAGACGGGGGCCAGTGTGATGACAGGGAATACAGCAATGAAGACTGCAGGTGGGGACAGGAGAGATGTGAAGCACAGAGGAGCAAGAGGGAGACGGCATCAGAGAGGTAGCGCGGAGCTAGATTATTTTCACATATAATGTGGTGGATCAAGGGTTTATTTCAACCAGAGTTTGTGATTGCCGAACAGTGAAAAAACAAACTGAGATAAATTGTTGACTTTTGTTTTGCTTCTGTCGAGTTTGAAGTGTTTTATGAACAAGCTTGTCTTAGTTTGGTAAAAGAGAAACTTGAATTTAGAAGGTGTATGGTTTATTACAGACAATAGGTGTAAAAATATTTACTTTTGTGTCACTGTGGGTTTATTTAGCTTATTTGTTAAACTATAAGAGCTTGTGAAAGTAACAACCTTCTAAAATTGGGAGGATCAAAATACATAAACCTTTTTGACATAACGTTAAAACTATTACTTCTTCACATTCTATTTTAATGTTTTAAATTCAAGTTCCGGCCATATCTTACACATTGCTCCTTTAAGTCCAAAATTTGCTCACAGTGATGGACGTGTGAACACTGACTGACTTTAGCTGCACCAAAATTATCTATTAATCAAACTGCCTCAATGCCTGTCTTCCTGACTTGACAGTAGACATCACAATGACAACACAGCAAATTGTTGCGAATTCCTGCTGTGCAATTTAAATGCATGCAGTGTGCCAGAGAAGTGATAACTCCTATGTGTCTTTTGATCTCTGTCACTTGTCGCATTCACTGTCTATCAAACACACTGAGTGAGGTGCTGTATGCATGAAGCCTACCTTGTAAAGGGAGATCTAGTCCTGCCTGCATCCTGTCCTGTAGAGAGCCTCCTGCCATCGCTTTGGCATTCTTTCGCTCTGTCATTATCTGGAAGAGAGAGAGAAAGAGGAGAGAGAAAAAGCAGAGAAGTATGAGGAAATGGCGTGTAAAAACAGAGCAGATACCGTGGCAGAGACACAGGGGAGGAGGAGGGTGAAAGAGACAAAGACAAAAATGTGTGAAAGTGAAAGAGGATGAGGGGGGGGAAATAGATGAAAGAGTCAACACAAAAGAGCTCAGGAAAACCTGGAGCAGTTTCACCCCTGATACTGTCATGCTGTCTTCCCATTTCACCTGGGGAGTACCAATACACACGCACACAGACATATTAACCAGGTCACACTTCTATCTCCAGAACAGGGTAAAAGCCTTCCTGCAATGCAACTCACTGTGAGAAACACATACATGCAAATGCATAACCACACTGACAAAAACATCCAAAATCATTCACACACAAACACGCCTGGGACCACCACACATAAATTATACATGTCCTCAATCAGAGAGTTTGTCACAGCAATTCTGCATCTCAGCAACCCCTGCTGTGACAAATTCTCTGCCTTTCCTTATTTATCCTTTTTCTGTGTGTGAAAAGTCCTTATTAAACAGACTCGATGTTCTATAATATAGGTTGACTGTAAAATGTGGGACACTTGGTATCAGCGTAAAGGATGAGACGAAGGACAAATGGATTCTTTGCCACATTTTTTCTTACAAATTACACTTCAGGAACACACTTTGTTCGAGTCAGTGGTCATAACAAGGTATCTGTGGGTAACAGAAGTTATAAAAAAAAAACCTTTAAAACGCTACACAGTATTGACTTTAACACCAAATTACAAGTCTACATACATAAATAAAGAATTTAAAGATCTTTTCCAAAATTGAATTAATGTTCTGCCGCTATAAATGTGTTTTATTGGGACCAGGATAAAAGGAAAATCCATTTATTCCCAGTGAGTTCAGGGAATAAAGCAAATGCAGTAAAAAACATGGTTTGAATACTTTTCTGCAAACCCCGTTTGCATTCATCTGTATTCATCTAAGCGTGGACATGCAGAGCACAGAAAGCTCTGTGATAACTATGTTTTGGGAGAAGAAAACCTTGTTTGGTTTGAAATTTAGATGAGTTTAATCTTGTTTTTGGACTTTTTGAGGACTGCAGAGACTCAAGATTAAAATGTGTGCTTAGATTGTGGAATAGTAAATATGATAAAATAATACAAACACTCTCGGGGTTGGGCATTTCAGTGTGTTGAGTTAATGTATTGTCTCTCAGGTACCACAACTACTGGTGCTTGAATAAATGTTATGACTAAAACTGGCTGGCACCAACAAAGATTAATTTAATCAAGCTAGCTAAAAAGCTACAAACATTATATGGTCTGCTCCCTAACTAAACAATTAGTTAGCCTACTCATGATAGCTGGGAAAAGAAGCACTTTCCCTAATTTCTAATTTATGTCTCTTAACTTCTAACTAAAGTTTTAGTGCAACAGAAAAAAATTTGAGCTAGTTTTAAAGTTTGGTGCAGCATATTTTTAAGCTAAACTATGATTTAATTGGATTTAAAAAAAATCTCTACATGTACTGTTTCATTTCCATTTTGTTTGTAAAATGAATGAAGATAATTAATACATTTTCTTGTCTCCCAGCACATTCATCTTTATCTGAGTCTATTTTGCCAAATCCAAATTTGGCCTAGTGTCTGTGGACTCTCCTCTGGCCTGAACTGCTTACCCGGGAGCAGATCTCATGCAGGCTGGTGGCGATGGCTTTGGCTGGCGTGTCACAGCGGAACACATGACATTTCAGGATCCTGGTGTTTTTATCCCGTGCCACATATGCAAAATCCCTGGGAGAGAGAAAAAAAACACAGGGTCAATGACGACATACAAGAGGAGAAAAACACTGGGGGGATGAAGATAGGAGGAGGGTTTTTGTTGGATGAGTTTCGGCTACCACATGGAGACGGATAAATAATGAAGTAGTAATGTGTGTTGATGATATGTGTGTGTATGTGTGTTTTGAGACTGACAGCTCATGGAGACAGATGAGAAATGAACTGACCTTTATCAGTCTGATGAATACAGGACAAACACACATACACACACATGCAGGTCGATGGACCCCAGAGATCAATAGAGCAGCGTGATGCAAGAGGGAGTTGAATGAGTGACAGCAGGGAAGAACTTTTCCCCTGGGCCCACTGGAGCCGAAAACAATTTAACTCTGCTGAATAGAAGGGACAAAAAGAAGAAAGGAAGGAGACGGAGGGAGAGAGGAATGAAGACGAGAAGAAGAAGAAATATAGCTGCAACAAATTAAACTAGTACAGCACACACACACACACACACACACACACCACAGATTTACGTCATTGAAAAATGCACATAAAACCAGTCTAAATAACTTCCTTCAAGCTGTGTGCTTCAATATGCCGGGCAATAGGAAACACAGGCCCGAGGGTTAACAAGATTTCTGAGCCTGGCCCCGTGGGGAGAGACTCTCCACAAAAGATTCCTATTTGTGCGTGTGTGTGTGCATAGTTAAAAAATGCTTGTAGACAGAGAAGGACAGAGGAGGTCACCTTCACTTCCTACATCTGTGAGTGTGTGCGCACTCAATGCTCCAGTACATCAAGAGCCACTTTGAAGACGAGAAAAAATGAGACGCAGAGGAAATTAAACAATAAGGAATGACGAAGATGATGGAGAGATACTGTCAGGGGGGTGGAGGGATGAAAGGAAGGAATGTGTTTACCTCTCTCTGTGTCCAAGGAAGCAAGGGAGGAAAGGAAGGCAGTTAATAGAAGACAAGAGAAACAAAAAAAATCCATCGTACCAACCTCCTGTTGGGGGACAAGAGGCATAGAGGTGCTAATACCAGTGGTGGGTTGTAACTATGTACATTTACATTAAGTATTGTGCTCAAGTCAACATTTAAGGTACTTGTACTTTACTCAAGTTTTTCCATTTTATACAAATTCTACTACAATACATCTCAGAGGCAAATACTGTATTTTTTACTCCACTACATTTAAATTCTTTAAAGTTGACTTTTTAGAGACGTGGTTCTTGTGGGATGGTGATTGGACAAATATATGGTGATCTTATAAAAAATGATGCATTACTTTAGACTAAACTAGCCAACAGTATAAAAAGTAGTTAAAATTAAAAATCTACAACAGTAAAATGCAACATGCACATTAATCCAGCAGTAATATTAATCCAAAAACATCAGAACATCAGATTATATAATTGAAACACTAACAGGGAACATTTTACCACACTGTAAGTACTTTTTGCTTAAAAAGTGATTGAAAAGATTAATTGATTATCAGAATAGTTGGCATTTTCTTTTGATCTTTCAACTAGTCATTGCAGCTCTACCTAAAAAACACCTTCAAAAGCAGAGTGTGCATACATGTGCATGCACATGTGGGCTGATAGGGTGTAGCACAGGTCACAGCAGCAATGCAGGAAATTCTTATGCATATTTAACCTTGAGGTAAAATATAAAAGAACTGACAGAAACTGTATGAAGTATAAAGGTAAAAAGAGAGGAGAGAGGAACAGCAGGATGGAGAGATGCTCTGGATGGGCACAATTAGTTTTAATTGGCTGCTGATGGTTTGTGTTTCCTAAAAGAAATTAAGGGAATAGGCTGGGAGTTTCTAAAAGCCACATAAAAAAATAAATTATTGTGAGTGAGAGACAGAAGAGTAAAGAATATAACGATAAAAAGGTGAGAGGAAATTGGAAGGGAACTGCAACAATGTACACGGTAAAGATAAAAGCGTAAAGACGAAGGGAGGATAAAACACTGAGATGAAGAGAGAAGATAAAAGTAAGAGGAAAAGAGGGGGAGAAAAGGGGGGAAACAGGGGGTGATATCTCATTTCGAATATAATCTTATCATCATGCTATGTCCCTGAAAATGTCAAGGTTGCTGTGGGAATCTGTAATCTCTATGGTGATAATGAGTTTCATGGCACATGGGGAGAGGGGGGAGGCACGAGAGTACTGTGTCTACACTGACACAACCTCTCCAATCTGTCGCAAGAGTGTGTGAGTGGGAAAATCCCTCCAACCAGCTTTCAAATCCTACAGTAACTCATATCTTTAAACCAAACAGTCCAAGAAGCCATAAATAAATAAAAACTAAATGTAAAAAAGGCAAAGATGAAGAGCAAATGCAGCTCCACTGGTATTTTCTCATTCCTACACAGTGTTTAAAATATAAAATATGGAGTGGATTTTGGATGCACTCTTCCAAGAATGAAGAAGAATTTTGAACTGCTGCATTGTTTAAAGCTTCTAAGCATTGCATTTTTAATTTTTCAAACACCAGATTCAGATTAGCACGACTCCTTTATCATGTATTCTATTTGTAGTTCGCACCAGCCACTCTCATTTTATCATCCACCACACATGCACCCACGTCCAGTTTTTACACTCCACCTGAGTTCCTGGAAAATTCACCTCACACTGGCTGTAAAAATCAACCCACAAACTACCTGCTCAGCAGCATCCCCCTACAGACTGAGGCCTGATCATTAATATCTGTAGCTTCTCTTTCTTTTTCTTATACTTTATAATAAAACAAAAACAGCAGAGGTGATGGTTCCAAATGATAAAATTATATAAACGTACTCACAGTGGTTTGTTTCCCTGATTTTAGCAAGTAATCCTGAAACGGGAGCCTCTTTACACACTCACTCCATCTATTCCTGGTGATGCTGCAGGCGCGCACACGCACTCCTCAACCTGTCCGCTCCACACCCAGTGAGCACTAACCATACCTCCCCCTCTGGCAGCTTCATCCCCCTCTCTCCCTCTCTCCTGCCAAAACCCCCCTCTCCTACTCCTCCTCCTCCTCCTCCTCCCTCTAACCATCTCCTCTCCTCCTCCTCCCTCTGCTGCAGCCGAGGTATTCCCACTGCTCCGACTCTCCTGTTATACGTAGATGGTAGAAATAAAGGCTAAGTACTTGGAAAACATGCGTTCATTTTATCTGACAGGGTGATCTTATGTTATAAATGTACTGTAACATGCACCGCTGCATGTGTGTTGTGTGTGTGTGTGTGTGTTGTGTGTTGTGTTGAAGATAAAAGAGAGATCCCTGAGGAAACAGAATTCTGCAGTTCTGCATATGCCAAGAGCTTTTAGCCTTGCCTCTTTTCCTGAGTGCACCTGCTTTGTGTGTGTGTGTCTGTGTGTGTGTTGTGTGTGTGTGTGTGTGTGTGTGTGTGTGTGTGTGTGTGTGTGTGTGTGTGCCAGCTCGAATTATACAGCAGCCATGAACCTCTCCGGTCGACATCACCCGGCTGTGCCGGATAACCTACATTCGGGTCCTTTTAGTGCATTCAGCAGCAGTGCAGAGCGCCCTTCACTGGTGGTCGAGCAGCATTACCACACTCTGTTTTGTTTTAAGTTTCATTTTATTAAAGGGATAATTCAGATTATTTAATGTGGGGTTGAGGTACTTATTGACAGTCAATGCATTACCAATAGAAGATGCCAATCAGCACGCCCTCAGTTAAGAGAACAGAGAGGAGCGTTATAATGGAGGCTAAGTAAGCTAATATTGTACTGCTATGGACAGAGTCAGCAACAAAATGTATTTTAGCCACTTAAAAACAAGGTTCACCTTAAAAAAACAAAACAAAATCAGTCTATATTAGTTTAAGTGAACGCTATATTCAGAGTATTTTTACCACTTCACCTTTTCTGATGGGAAACTGCTGTTGTATAAGCCAAATATTGCTCTCTCCAAACCAGCCATACTCCACAGGTGAAATCAGTAATTCTAAATTGCAGAACACCGGAGTTGCTTGCCCACCGCTGCCCTAATCTGTCAGTTTGTTTCCGTTACTGTGAGACTTAAAGTCATACAATAACCCAGACAGACTACTAGATTGGGCAGCAGTAGACCAGCACCCCCCACATTCTGTTAGGTAAAATAACTACTTTTGCCAGTGGAGTTTGGTTGGTTTGGAGAGAGCAACTTATATAATGGCAGTTTCCTGTCTGACGGCATGGTAAAGCGCTAAAAAATATTCTAGATATAGCACACATTTAAATTATAACATTTTGTTACTGATCTTGTCCACAGCAGTACACTGCTTAGCTTCTGTGCTGGTATTCCTCTCCTCACATTTACTTTGACTCACAACTTCAGGAATATCAAACCTCAGAGCTGCCCAGCACAGAGACAGCCCACCCTGGGTACGGGTTTGTCTTTTTTTTGGGAAGCCGGCTGTGCTGAGCTCAGTGGAGGTGAAAGCGAGGGACAGATCAGTCAGGTGGGGGATTTGTGGTGAAAGAGAATAAAGGCCATTCTCCCTTTCACGCTCAAGCTTGTGCTGATGAATTAATCTTTCATTAGCATCCCTTCATCATCAATCATTAACTCGTCTCATCTGCCTGTCACCACCACCACCCGTCTGCCCTCAATTGTTACCCTGACCTTTTACTGAGTGTGTGTGCAATGCACCATTGACTTCATTTACACCAGTGACTAATCTTTCGATTAAAGTATTCAAAAACTTCAACCTGAACAACAGAAGAGTCAATGAGCTCAGATGAGTGGTTTGTAACAGTGGAATCTCTCAGAATATTTACACTACAGCCATGTTAAAGATTATTTAGAGTATGATATACTCTGAGAAAATGACATGACAACTTACACACCCATGATTTATCATGAAGCCAAGACAAAAAGGGATTCATTAATTTTTATAGTAAAAAAAAAAAAAAAAAAAAGCTAGTTGCCACAGTGACTAACCTGCCATTGTCCCGGCCAACGCCCCAGACCCGGATACTTGCGATTGGCTGAGAGTGAAGCACACTGCGGTCCATGGGGTCAACCAGGTTCAACATATTATTCTCCAGCAGCAAGTACATGTCCTTCCCCTGAACAAACACACACGCACACAAATTCTTCAGATCTCATCACAAAAACATGCAATCCTCATTTCCTGAAGCTCAAGACGCTGCAAAAAAGTAGTCCTTTAAAGGTCAAGCGCTTTCTTTTACTTGCCTGTGTGTGTGTGTGTGTGCACGTAAGTGTGTGTGTGTGTGTCTCTAAATAAATTATCAAACCTTAAAACGAGGGGGTGGGAGATGAAAGGTTATTGAAAAAGGGATGAAGCTCTCTCTCTCTCTCTCTCTCTCTCTCTGTTCTGTCGCTTCACATTAAACACTACCACTGCAGAGAGGAAGGAGAGACTTCATAACATTGCTCCACTTTCCTCTCTTTTTTTCTCCCCTCTTCCCTCCATCTTTTGACACACATTTCAGAAGACTGTTAACCTGGCTAACTTCTGTTGATCTTTTTCTCTATACTCTGCCCTTATCTTTTGATTCATTTTCCTGGCTTACTACAAGCGCTCCTCCTCTCCAAAATCCTGATTTCCAATAATTGCTCAGCCTTTAATTTACACCCAAAACAAAACAAACAAACACACATACAGTATAGCGTATGACTACACTGTCGTCCTCACCTCTCCCCAGATGCCAACAGTGTCTCTGATGTCATTCTTGCAGTAGGACAGCTGTCGGATGCAGTTGTTCACAGCAACACTGCTCTTTCCAGGAGCCAAGTCCTCCTCAGCCATCTCCACCCATCCCAGAGAGCGCACAGCAAAACACTGAAGACACAGGCACATAAAGGGATGATGCTGTTACATATACAGTTCGGTTCTTACAGACATATCACAACTTTTTCCACACTGACGAGCAGGTTTGTTTTCAGCTCTAAAAAGGCTTCAAGGTCATTTTTTTGGCATGACTTCAAATGACAATGCCACTGTGTTTAAAATGACCAGCTTTTGGTTTTGAACTGGCAGGATTATGAGGGTAAAGCCAAAAAATGTGAACTTTACAAAGACAAAAAAAATAGATGAACAGATAAAGACAACAAAGCTAGATAACAGAGACCAACACAGCAGAGAGACCCATCCATCTGTCCTCATCAAGTATTCATTTGATTTCAGCAGTCCATTCAGAAAGAACTCTTCAGACCACAGAGACCCATGATGAAAGAGGTCAGAGATGGTCAGACAGCGAGAAAGAGAAGTGACAGACAGACAGTAAATAATGTGAGTCACTAACACATTAACCAGGGACATCACAGTCTGTTGAGGGAAATTTCTGTTCACTTTTGAATACAATATTTATATCAAACAGAGTGAAGTCTGCATGCACATATACATGAAATATCACTGCTGTGTGAGTAGTGGTAGGACAGATAGAGCACTGTTTTAAGATTTTCACATGTATTTTTTAAGTCCCCCATCCACTCAAAAATGTTTTAAAAAACATCTTGTGCCTACAGTTGGATGTTTGAGCTTCACTGTGCAGAATGATGTATAATGATGTATGATTAATGAACTTAATGGGGAAGGAGGAGACATCATGTGTCCAGCAAGAAAGCTCTAGAAATGAACAAATGCAAGTGCATATTCATAAATTTGGAAGTTGGAAGTAGAAGAAGTGGCCATTTAATATGAGTGACACATTATTGTTCCAAGCAGACTATTTATATGTATGTATGTCTTAATACATGTCTGGAGGGGATTTTTAAAGATTTCACAACAGGACAGACAGTCCATTATGTCTTCATTGTGCTGACTTGAAGCTGAGTGGGGTTGATGTGTGTCTGACTCACTCATTCACTCACATAGCAGACAATACACAAATATTCACATACATGTGCAGACATGCAGGCACACTCTTACAGAGCATCTCTCCATGTTGCCAGGAGTCTGGTGAAAGTTCTGTCACGGATCCAGACCAGCAAGTGATAGCAGCTATGTGACAGATAAACTGTCCCACCCAACCAATCTCTTATAGGTATGCTTCTTTGTAAGGACTGCTAGGTTTTTTATACTGATATTTTAAGAAGGGCTGCAACTAACATTTATTTTCATTATTGATTAATCTGCTAATTGTTTTCACAATTAGTCGTTTAGCCTATAAAATGTCATAAAATTGTTAAAAATGCTCAGCACGATTTCTCAGAGCTTGAAGAGACTCTTCAAATTGCTTCTTTTGTCTAACCAATAAGCCAAAATCCAAAAACTCTTTATTTACTATAATAAATGACAAAGAAAAGCTGCAAATCCTCACATTTAGAGAGGCTGGGAGCAGCAAATGTTTGACTGAAACCATCAAGCAGTTATCAAAATAGTTGGCAACTAAATTTCTCAATCAAACAATCATTTAATCAACTAATTGTTAAAGCTCTAATTTTAAGGTTTGTTTTGTTGAATAGCAGCTGTGTGTGTACTGCAGTCTGGTCAGTTTTCTACACTTTGATAGATAGAATTGTTGTTGAGTGAGGTCTAGTCTGTATTTAACTCCCTTACTAGGCAGTGAGGGACCGATCTAATCTTGATACTGCTTTGAGCTATTTATTCAGTGTGTGTGTGTGTGTGTGTGTGTGTGTGTGTGTGTGTGTGTGTGAGGGAGAGAGAGAGTGTGCTACCGGACCAGATGCCCTCACTGTACGTCTGTGTTTGTGTCTGGTATTCATCACAGTGTCACTGTTGCTAAGGATTGTGAATTTCTGCCAGACAAACACACAGAGGGAAACAGACACTCGACAGCCAAATCAGCACCACGTCATCAAACTGAGTGTTGGCTTTCAACTGTAATCTGCAATGCTTTAGATCTATTCAGCCATCCGTGAGAACGCCACACACACTTTGGTATGTATTTTAGTCTTTGCTTCAATCTGCTACAGTTTGTGACAGAGTGACTCTGTATCAGATCAGATAAATAATCAATTTATTCTTCTGTTTAATTAGTAGACTTCTAAATTAATTCATACTTGTGCTGACATTTGCTGCTAAAAGTATCAGTCCAACGGGCATGGCATTCTACTGAGTATTACATTTTATTGAGCGTTCATTAAAAACTTTAAATGTCTCATTTGAATCTTTGCTTTGAATGAATGTTAAAGAGGACTTAGTAATTAATGCACCCATGTGCTGCACTGAACTGTACTTCTCACTCTCACCACTTGGTGGCAGTCTTGTTTAGATATCTTTACACTCAGACTACAGCAAAGGCAGCCACTCTGATCAACACAGACACCAGCAGTAAACAAACAGGCTTTGAACATCAACAGACAAAAACATACATACAGCATCAAGGCAGGAAGCCATATGTGCTGGGAATGTTAATTATATTCAACAGCGTTTAAAAGTAGGATTAGATAAAACACAAATAAACCTGGAGTAAGTAACTTTAGATTATGCACAGTCATATACATATTTTACAGTTTACAACATATTTTTTAGTTTTTTACAGTTTTCATGAAGACAACACAAAGAAGTCATAATGCAAAAGGTTGCTTCTTTGCTTTGTTTAAACAAAATCTAAAATGTACATCTACGTCTCTGGCCAACATTACTCTGTTTCAGAGGCTACAGAGGGCTCAATTTTAAAGGGTATGACTGGCAGGCTGAAACTATTGCGGATTTAATGAGCCCACTTGTATTCATGTGTGATGATGATAGTGCCCATAGTAGCCAGTTCATTGTAGTGAAATCATTTTTTGGAAACTCGACCTGTCTGTATAAAATAACCTATTATGACCTCCAGTATAATCACAGCTTTAGGAAACTTCACAACCACAAACTAGAAACTCAAACTAGAGACCTGGGGCTTTCAGAGGATGGATGGCTTTTATTGGTATATTGACAAAAAGGGGGTCTCTGAGAAATTTCCAGAACAGAAGTACTCGCCATCCAATCGCAGAAAAATGCAACTATTGAAGAAATCTTGATTAAAAAACAAATGGCATGCTGTCCCTAGATTAGAGATGCGACATGGATGAGTACAAAAATTAACAAGAGAATATATCGGTTTTACATGCATGTAAAAAAAATATCTGCTGCACCAGTAGCAATTCAGACAAAATGGGAGGATTTGTTGAACAAATGTACCCCACGGGGGGAAAGGTTTTTACATGCATTTACACAACTACCCTGTATGTCACTATTAGAATGGTACAACTAAAACTAACCTCCAAATATTTGCCTACCAGACAAATGCTTAAAAAATGGGGCATACAGCAGTGAGGCTTGTGTCAATTTTGTTAAGAGAAACAGGAGTCAGATATTCATCTCTTTTGGTACTGTAAGGAAGTGGCATTATTCTAGATTTAATCGAAGAATGAATTTCTGCATATAGGACACTTTTTTATTGTAGTACTTTGACTGTATTGTTCAGAGATTTGAGGCTTGAGGAGGATGGGAAAGACCTCAATAACATTACCATTGAAAACATTCGTATTTAGAGCTACAAAGAGGAAGCAACTGAACATTGAATGTTTCAAAGTATTTTTGAAGAATCAGTGGGTTCTTGAAAAGGATGTAAATAGAAATAAGGAACAGAATTTAATTTTTGAATGTGGGTGGGACACACTGAGTCAGGGTGAAGGCTGGAGTTAAAAAACTTATTATTTTTTTTTTTTACGATAAAGGTTGTCCATTTGTATGTGTATATGTGATATGTGGATCTAGACATGTATATTTAAATACAAGTCCATATTTTGACTTCCCTTGTTTTTCAAAATGCATTTTTGATGTAACAAAGGACTTAAGGTACAACAGAAAACTCTATTTTAGATCTGTTTTATTTTTCCTTTCTCTCCTGACTTGATGTTTTTTGTTTAGTTTCATTTTTTTGTTTTGATATTCTATGTCAATATATGTATGTACACCCTGTTAAACTGTAATAAATTTAAAAAAAAGAAAGAAATCTTCACAATGTCAGATGTTTTTTATACCAAATTGCATCATGATTTTTTTTTATGGCCTTCCTGAAGGTCTTGGTGTCTTAATGTGGCATTCTGGAGGAGATTTTAATTAACACCTAACCAAAACACAGTGTTTATTAATGATTACAAAAACTTGATGCAGAGTGATGGGCTGCATCTCAAATTAATCTTCAGGTTCTCGTCTTTCAGATTATGTATACCACTTCATAAGGCATATACTGTTGACTTGGTTTCTCCCCCTAAAATTTCCTGCACATCCCTACAAATGACGAAAATGAGTGTACGGTGGGGAGCAGGAAGTGGAAGAGGTTAAAAATGTACTATATCTATCTAAACATTTCTCACCAAATACATTAAAATAGCTGCAGAAAAATGTGAATTATGACTTTATTTGTGTTGTGTCCAAGACTTCAGATTATGAAGATAGACATGCATCATTCAGGCTTTGAACTCAAGTCAAGTCATTAAAAGGGTCTGTACCTTTGCTTCTGGGTCGCTGTTGACACTGCTGGACTCCTCTTCTTCCACTGCTGGACGGTTCCTGAAAAAAGGTTAAAAAAATTCAGAATGTAATTATACAGTTAGCAGTGTGCCATCATTAGCTGCTTTACTAACAAGGTTCCTGTCCTGCACGTGAAGGCGACAGGCAGTCATTATACTAATAGGAGACATGGAGGCATTTCCTGAGTTGGAGAACTAACTTCCTGCTTTGACTGACCTCATTTAACTCTGACACTGATTAAACACAAGATTAGGGAAACTGAGGAAACAAAATCAGTGGAGAGACAGACAGGGACATACATGTAGTTGAGTAGCAAGACAAAGAAAGGAAAACATGTTTGATAACTAAAAGCAACTTTTTTGTGTGTCTGCTTGTGTGTGTGTCAGTGCAGGTATTTCACCTTAGCTTGAGTGATGCGTAGCGAAGCGTTGCACCCTCAAACTCCTTCAGACTGGGGTCAGGGTTCACCGTGGCGGCCTGCAGGTCCTGGTGCACACAGGTGACATCATCAGTGTGTGCAAAAAGACATCAAAATAAATCCTACATCTTTGGCCTAAAGGCAACCAACCTTAAAGCCCCTTTCACACATGTAACCTATTGTATTGTCTGGTAAAATCGTTCACACAGAGGTCTCCTATATGAAGAGAAACTCTGATCCCACAACACACAACAGTTTCAGACAGACAAGAGCCTTGTCATCTCCAACACTTTGTTTTATTTTTAGGTACTTGATAGTTGCCAGGTACTGCAGTTGAAAGAAATCCAGGTGTATTTTGATAACCTTTTATTAATGCAAGAGGATATCAAATTCAAATAGCTTCAAAATAGCTTGTGAATGTTCTTCTGAATGCCATCAATTTTCAGATGCTGGAACTTCCTACTATTACATAAAACTGCATTGTCTCTTTATGACTGAATTACTTATTCTGTTTAAGACCTAAAGAATATTTCTCCTCAAAGAACTGCATGTTTTTCTTGGGAATAAAAAAATCATACTGGCTCATGTTCCAACATTACACAGATACGTATCACTGCAATAACATTTGCAGGTTACAGGGCATGTGGGAGAAGGGCTCATAAGACACAAACCTGGCAGAAACAAATGTAAATATTTTGACCCCACACAGTTTATGCCAGCATGCATCCAAGTGTGGGCGGTATGGCCTTGCTGGATGGAGAAATGGCGTTGGTGTGTTATGTGTAATGGGGCATGCTGCATCAAGGAGAGAACATTAACGTGTACATGTTCAAACATTTATGTGATCAAACACATTCGGATCTGTGCCAGCAGGAAGGAAAGATGACACATACTGTAAGTAAAGAAAGGAACAACTTGTTGAGTGTGTTGCTGCAGCCAAATAACAAGGATGTGTTTACATATGAAGCATGACAAAATGCTGTGGTTGGTGTAGTTACATTGTTGAATCAACAGCCACACATGCTTTTGCCCGGGCAGTGAGTTTGTAGCACACAATGTATAGATGCACACACTCCAAGAGTGGGTGAGGATAGACCAAGAACAAGACTCATTGCCATTGAGTGCATTATACTTGCCTTCCACACTTCACTATCAATCTTTCCGCCAAAATCACTCCACACCTGTTTCTACATACAGCGTTAAAACACACACGTACACACACAGTGGTGGGGCAAAGATTGGGGGCAAAGGTGGGAGGGGAGCAAGGGAAGAGAAGACAGAACAAGGCTGTTAGCTAACTAGCTCACTCCACACTCAGTGCCTGTTGCAATAGGGAGCAACCCAGCAAAACATTTCTTAAATAAATGAAAAGTGTTTCAATCATGACTTTTAAATGTTTTCTGCTCCTATTGAACATTCACCTCCCTGCTGAGAATCTACTGATTCTTGATTAGTAGAATATGAACAATAAAGACATACAGGACAGTCAGTGCTTATTTGGACAGTGACACTTTTTCTGTTGTTTTCTATCTTTACTACAGAAGTCAAGTCATGTCAAAGCGTTTATTGCCACGTGTATCTATTTAGCTAAATGTAAGCAGCACAAAAATCTAAAAAGTCTATCAAAAAAACTGTGCCAAGTATATGAGCAGCATAAATGTGTGATGGATATGAAATAGTTCAGCTTCCAATTCCAATCCAATTATATGCCAAGTCAGCAAAAATATGAAAAAAATAGTACCACAATAACCAAGAAAGAAAGTCACTACTACTACTAGTAGTAGTATTCCCTATAAACACAAAATGTCAATCAAAAGTCAATAACAAAAAATACTACAATACAGTAGTGTGTATTAAGTTTATTTAAAATAAATACATAAGTGGTGTGAAGGTACAAGGTATATTGAACTTCAGCGTCTGTTTATGTTGCACACAATATCATAAAACAAACAAATGTCTACTGTCTTTGTCCATGAATGTACACCAACTGTTGTGAGGTTCTATTGCACTTATTAGTCTTCTGAATGCACAGAGAACCACTTTAAACTCACAGTTAGTTTTAATTCAGATCAAATGCACTGAAATTGAGATCCAAACCAAAGACATGTCACTGTCCAGTACTCACTGGACTGTATGTGTTACAAGTAGACATATACAGAAACATATACACACATACAGATGCTGTGGGTGTAAGTTCTTCTATATGTGCCACACACACACACCACGCACGTACACACACACACGCACGCACGCACGCACGCACGCACGCACACGCACACACACGCACACACACGCACACACACGCACACAACGATATTAGGCTCAATTCAAGGCTACTGAAAGAGAAGAAAACGAGTGGTGGGTAGGGAAGGAAACAGAACGTGATAAAGTTTTACCTTGTCCTCTTCTTCATGATGCTGAGAGCGACTCTCTTGATCGGGCATCCCTTGCAGAGATGTGGAACGAGGCTGAGGAGAGAAAGAGAGGGAGACAGAGAGAAGAAGCATTAAAAAAGACTGAAATCTCCAGAGAATTCAGAGGACATTTTTACTCCACCATGTTTGTCTGTCTGCCATTTTGGCTCTTGAGTCACTGGCTAATTCTCCAGTAGTCTGCAGGTCAGATGCTCCAGATAGATGTGCCAGATTGAGATTCTGGCACATCTATCTGTCACCATCAGTCCACTCTCACTGGATCAATATTTTATCTACACCATGCTCCTCTCTATCAATCTCCTATCCTCTCTTCGTTTCCCTCCATCATTCTGCATGATTGAGTGATTGATTGACTCAGTGTTCCTGTATTCTGCTGCTAGACTGGAGTATTGACAGCCCTTCGTCTGTCTCACTCTCTTTATCCGGCTGTCTTGTTGCATATTTCTGCCAATCCTGCAGTAATCTCAGTGAGGACTACATAAAACCAGACAGATACACTGACTAAAATAACCATTCAGCGCAGAATACCACAGACAGTACAGAAAGAACTTTTTGTTGTTAACTTACAAAGTAGCAGCTGTTGACAAATCCACATGTGGTGATGGTGGGCTCATGAGTGGAGAGAGGCTCCACTGAGCTGTCGGACGTGGTGCTGCCTGAACGAGTTGATGCCCTGAAGAAGATCTCTGCCTGGCACGACTACAAGCATACAGACATACACAAAAGAAAAAATATAATAAACTTATTATTTATACTATATTATTTAATATAGCTTCATTGGTGTATGCTGTTATTCACTCTTCACAGACATCAGTGGCTATTCAGGGATTAATGAAATGGACAACCGGGTGATTCCACCAAGCACGGCATGTTCACGTCACGGCTCTGATCCGTCCTCCGCACAGCTGCAGCGCCCACCAGCAGTGTTTCAGAAGCGTTTCAGCAGCAGAGCGTTTTGCCCACCTGATTATGTTTACTTGCTCAGGTTTTGTTGAGGAGGTCCTCTTTCCTTGCTCTTTGTGCTTCTACCATGGACAGGCAGGTTAGATAGTTTCTTTTCTGTCCGTCTTTATGATCATGAGTCTGCACAGGGTCTTTTATGTTGAAAATTAACTGGATTCTCCCTGCCTTTTCTGTGTCTGACTTCCTGCCCGTTCGATCTGCTCTATGCTAATTGACGCGGCATCCGTCAAAAATAGACTTGGCTGCTGCGCTTCTGGTGGAATCATAAATATTGACTAGAATGAAATTTGTATGATTTCAGTGAATAATTTACAACTGTTTTCACTTAAAGACTTTTACTGAGGAGTACAGAGGACTGATCAAAAGCTGAACATTATAATGTTATAGTGACGTTGACCTTTTGGATATAAAATGTCATTACGTCATCATTTTATCCTATTATATATTTTTGTGAAATTTTGTTATAATTAGTGTATGGGTTTTTGAGTTATGGCCATTGTTAGGTGGTCACAATGACCTTGATCTTTGATTTTCAAATTCAAATCAGTTCATCCTTGAGTCCAAGAGGACGTTTGCGCTAAATTTAAATAAATTTTGTCAAGGCATTCTTGAGATATCAAGAATGAGATGGAATGGGACCAATAAACTGGCAAATGAGCGCACAACACCAACACGTTTCCTGTATTCATTTTCTGCTGTGTGCAAGTTTGTTTATTTATGTTAATCAGAAGCTTCAAATAAATATTTTAAGAGACACATTTCCAATTGCAAGAATCACATATTGTCCAGCATATGTTTGTGTTTGACTTCATTATTTTGGGGTTAATTTAAGTCTGTGACTCCATTGTTTTCCCCCATTGTTCCTTATCATGTCTTCATATTGTGAATGGGTTCTCTTCAGACTTTACACCACAGTTTCTGAGTCAGAGTCTGACCGATGCCAGAAAGACTGAAACTGCTTACCATCACTTAAACCATCTTGGGTGATCACAGTTAAACAGAACAATGTCAGACATAACCACAGTTAACTGACGGTTCAAACAGTCAAGGTAAAATTTATGTGACACCTAAAAGGTCCGTTTGTTGTTCTGTCACTCACCTCATGGTCAGGAGTGGGTGAGGGGCTGAGTGAGCCCAGGGAGTGTTTACGTGGTGTGGAGGCTGTGTGGTCGCCCAGGGCCTGGGTCTCTGTCTGTCCAGGGGGTGCTGGGCGGGTGGCAGGCCTCTCCCATTGGGTGGTGCCTGTAGGAATGTGCCAGTAGTAGATACCGGCCATGTCTGTGATCTTCTTCCATCCTGGGGGCAGGTCAGGGTCTGTCTGGAATGACTGCTCACTCCAGATATCTGTTGGAAAAGCACACACAATTGGATGGCTTATTGATATCAATGAGATAAAATGTCAAATTTGTTAAACTGACAGTCATCTTATATAACTGACTGCACACAAACAGAGTATTGATTTTTCTTCCATATGATCAAACTGGCCTCTGTTAAATGGAGGTTAACCCTCAGACACTCTTATACTGAACGATATGAACAGCTGAGTGGGATTACCAGCATCTGCTGCAGCTGTCATTTAACAGCCGTATCTTTTCATAGAAAACAACTGAGTAAAACCTGTTAACAACTGTTGTTGCATTTGCACAACACACCCACGCACATACCTTAAACATTCTTAAATAAAAGTTTTCACACAGGCAAATAACAGCTCCCAAGTATATACAGAAAAACACACACAAGTACAAGCATTCCTCTCACATTTAGATGTCAGATGCAGTCCCAATGAGCAAGACCAAAGCAGAATTAAACTACATAGGTTTTTATTTGACATGACACAAATGAGGACTTATTATTCTGTGGTCCTAGTAATTCTATTAGCTTATTCTCTGAAGCCAGTATCATACAAATCCGCTCTCTCATTTCCATGGGTGTATGAGCCATTCTGGGCTCTATAATTTTACATTTTGTTTTTTGTTTTTTTTTGTTTTTTTGTTTTTGTTTTGTTTGTTGTTTTTATCAGCTCATAAATCAGAAGTTATGTCCTAAATACAAGACTTGTAGTCTAGAAATGGATGGATAATTAGTAGTCTGTAATGATGCCACAAGCCAGATTGTCTCACTTATTACTGTTGGATTTCATATCACACACACACTATAGATGGAGGTCAAGGAGACTTCTATGGAGGATTTTTAACATTGAAGTCAAAACAATGCATATGGAAATTATTTCAGGAGGCAACAAAACCAGAGCAAGGTTAAATGGGGGACTATATCATTTGTACCATTTGTTTTTCAAGATCAGTAAGTACCAGAGCTACAGTGGTTGCTTCCAATAAGTCAGCCGCCCCTCTGAATTTGTCTCCAACTCTTCTTTTTCAAGCCTATAGCTTCTATACATTACAAAGTTGATTAGACATTGCCAGTGATGGAAATGTAGGAATATCGTATGACTAATACCCAGAAGTTATTGTAAACAAATATTGTGATTGGTTCTATACACAGGACATTCCATTACTCTATGTACAACTGAATGAAGAGGAAGGAGTAATAATCTTAAAACTAAATCAATAAAATCCTGTACAAACTATTAACCTTTATTTAACCAGGAAAGTCCCACTGAGATTAATAATCTCCTTTTTAAGTAATATTAGCATGGTCTGGCCCTCATTGTAATTTGAAAGCCAGAAAAACTCCACAGGTTGACTAGACGTACTGGGTCAGTATGCATAGATTTATGTAAAATTTAAACTTACCCACCCAAACAGAAGACAGCAACAGTATATAGAGCAGATGGGCTGTTACCATAATTTATTGGGCAGGGATAGATGTGAAGGAAATTCGGCAGTTACCTTGAAAACACACATATATACACACAGATCCTGTGTGGAGATGGAATCAAAGTACTTATATCACAGTTTCTTCTCTCACTCTTGTACTAAACATCAACTCATCTGAAGGCACACACGCACACGCACACAAAAAACTATTGATGGCATCTTCGTGTGTGTGAAGTTGATGTAGTGGCAGAGGTAGTAAAGATGATCCGAAACTGCATTAGGTGGTGTAGCAACTCATAAAGGTGATATAAGCTCTGAGGGACTGGTCAGTCGGTGCTGCGTGTAGCTGTGTGTAGTTGTATATGTATGTGTGTGTGTGTGTGTGTGTGTGTGTGTGTGTGACTGTACAAAGACTTCTCGAACTGCTGACCATGCTGATGAAACACAGCCCATGGGCCTGTCGCCACGACAGCAGGCCATATGTCATCATGACGACTGGGTCGGTCCAGATTGAGATGGAATTCAGACACGTACACGCACACACAAAGACATGCAGATGTAAGTTATTTTGTTCCACTTAGTTTATTTAATGGGCCAGAAATCACTCACAAAAACTTAACAAAATGCTAACATGCGTTCTATGCACAATCAGACATCCCTTGAGGCTTAAGACTGTGCTTTAGAGCAAGGAGCTGGGAAGCAGTGCCTTTTGGGAATTGCAGTCTTTTATGAGCAAAAAAAATAGGTCAGAGTCTATAGAACTACAACATAGAGAACCTGAGTGTCTCTTGTATTAGCGAGGGGGGAAGATGGTGACTCAGAATGGGTGCCAGGATGAGATGAACAGACAACTGGATGTGGATTAAAGCATGTGGAGAGGAGAGGGAAATCTCTGCCTGGTTTGGTTCGAGTGGTATAACATGCCTCAAAGTTAGCAGCATCAGCCTCTGCAAGCACTATTGCAATTGGAAGGATAAGCTTAAGCATGCTTACACAGAGGCTAGCAACTGGCATGCACCTATGCAGCTCAGGGGAAGGAGCCTCAGCGGAGCTACGTAGCAGTTAGCCTCGGTTAGCATGCAGCTCCATGCCAGAGCAGAGTTAGGCAGAGGGGGAAGGGAGAAGCAGTCAGATTCTGGAGCAAAACACATACATAGACACATGTTATCTCTTGCAAACGACACCATACACACACTACCACGACCAGACCAATGCACACATACAAATACGGCATGCACAGACCATAGATATTTAGAGAACAATAATATTACAGTGACAAACTTCGTCCCCACGCACACACTCACACAGATATACACACACACACAGACAGGCGAGCGCGCACACACACAGACAGCGTTCGAACTCTAACCCCATGGTGTAGTTTCCAGCCGACTCCGACAGATGCACCTACCCTCGTAATTGACAATCACAATGGCCAGCATGTAGTCTTTCCCCAGCATCATAGTTAGCTAGCTGCCTCTCATATAGCAAAAGCAAGTGCTGTAACCACAGAGAGAACCCCAGACAGAGATTGAAAGAGAAAAGGAGAGAGCAGAGAGGGGGGGACACTGCAAGAGAGGGGGTGAGGAGAAAAGGAGAAGAGGAGAGAGAGAGGGAGACACATTGAGGCTGAGAAGCAGAGAGATCATGACGTGAAAAGAGAGGCAGAGAAGACGGGGAGAAAAGAGTGAATGAAGGGAGGAGTGCAAGCGAGAACAGAGAGAGATAAAACGATGGAGGTTGTGTATCCCCTGCAGCTGAGCTATGGTTGCTGTTGTTTTCTCTCCTTCCTCTATCTGGAGCATCAACAGCTCAAATAAGCCTGCCCTCCCTTTCCTGTCCTCAAACAAACACAGGCACATGGAAAGAAACAAAAAATTTGGCACACTCATCCTCTTCAAATGTCTATATTTATCACTTTCTCCCTCCTTCCCGCCTCCCCGTAGCCTCTCTTGGTTGTCCTGGCAACCCCCAGATCATCTTTCATTCAGTATCATATCCAGCAGAGGTGCAAAGGGGAGAAGGAGGAGGAGGAGCAGAGTGGGACGAAGACATACAGTAGGGATGATAAAGGGAGGAAAAAAACAGCCACAGGAGGACTTTGATATACGGAGGGTAGAAAGATTAAGTGGGTGACAGAAAAAAGGGAGCTCGAAATCTGATTGACAAAAAAAGTGCCTGGTTGCATAAACCACCTTAAGTTTCAAACTTAAAATGGTCCCTTAATGCATTGCAATGCATCTAAGAATTTCCCACACCCCTAATCCTCACCCCCTAACCCTGAAATGATGAAGCAAGGCAATGCAAAGATTAGCTAGTCAATTAATTGAATAGTTGATCAGAACATCATGATTTTATGCTAGGGTTAGGCTGAAGGACAATGTCATCATCAATCACTTTGAGGTAGTGTGTCCCCTCAGAGCTGCCGTAAGATGGGAGTTTTGTTACGTTTTTGATGTGGGGGAGAAAGTAAAAAGGAGCTGTTGCTGCTGGTGATTGCACTCATGTTATGCCCCCTCATTTATTATTTTCTTTAAAATTGTCCAATTAGGCAAACCCAAGATACTCTTCTGTAGGCAGCTCTCTGTCTCGTATGGGATACAGTTGTGGTCATGCATGGTAGCGACTGAATTGGGTGAGGAGCCGTTTGTAGCAAGAAAGAATCACAGAAATAAAACGCTATTTCCTGATTGTTTCACAGCAGTTATGTTCTAAGCACATACCCCCCACAATGCCGCACAACCCTGCGGCTAATTGCTGCATCGCCTGATTGTGTCTGTGTCTGTTTGAGTGAGACAGTTGTAGGTTGATGTCAAAGCGTCAGTAGGAGGCGATGGTGACTAGAGCTGGTTGGCAAGTCATCGTCCATTGTCAATGTTTCACTGTGGACATTGTATGCAAATTTGATACACACTGCCTAACCCTATTTTGTGCAACTCATTTTTCCCTAAGGCATCCTTAGATCACATTTTAGGGTAAATCTAAATCTGAGTGGTTTATGCAACCAGGCTCAGGATTTCACATGTTGCTGTTGTGCACTCATCCACATTCAACTCATGTTTCCTCACAAGTGTTATAATGCATGTTGCTGTGTGAGAATGCAAAGGACCTCTTTAACTGACCTTCCTCCACTCAGCGTGTGTGTGTGTGCGCGCGTGTGTGCATGTGTGTGTGTGTGTGTGTGTGTGTGTGTGTGTGTGCGTGCGTGTTTTGGCTTCTCTGTGTGAAAGTAGTGTCATATTGGCCCTCTAACCCGCAACATCCACAGAGGAATCTGACACACACCTGGGAAAACAACATGGCTTTGTCAATATTAGAGCAACAGAAGAAGGGAGGGCACAGCAGTGTGCAAGACTATGTGTTACATATTGATAAATTCAACATGAATGATGCCAGCATGATGATTATTGACTCTTTAGCAAACCCTTGGAGGACAATATATTTTAACTAAAGACTACAGCACCACTCACGCCTACTTTTTGTCCCTCTTCTTCAACACATCAATTCATACACACATTAATCTGCACAAAACATAAGGCCGTCCCATTCGAGGATTATCACTTTGCAATGACATTTAGATGAAGACAAGGAAGAAGACATCAGGACAAAAGAACACATGGAATGTAAATTCTATGCAGCAGCAACAGTGTTAACATACAAGCTGCTGCTGCTTGTAAAGAAATGAAATACACAGATGCTGAGAGCCTTCAATTTGAAAGGGACAGTGAGTCATCAGAGAGCTACAAGCAAAAGAGGCATTCTGGGAGAAAAAAGCAGCAACGAAGCCCAACAACTCAGAGGGCTGCAACTCTCACAGACTGAGAGGATGGTTTACAGCTGGGCTTGTGTCAGAGGTCAGGGCTGCAGCTCTAGACGAGATGGATGTGTTTCATATGTCTTACAGAAAAGCACAAGGCAGACTTTTAAGGGCCCAATTAAACTGAACATCCAGATTTTTACATATCGCTGACAAAAGAAATACAATGACTTTAACAGACCTTCTGCAAAGGTAGGCAACAAGTGAGATTAAGAAAGTAGAGGCCCACAACAGAGGTGATGACTCAAAGGAATTTTTAAACTTTACTTATAAAATTCTAAAAGTTCTGCCTTACTCTATGCACTGTAACGTCAAAAAGTAGGAAAATAAACGAAAACAACTATACTTATATTTCTCAATGTCAGGTAATGACACTGACAAATAAATAGTGTGGTAAATAAGACATTTAGTCAAGCTGAAGCATATTTGTGTTACCAGGAAAGACAGAACAGATTCCTCATTACCACACAGTAACTATATTTTACAGAAAAGCTGAAACAATCAGTCAATTAAAATATTAGTTGATTAACAGAAGAACAAACATTCTCTTGTTCCACAATCTCATTTGTGAAGATTTGCTACTTTTAACAGTAGTAATGTGAATATAATCAATTTTGGACTGTCAGGCATCAACTTGGGCTTTAGGAAGTTCTCATAAGTTCTGCATTTCCATAAATTTAATAGATCAAGTGATTAATAAATCAAGTGATAAAATAATCATTAACTGCAGCCATATTTTACATCTCCACAATGGGGGCAGACTGTCTATGACACATTTCTGCCTATCAAGATGGGCTGTGGGAAAACTATCATACAAACTGACTTTAAACATGGATGCCCCACCTAAGTTTTTTTTGCTTGTTTGTTTTTTTTTGTCAGTGTGCAGTGTACATCGGGGGACATTTTTGTCCCCAGAGGCTGCTGTAGAGTGAGTGCTCCTCGCTTTACACTCTTGTCCTGAGGAAAATCATTCCACAATGGCAAGTCGCCCCGTCTGCTCTGTGAAGATGTCTGTGATATGTACAGGGAGATCCGGCTGGACCTAGGGTGAGTCTGTGTGACACCTGCATCGTACTCCTCAACGGACGTGTGCATGGACAGCTGCAGACACCATGGATGCATAGTAGTTCTGGAGGCCTTGCTCAGCCGGCTCAGAGTTAACTTTATCTTCTCCCACTTGCTTAGAAGTGGTAATTTGCTGCTCACAGCAACTTAATAATATGATATAGTCTCTGGCTTTTGTTTGATATCTAGCATTGGCAAAAAAACTTCCATCATAAGCACAGCTAGCATGCATTAGTTCAGAAGGCTAACCTGGCTTATTTAGCCTAATACATTACGTTAATTGTTGTTATTATGTTGCTATTACATTGAATAACCTGCCGAAACCCGTTTGAAAATCTAACAGTTCAGTAAAGTGCTGCTTGATAGTCTATATGAAAAAAAGGACAGTATAGTTGAATACTTGAATTGAATGCCAACATCCGATTCAACAGACAATATTCTGAGTTGGGTAGCCCTACAACTAACAATCTCAGTCAGTTTGTCAGTCATGTTACACCTATGGACCTATGGATCAAAGTGTGATAAGTGTGACATCCTCCATGCATGTGTATGTATGTGTGTGTCCAAACTGTATACTGCATTTAATATCTGCAGAGAACAAATGTTCATATTCTCTGAAAAAGAATGATGAAAGCTTAGAGTAGGAAAGGACAAAACAAAAGACTACAGGGCGCTAAAGTGGCTCCTCTTTCTCAAGTATCAGCTCTAGAGAAACATCAAAGCCTAAGAAAGAGAGATAATGGCAACTAGAGATTTTGTATTGACTTGTAACTAGCCTGCAAGCTCTGTTCACACACACACACACACACACACGCAGGCACAGGACACAGGTTGAAACGGGATGCAGCTGATCTAGCATGCTAACCACCCAAGAGGTTACAAGGGCACTTCCTGTCCCAAAGGGATTCTGGGAGATTTAGTGAAGGCTGCAGTGCTTGTTATTCTGTTCCAGGCATGTCTGAGTTCTGCATATGCACACACGTACACACACACAGCCACCATAAATGGAAACATGTCATCAGCAGAGAGGACGGTCAAACCACTACATAGCACACAGGAGAAAAAACACAGCAGAGTAGCTGACACACACTCACATGAAAACTATGCCAAACATCAGTAAATGATAGTAGTTGTTGAGGTTTACTGTAATAAACTTTTTTCATTGTGTTTTATGTGTGTTCTTGTGTACCTGTCTCCTCTGGGGAGTTGCTTTCCTGGGACAGTGTGGTCCAACTCAACTCTTCGTCACTGGGGTTCAGATTCTGGATGCGGTTCAAAGCACAGTCTGTCTTTGCACCAGTCCTTCTGTCCTTCTTCGTCTCTGGAGAGGACGACGAAGAGGAGGAGCAGGAGGCCACGGAGAGCAGGGGTGTGTCCTCTGGGCTTGCTTGCCTGGGTGGGGAGGGAGGAGGAGGCACCGGAGAGTCCTTGGCTGATTTGAGGAGCTTGAGGTTGGAGTGGAGGTCAGAGATGAGCTCCAGGTCTGAAGAAACTTTGCGGTTCTTCACAGGAGACTCACTTTGTATCATCAGCAAAGGCTTCTTCTCCTCTTTCTCCTGCTCCTCCACTACCACCTCGTCTCCATCTTCCTCAATCTTCATCTTTGACATAATTTCCTTCTCAGACAGGATGCTGATGTCATCGCTCTCCTCTGCCTCAATGTTCAAGTCAAAGCCCAGATCTGTGGTGTTGCCGTTCAGTTTGAGCTCCACAGTTGTGTTAATGTTACAGTCTATGTCTGATTCAGTTTTCTGCCCGGCCTCTGCATCACCGTCAGAGTCTGGGTGCAGTTCAACATCCAGCTTAATGACATCATCCTCTCGGTCATTATTGGTTAGAGTGTGACTATCATGCTCTTCGGCTGTGTTGACATTGAGGTCATCTGCTGCAGTGTCAGAATTACACTCCAGGTCTGTTGTTTCAGGGCCGGTTGTGTTTTTGTTGTGATCCTGACCGGCCTTACGGAGCTGGTTGACTCCGTTCTTGGCTAGTTTGGGATTGTTGGGGGTTGAAGACTGAGATGGGGATGATGAGGGTGATGATGAAGATGGCACTGCTTCTCCAAGGCCCATGGCAGCCTGGATACTGGTAAGTGCATACTTTTTGCGACACTTGGGAGGCGTAGCAGAGCCCTGTTTGATGACATCGCTGCTGAGTAGCTGGTTGTGTGAGGAGCGAAGGCTGAGTGAAGTGGGAGGAGTGGCAGCAGGGCCATTGTGATTGGTCACATCTACTGACATCATCGTCGCACAAGACAGATCACCTGGAAGAAGAAGCGGAGGAGTACAGGAGATTATTACATTTAAATCAACTGTAGCAATCAGCTTTAAGAAAGGGTGTCTCACTGCCCACTTGAAACTACAACTGACCCTTCGCTAAGCCCCTCCTCCAAACAGCAACTGGCCAATCAAAGATTAGCAAATGTAACTAGGAACTGCAGGCCTGTCAAGCTTTACATGATAAATCGGTGTACATGGGGCTCTAAGATGAGTGATACACATTGTCTCATGAGTTTAGATGGTAGCATCTTGTTTGTATTCGTTCAGAAACCTAAAACACGAGAGCAAACTTGTGACAAATAAATTCAACTTTGTCTTTATCTCCTGTAACAAAAGCTGCAAATGTTAGCATGTCCGGCTAACTAGCTTACTACCTGCAGCAACATTACCTCCAGCCAAACTTGTGTTAGATATTGCTACAATTGCCAAAGTCACGGCTTATTCCCAGGGGTTAAATTTGGGATTTGTTATGTAGGGGTTTGAGGAGGAGTAGGACGACAATGACGGCACGTCTCTCTCTGGCTCACTCTCTGAGGTCTGAGATGGGTTAGCTTCACTCTCATCCCAGCTCTCTTCCTTTGGTGATCATGGTCCAGCTGGTCTGGCTGGGTGACCATCTCAAGGTCAGCTGTACTTTATCTATTCTTTGCACTTCCTTTTCCAAAATGAGGTGTTTCTGTGGTTTATCGTATCCTTATACGTCTTGTATTTCACCGTCTGACCAATGTTTGCTAGGATGTAGCTTTTGCCTCAGTCTTCTAGCGTTAACCTTAGCCTATATCATGTATGTAGCTGTTAACTACTTTTGTTTACTTCTCTGGGGAATCAAGGACCTGTTTAAAAATTACCAATTACCACCAATTTCAATGTAAAATGTGTAATATTTATATATACGTATAACATTTTCCTAAAAAACAATACATAGACTCATAAACATAATACCTGTCAATCATCACTTATGACCCACTAGAAGTGTGTGGTGTTTGTATTTGCAGGGACCTTGCCCTCTGCCTGTATTTCCAACCCAAAACATTTATATTTGATGTCCTGAGAATGAGACTCAATAACCATCTTTCTTGTGCGTTTACCAACAGCTCAGACAAATCCTACTGATTCTACCTTTAAAGCTGCCTCCCGTTATCAATGTAAACCGCATATGTGCAGTCCCAGGATGGAAAGTTTGACAGACATAGCGACAGTAACTTGAGGTGGAGGTGGGTGGGGAGGTTTAGTAAAGGGTCATTTGAATTATAACAGCTATTCTTGCATTGTAATGCAAAAGACAGGAGCTCAAATAAACAAATAACATTCTCGCAGCAGCAACAATGAGTGTAAGAGAAAAGGCCCATTCAGCTTAAAACATAAATATAATATATTAAGAGAAACATAACCAATTAAGTGAGATGAGACACAGATTTTTGTAAATACTGCACATGAGGGTGCAGTTTCTATTCATTATTTGCCCAGTACATAATGAGATTTACAGAACAGCTGTGCAATTTTGCAATCATTAAAGGTGAAAAGAAATGTGTCCATGCAGATAAAATATACAGGGTTTACTATTAATATTTAAACTTCATTGTAAAAAATGCTATAGTAGCAGTTAAACGATGTAGAACCCTGGGGCTGTTTTCTTTCTGGTTCAGTTTGCACTATCACAGAGATGTAATTAAATATAGCAGAGCATTAATCAGGCACAGGTCAACTCAAGTCTACTGAATTAATCAAAAACATTCTTAAAGTGATATTCCACCCCAGAATGATAGTCCACTCAATATGTATTCACCCCTATGCCGATGTGAGGATGGGTGAAGATCTTCAGTTCACAAAACAATCCTGGAGTTTCAGCAGAAAACAGGGTTGTAGCCAATGGCTGTGACCACGGATAAAATGTAAAAAAACACAAAATGTCTCCATCCTGCTCGTGTGGTGTAATCCAAGTGTCACAACATTAAAAGACGCCATTTACACCATTGTTTTGTGAACTGAAGATCTTCACCCATCCTCACATCGGCATAGGGGTGAGTACATATTGAGTGGACTATCATTCTCGGGTGGAATATCGCTTTAAATCTCTGGTGATATTCAGTTTTATTGTCTCCTAATCCCCAGAAACGACAAAAACCAATAATGAATTGATCCTACTAACCAAGTATTGCCTATATAGCCAAAGCCTGTTACAGTATATAGTTCTGTTTTCCTCTGTGCCACTGTTGTTGAAAAATTAATGACACATTTCTTCATAACGGTGAAAATGTAGTTTATTTTGAGTAGATTTCCCACACTTTTCTAGGGCTGCAAATATTTGCGAACACACCAAATCCTCAGCTGAAAATAGATCCTAACAAAAACCCTATTTACTCCTGTTTGAGTAATGTTTGCTAAAACTACAGTGCTCAGCTGTTTCAGGAAAACCACAGACGGGGTAAGGAAGCTAGGCTATATTGAGAGAAGGACTAACGTGGGGTTGGTTTTGGCCTTTTCATGGGATTTATTGACAATAACAAAAATATAGAATCAAATTGCTATTTTTTCCCCATTAGTGTGGATTGCAGACTTTGAAAATTACTATCTACTGCAGAGCAGGGATGGGGAATCAACTGAATGCCGCTGAACACAGACAGAATGTGTGCAAGCATGTGTGTGCGTGCATGATGTACCTGACAGGAGGTCGGTCATAGACTTGTGCTGGTCACGGTTAAGGTTCAGTAGACTCAGCTGAAGATCTGAACACCACAGAGGGGAGAAAAAAGTACAAAAAATGATCAGAGGAAGAATGCAAAGAATCCTGAGTACTTCTTTGGTTGCCCTCGGAGACCACATTCATCCACGTGGAACCCAACTACAGCTGGTTTCTATGGTGACAACATAACACTGTGCAGGCAGTGAAGGGACTCCAAACACCATAGAAATCAAAATTATAGAAGAGGCATTCAGAACCATATACAGAGAAGGAAGTAGTCAGTTCAAGGGGACCTCTGTTTGGTGAGATCTGTTCCTCATGTTAAGCACATTGACTGTACCTCACGATCAGCCACTGAATGTTTGAGTTTCTTCAAAGTAAAAGAGAATTTGGGTGGCTTTTACTGTGAAGATATAACAAAAAGTGTTACACCATAATTAGTATGTATATGCTGTTTTTTTTATGCGGCTAAACCCGCTAAAAAACAGGCAATTGACTACTTTCCTATTGCAAGTAGAGGCGTTTGCCTCTCTGTTGTTTTTCATTTTCTCAAGTGCAGCAGTATGAGCAGAGAACCAGCTCTGTCTGTGCAGGAGACCAGAGAGAAAGACTATCTGTGTGCTCAGCTCTCAGTACTTTTGTAGCTTCTAATTGAATCTCTGTGGAATAAAGTTTAGCTTCTCTCCTGCGTCCCTGTTTGTACTTTCAGGTAATTGCTTTATTTTACTGTTTCATGTTCATTTTCAGCTGTATAGGAATCATGTTAAGTGCTGATAAAAAACAAAAAAATCCTGATTTAGCTGTGTCATAATAAAACCTTTTAAAAAACAAAATAACAGACAACTTTTATTGCCAATAATCTGTCACAAATTAAATGTGTGCATTCACTGTTTTACAGCTTCTCAACTCAAGATGAGTGTGCCTCAGTTAAAAGACACACCATTACTGCAGATCAGAACCGATAAATACCTGTGACTACTGCAGAGTTGTTTGACCCAGGACTGAATGTCAACTGCACCTTTTCCCATTGAAGATGAAAGCCAGATGTTAGTGGGTTTTAAGTAGGTTTTTTTGTCCAGTGTAAAAGAACCTTTACTGAGGTATATTCACTGGGATTTGCTTAGCATATCATAACATCCTAACAAAGCTTATGTGTTGTTTGTACCCAAAGCAAAATGATGCTTTAAATGTATTCAAATACCATACTGTTACCACGTCTGAATACCATCCCATGATTATGGACAACACCAACAGCAATGCTCGTAAATAATGAAAACAGAACCAGTCTTGTATTTTCAGTTATGACAGAGAGCAACAATTTCAAAAAGCTTGGAGGGATTACAAAAGCCTGTTTTTACGTTAAAAACATGTCGACTTTAAAAAAAGGCCTTTTACAGTTGCTACTTACCAGTGAACTAAGGACTGTGGGAAATTCCAGGATGGAGCACGTCCATACTGGTAGTCAGTGGTTCTCTCTTCATCCAATCTTCGAGGGCTTCACTGAAGCAGCAGCAGCGTCCTGAGGGAGAGACAAACATAAAACAGGATTAATGAGAGCGAGAAAGAGGGAGGGCTGAACAGAGAGAGAAAGAGGACTGCAGGACACCAGAGGGACAAATAATAAAGACACATCAATTATTCACAACCTCGATCAAACATTAATACACAAGGTGTGTGTTGTTTGTTTGTATGTGTTTTGTTGTGTGTGTGTGTGTGAACATAAGGCTCATTTTGTATGGAGCTCATATTTCTTTCTTTGGTGCAGAGTCTTGCCAACCCTTCGCTGACTGGAACCATCATAAACTTAATGCCACAGGAGACTTGTAAACTCCCCCTACTCCGCTTTCCAACAACCAACACACACATTACTGCATAATGCAGTCAAGACTTGTGGACAGTTCTCACCAACACACAACCTCTACGAGCAGTGAAGAGAACGATAATAAGCATAGTTAAAAATGGACCATAAAATTCCACTTATCCTTGGCTGACAGGATGGAAAAACACCTGGAATGATTTGGGGGAATAAAGTTGTAACAAATGGAAGTAATGTTATGCCATCACATGGATTTTTAGCTCAACGAACAGCTGACACTGACCATTGCAAAGAAATAATTCCAGATTATTAGTAATTAATCAACCTAATTTAGAGATTTAATCAGTATCAGCTGCAGGGCTGAAGGCAAAAGAACATTCTGACATTTTTTTAATGCAGTGGTTCTCAAACTTATTACTCAAAGGAGTCCTTCTGATTCTTATTTAAGGTTAGAGGTTCAGAAGGATTGGCCATAACAAAATGGTTTTTAATCAGCTCAGTTAAAACTTTTAAGTAACATACATTCAACAAGCAATTAATTAACAACACATGACAGGCCAGCACGAAACCGAGGCAAACACATCTCAGACAATCAGTCTGTTTATTTCTGACTCAGACATATTCTTACTACTACATTTAAAATAGTTGTAGAGAAATGAGGCTGATTTAGGAGCTAAGTGCAAATTCTCCTGTGCAAAGTTAATGTGTGAACTTTATGTTTCTGTTTGTTCTTCATGAATTAATGTTTCACATAACCAATGTGCCACTAAAATTGTTTAAATAAAACTTAAACTGAGAAAGAGATGTTTTGGATCTTATTAATTATTAATCGATTATTGATTAATGTGTTCAACTGGCTAAGGAAAATGGAATTATTGTCAATGATAGGGAAATACGGTAAGCCACATTAACACTGTATCTAGTGACAGGATCGCCGTGAATGATCTCAAGCCAGTGCTGCACTACCAGGAGCTACACTGTGTATTCAACATCACTAACAATGTATTGATCAATAGATAATTAATGTCAAAACAGAAAACATTACACTTCATACCTATTGTATTCATAACATGAGGTATGGACTGGGTCTGCATTTCTTTGCCGTTCTGTCCAGATGCAAATTTTGGTCCGGACTTTGAGAAGTTTTAGTGCATGATGGTCAGTAACAAACTGTCATCAGGGTTTGGTAATCCAGTGTTATCATTCCAGACACTGAAACAGCTGGATCAGTGCACTGATTTATTTGGAGATTTTGGGGCTTTTTTTCGCAAGGTTACATTTACCTATCACCAATCCCTCTCATTTGTCTGCATAATAACAGAAGTCAGATTTTTCATAAGTCCTTGACTTCCAATATGAGGACTAAACCATTTTTACCATTTTTGCAGCTAAAGCTTTTTCTTGCCTCCTTATCTTCTCTCTTCTTCTCCCTCTGGTGTTCCTTTAATGACACCATCTTAAGACATGCACATATTTCATTATTTCAGTCTTAAACAGCAACAAACAGACTGATCTGCACAGACATAATGACTGACATTTGAAGACATGTTTTCCACGTTATTCAAACAACCTAATATACATGAAGGTCATATAGCTTGCCGCAGTTTCGTTGTGTGCTATGATTTGTATGAAAAAAGAAGAGATTAAAAATAACCATGGATTTAGAAAGCTCTAGTCAGTTATATCTGTATGTCTGACAGAGAAAACCTTTTTATTTATTTTATTTATGTTGCTTTCCTGACTCTCTGGATAAGAGTTTGTGATGTGTTATTTGTAACCTTCAATAAATAAGACAGCAATAATGCGCCCATGTAATAAACCTAGCTCTATAATTTTGGCATATTGATGACAAAGTGGAACGCATTTTCAAACATATTAATCCTTGTGTTGCATTATTTCATAACTAAACTGAGCAAATAGTAAAAGACACTTAAAGTCAATTATCAGGTCAGAAAGTCCAAGAAAATATTTCCAAGCCCACGGGCAAACAGCACCATTCGGTCATGTGTCATGTGGTCAAGATGAAACAACACACATACTGTTTTCCTTTGCAAATTGCAAAAATGTACACTTAAGATACAATACAAAACAATGACTGTCCAGGCTTACATAACATTTATATTTGTAAGGGTTTATGTAACAACTCAAAGTTATGAATAGTGCATACTTCTAAAGTATGCATGCTGAATCACTTGACTGGTGCTGGTAAGTCTATCCAACATACTGAAGAACAGTTTATCTGCTAGTCGTACACTGAGCCAATATGATTTACTGACATAACAGACAAACAACATCTGGTTTGGCTGGCAACACTAGGTGTTACACTGACTGTAGTAAAAACAGGTAAACCATCTGAGAAACAGCTGTACAATTTTACCCTCAAACCAGCTGTGTGCACTGTAATGTCTTTTCTGATGGTTTGAGCTGTGGCTTCAACAGAGATATAATGACCGGAGATAGTTTAAAAAAAAATGTAGTGGCTTTCAAACAAAGAATCACTGATGTTGTGAAAAAAGGGACAAGTTGGTCCGTGGGAGTCACTGAATCTATGCAAAACTGACAGAGAAACACGCGGATACAAACAAAGACAGAAAAACACAAAGAGGTCAAGTATACGAGCTGACAAGGACATGGACAAGGGAAGAAGACTGAAAGTATAAAAGTGAATCATAAAATAGCAATAAAAAATGTTGCATTCTGGGATTAAAATGAGGGCATGCTCAGTTGCTTTAATCAAGCTGCAACAAGTCTGCATACCTGAGAACATGTGTGTGTTTGTGTGTGGGAGAAAGTATTTGTATGAAGGGGTGTCTATACAAAAAACATATGAATCATTTCCCATGAAATGTTGCTGCTGACCTGGTATTACAGGTTGGATCTGTTATCGAGGTCTACTACCCTGCAGCTGACTCAGACCTGTCCAGCATTAGCACAAGAGTAAGTGCAATTAGTCCTGACTGTTGCAAAGAGAAACAAATTTATTACATGTAGTCAGTGCAGCCCATAATGGGACTGTAATTCATTTTGGTTATATACTCCAACACACTGAATTTAGGGCTGTAAAAATTTTTTGGGGAAAAAAATAAATAAATAATATCACAAGTGTGATGTGACTTGCAATATTAGAGGAAATTATGTTTTTTACATCATTAGTCTAATTTTTAGTAAAATTAAAAAATATATTACCATTATACACCATAAAACAGTCTGACAAACATTTCACTTTGACCAAATATTGCACCTCCTGCAATTTCAGACGAGTAATAGGCTGTATTGCGATTTCCCTAAAATTTTGATCAATTATTCAGCCCTAATTGAATTTAAAGTGAAAGGGTGACTATGAGGTTAAAGCGCTGAGTTGTGGTAAGGGTATTTTTTAGGATTTTCACAGTCATATTAAGTCAACAGTTCATGAAATTTTAGTGCTTTTTACACACAATCTTCCAATGATCCCTAACATACAGATAAAGCTAATATGCAGGTTTTTTGGGGGGAGGGGGGGCAAAATCAAGGCAAAAAAAACCCAAAAACACATGATAAGTGACATGGCTAAGGTACAACCCTGACAGAACAGAACTCTCTGTCTCTGGACGAAACTCTGCTTACTGTACATTTATCAACTTGCAACTGCTGGTTGTCATAGTAGACTAATACAACATGCTTTCAGGCACAGGGTTAAGGTTATAGGGTTTTTCAGGAATACAGCAGTTAGTTAGAAAAACAGCGATAGTCAGAGCAAGTGATGAAAAGACTGAACACAATAAACAGAGCTTAAAGTATTAATACATTTCAGCTCTCAACACAGTCTGACAGGACTGAATCTGAGCCAAACAACTAAAATCAGATTCAACACTACACAGCTAGCGGCCTGATCACATGTGTGATGTAGCTACTTCATCCCTGGCATGCACGAAAACAAGAAGAGGGACCTGCTGTCAGTGGGGTCAAACCTGCAGGTTGTATCCTTTCTCCCCACATCAACAGCAGGCTCACATGCCCCATAACAAGGCCTGCAACTTTTTTTTGTATTGTTTTGCTTTTGTTTCTTTGTCCTTGTATATATAAGATCATTTCAATTTTGAAAAAAAAATGAAAGAAATCTATTTAATATATTAGCATATTTAGCTGTATATACTGTTTCTGTTTCTACATTAAATATTTATCTCTAAATCGGAAGAGTACCTGCTGACATTTATTCAGAGTGACTGAGAATATAATAATTCTCTTATCATTGATATGATATAATATAATGTAATGCAACTATACAAAATCTAAAATAGTTAAAAGTTATAAGTATCTGTGTACATATACCGTATGCATTCTATATTAGGGTTGGTTGGCTGGGGGTGCCTTGGCAAACACTTAACTAAAGACGTTTGGGAAATATAGCTGTAAAAATATATAATAATATAAATATAATATATATATATCCATAGGTTCTTCTTCCTTGTCAAACTCTGGCTTCTGTATTACCCATAATGCAACTTGACCCCCAACAGTTCTGTTCTGAGATTCTGGCGTGTTATGCAACTAATGGCTAATGAAGCCTCAAGTTGCTGGCCTCAAGCAGAGATGAGGAGCAGACTATAGAGGCCTGGTAAGCTCACTTATTTTTAACTCCATGCACACAGATTTTTTTCATTTTCAAACCTTTTCAACCACAACTGATGCTGACTTGAGGCAGTTCATCAAACTTCACTCAGCTCCTTCTGGAGCCACAAAAGTCTTTGCTTTATGCAACTTCTTTTCAAACATGCACTAGTACTTTCCAAAACCAGTAAACACACTTTGATGTGTAAAAAGCGGTGGAGTTACCCTTTAAACTTACTACATTAACCGCATAGTGATTGTCTCATGGCAAGCCCAGTGTGCTAGAGTAGAGCCAACAAAACAAAAAAGTGTCACTGTCCAAACACTAACTAGAGACTGCACTGAAGCTGACATATCAGTTCTTTTGCCTACAGGCAGATGTGCAATGTAAAGTTTTCACACTTGGGTGGAGCTACAGCTTAGCAAGTCTGCACTTAAACTGTAACTCTGCATCCCAGCTACATCTGGATATGGCTTCAAATTGGGTGGAATAACAGTGATAGTAGTGGCTGTTTCGGGCTTCAGCAGCCACGAAAGACTCCCTGAAGTTCTCTACTGCAGTGGGCGAGGGGGTCTAGGCATAATTAGAGGGCCCCTCTGTGGGCAGGGCGGCACAGCACACAGAGACAAACACTCATTCACAAACACACACATGTAACAGTAAATATGAGGGTGAAGCTTCCACATGAACCCGTTTGTAAATGATTAAATGCACAGGCAAAAACTGAGATGCAGAGAGACAGGCAGACTCATACACATTTAGAGCAACACACACACATACAAAGACACACCTACAGAGGGGTAGGTAATAAGATCTAGGATGTGTCACAGCATGACAGCGACCTTTGACTTCTGACCCACTGGCCAACCCACTGAGTGTGTGCTGTTGTATGTGTGTGTGTCATTAGTGTGTGCAAGTGTCATAGGTATGCTGGGGGGGTCTGGCTCCAGCAAGCATGAAGGGAGCAGCTGCAAATGCTCCACCTCGTTTCTTTCTCTTTTTACATGTGTAACTGCCAAAGTTTACCAGACCCTGGACGGAGCGAGGCAGAGACAGATCGCCTTTCAAATCAAATCAAATCAAATTTTATTTATATAGCGCCAATTCACAACAAAGTTGTCTCAAGACACTTTACATATAGAGTAGGTCTAGACCACACTCAATAGTTTTGTTTACATCCGACAATTGAAACAATTCCCCCATAAGCAAGCACTTTGGCGACAGCGGCGAGGAAAAACTTCCTTTTAACAGGCAGAAACGTCGGACAGATCCATGACTCATGGTGGGCGGTGATCTGACGGCACTGGTCAAATTCATATACCAAGTGGATGACAGGCAACAGTTTGAAAGGCCTCTCATCCCTCCTTCCTGCCCTTCCCTCTCAAGGTTTTCTCACCATTCCAGTTCCTCTGCTAATCCCACTTGACTTTTACTTCTTTTCTTTATCCCATTTTCTTGCCCATTTCCTCTCTTATTCCTCTCCTTCTTGTAGCCTCCACCACATTCATCTTCTAGCACTTGTGCCCCCCACTCTCCTTCTCGCCTTTGTCTAGAAAAGAATTGCTGTCTTTTCTCATTAAAAGTGAAGAAGGTCTGTAAACTCTCATAAAACCACCCGTTTCTCTCTACAACACTGATTTACAGCCACTCTTCCCCACCCATTCTTGTCTCCCCCTCTGCTCATGAGAAAACCCCATCTGTTACCAAAAAAGACTGACAAGAAAGCAAAACTGTAGCAGTCAGATGCCATGCCATCGCTAAAAACAAAATGGATGGATTAATGTCAACAAGGCAAGGCATGCAGAACAGAAAATGCAACTGGGTGTTTTTCTAACTTTTTGGATCAGGACATGAACGTGTAAGCCAGCTGTACAATAGCAGGCAATCTTCCCAGATCTCGCTTGGCTTTATTTTCATTGGCTGCAGAGTAGGCTGGGTCCAGCTGCAGACTACTTCCACTGCAAGGCTGTGAAGTTAGCAACACTGCTGACCAAGGACATACATACCATAGCTGGATAGCTCTTCACATTCCAGTCACTATGTCAAACTTCATCTTTTCATATTATATAATCTATACCAATGCATTTTTGAGAGGCTAAGACTTTTTTTTCAAAATTCTAAATAAAACTAAATATGGAACATATTCAGCTGAACTACAATCTCTTAATCACAATTGATTTTAGCCCTTTTCATTGTATATAGAGCTCTTCCATGGCTTATGACCAGCCTCCATTGTAGGCTCCCTGTTGTTTTATGTGCCTATTTGTTCCCTCAGATCCCCAACTGCAGGTTTGTTGCTTGACTGGAACCACAGTCATAAGAAAAGTGGCAATGCAGCATTTCAATTATGTTTCCAAACAAGTTACAAGAGGAAATTAGATAGGAAAGCTCAGCGATCATTCTTGCTTTTTACAGGCTTCTTATGGGTGCTGGAAAGTCTTGAAAACACTTGAATTTTAATGTAGTGTTTGAGGTTTGAAAAGAGCTTGGACTTTGAGTAAAGTGGTTTAAACACTTTGAAATTACAATTGCATCACTTTAATAATAAATCGCTGTCTGACTGAATAGATAAAAAGAAATAAAACACGTCAGCTTTTGGTTAGCCAGGTTGTATAGGATGCCAAGTCTACTTTCAGTCAGGTGAAAAATTTTTACACATGAAACCTTGTTGTGTTTTCATTTAATTCATCACCTTTCTGGAGAATAATTTAATCATTTATCACACAATAACATCTGCTTTATGTAATTTACTGCAGCTGTAAAGTGCAGAAAAAGCTTGAAAATACACCTTGAATATTATTGAAAAATAATTTTATCTGACTTGGGAAAAGGTGTAGGTGAAGGACTTCAATTGTTCAACTGGCTCTATATACCCCTATTTATTAGTCAACTTAATATGAACAAAATTATAGGTGTCATTTTTAGCCTGTTTCTATCAACAAATTTCTTGTTTCTGCTTCTTTTTTCCGCTTTTAATTCCACACTTTCAGCTTTATTCATTGAGAGGTTTTAATGTAGGGTATGTTTGATAAAGTTATTCTTAGTAATCTAATATAAAGAGTGAGCCCTAGCTAAATGTTTTTCAGCCACAAGCAAATTCATGATGTGAAAAGTGGCTCTAGTCAGTGGAATAACAGAAAAAGACACATCAATCAGGCCACCACAAAGCTAACAGACGGCTGGTGACTGGTCCAGTCTGGTGCACTACAGATTGGAGGATATATTTCCCCAAGCTCTGTGTGTGGTGTGTGTGTGTGTGTGTGTGTGTGTGTGTGTGTGTGTGTGTGTGTGTGTGTGTGTGTGTGTGTGTCCACTATAACAAGGAAGAAGCAGGGAAGAAAACAATAGCCATCTACAAAATCTGGTTCCAGAATAACAGCGGAAGGGTCGAACAGCAAGGAGGCCCAGCGTGTGGTTTGTGTAGTGTGTGTGTGTGTGTGTGTGTGTGTTGTGTGTGTGTGTGTGTGTGTGTGTGTGTGTGTATCCTTGCATTGTCAATAACGGGAAATAACAGAGACAAAGTAACACTTTGACTGGGACTTCAGCCTAAACAAGCAGTCTTGTGTACAGACAAACAAACACACTCACACACACACAAATACACTCACACACTCTGGCTTTGCTTGCAGAGAGAGCTGTGTGGTTTGAGCCTGCTCCCATGGCCATACATCGTCCTTGCAGCGGCCGTGTATAGTGAGTGTGAAGGACAGACAGAAATAGCTTCACTATAATTCCACTTGTATAGTCAGAGTTTAAAGTACAGCACGACACTTACAGCGTCTGCCTGTTTGTGTGTGAATTTATGAACGTCTCCATGTACTGTATACATACATCTAAAGGTATCATTTTCCGCTGGCGTGGTTTCCTTGGTTGGGAGGGCGAAAAGCAAAATGACCACAAAAGAAAGGAAAACAGTGAGGAATTTTCAGGGTGTGCCAAAGAATCCCAGGCATGTCTCTTCTTTGGGTGGGTGGGTTAGGGCGACTGAAGGCAAAAAAAAACTCTAATTGGTCAACAAAAGGAGCAGACAAAACACACAGATACACACACATACTTCGGTAATAAAGGTGAGTGATGACCATTTGTGAGCATGTGTGTACACGAACAATTCACTGACCCTAAGCAAACTAAAGTCTGCAACAATGAGCTTAAATGGAATACAGACGCAAAAGAGTGAGAGTGAGTGGTTTGTACACACATACTTAAAGGGATAGTTCAGATTATCTAATGTGGGGTTGTATGAGATACTTACCCATAGTCAGCCTGTTACCTGCAGTAGATGCTGGTCAGCACACCTCCAGTTTGGAGAAGCACAGAGGAGTATCAGCATGGAAGCTAAGCAGTGTGGGCCTACTGCTGTGGAGAGGGTCAGGAGCAAATATATTTAGCCACCTAAAACAATGCCCCCTTAAAAAATCATTATCACTATAAGTGTATGTTATATTTAGACAATTTAACTGCTTTATCTTTTCTGATGGGAAATCGCCATTATATAAGCCAAATATCACTCTCTCCAAACCAACCAAACTCCATCTATGAAATCAGTCATTTCACCAGAATACAAGCGTTGCTAGTTCACCACTGCCTCAATCGGTTAGTTTGATTGTGTTATTTTGTGAGTTTGGTGTTTTGAAAAGATAGTTTGGATTCAAGAAAGTCACACAATAACACAAACAAACTAACAGATCAAGGCAGCGATGAGCTGGCAACTCCTGTGGTCTGCAAGGTAAAATCTGTGATTTAACCCATGGAGTTTGGTTGGTTTGGAGAGAGCGATATTTGGCTTAAATAATGGCAGCTTCCCCCTGGAAAAAGGCTGTGTGACAGCAAGGTTAAGAGGTCCATGCCGGTACTCCTCTCTGCTTCTACTGTAGGTAATACACTGACTAGCAATAAGTACCTCATATAGCCCCACATTAAATAATTCAAACTATCCCTTTAAATAACAATTTGTCACCTATGAATGAGAGTATTATAAAGTTATGTATTTAAGTGCAGCACCCTCAACACTTCCCTGACTATGACAGGGTGTTACAGAGTAAAAGGCAGAACAGTTATCACACACACTGATTGCTTCTGATGAAATAACTCCAGCTAACAAAGCTAAAATTCTACTGGAGGTGACAGGGGTTAAAGGGTTTTGTAACTCATAGATCACACCACCACACATTCACAGACTAAAATCCTGTGACGTGGAAAAGAAACATTTCAGAAACTGAAGCCAAGAGATGATTTCCTGGATTTGGGAAACTTGGGAGTGAGTGTGTTTTGTAACCCCTCCCCCATTCTTCCCAGATAACCCCCCTCTTCCTCCCTGCTTCACCCAGCCCCTCTTTCCTGTGGGTGAGGGGGGGTCGTGGGAGGGAAGAAAGAGTACACCGAGAACACACTGACACCAAGCAAAACACACCAAGAGGAGGGAAGTCCTATTTCAGCCTTCTTTGGAACACAGATGAGCCAGTCGTGCAGCCAGCGCAACTTTGCTGTAATGAGACCACAGCTTTTTCCTGGACGCAATGCTGAAGGGAACAAGCAATGCCAGAAGTAGACTTAGACAAAAACAAGCAGAGCCACGTCTGTATTTTAATTTGTCATGCACTTGTGGTTCCTGCTTTTTCTTATCAATAAATACTTTTTTATAAATCCTCATAGCCTCTGTTCACTTATAGTAAAGTGAACCTTGTAGAGCAACAGCTCCACACTAAACCCTTGTAATTGCCTACACGAGTCTCATGTTTTTCCTATGAGGCTCACAGTTTTAATGCGTTTGATCTTCATACATGATATGAAAATCAGATTTCAACACAGAAAATTAAAAATGTGTGTCCTGATCATAGCTTATTTATAAGATCCTAGCGTACCACAGAGTGTCTGACAGCAGTGTGAGGAGAGAGTCACTCACACTGGGCTCAAGTAGTGGATGCTGCACCAGCGTTTGGTTCAAAAGTAGTTTGGCTGACTTAAAAGATACTCTACACACTACATGATTTCATCCGATCACTGTACTGCTCATGCTGCTGTTCACAGGTTCCTGGCTTGTAATTGGGAATCTAGAAGTTGTCATGGTTTCCTCTCTACATGACTGATCAGCGACAGACAGTCACACTTTATGAACTCCTATTAGCACAAAAACACAAACCATAAATAACATTAAATTATTAATATTAAAGCATCAGTGTGAAGCAAGTTATTGTTGTAGCTGCTGGAGAAGGAGCTAGCTTGATTTGACATTTTTTGCATATATTTGGGCTTTTCTGGCATCTGCTCTGGCACTCTTCTGTCTCTTCTTCTCAACTCCTTTCCTCTCCTAATGACCCCACAGAGTTTAAATACCTGGAACTCCCCACTAGTCTGGTAGAACTGAAGAAGCTTCTTGGATTAGCGGCGAAACGTCTTCAAGAACCTAAGCAAGTCCAGTTGCTTACAATGACCCTTAGCGAATATCATGACCTGAATGACAGAGAATCTTCACAGTCCGTGTGTGCTCTCATTGGCAACAGCTCGTTGCATGGCTCCCTGACCCGTCCCTGACACAACCAGATATTAAACCTGCTTGGAGCTTTGTTCTTTAATAGTTGAACAGTCTGGGGGATTTTGACAGCGATCTCCAAAAACTGTTGGTGAGTGGAAAATAATGGCTAGAATCCCGCAGAGTGAACTCAGCTTGACAAACAACACAGGGGCTGAGAGCGTTGAACCAGCAAACAGAGACAAGTCACACTGCCATTCTGTTCCATCAGCTTTCTCTATTTCCATTTTAGTGACAAATTAGGGTTTGACTGAATCATTAAGGTTTAAGGATCAGCAACTATTCCTTATAGAAACATTTAATTAAACTCCCATTTAGATCAATGTTATAACTCAATAATATTAAAAAATGATCATGAGATTCAAAATACTGTTTACTGATAATCACTCCATAGCCGTTTACTTATAGTAAAATTCTGGTAGGTCTTGTACAGGCTTTGACTTCTTATGGGCAACAAAACCTAATGATACTGTCAGGTCACATTCAGACAAAATACGGCATTGTGGCAAAAACAGCAGACACCCCATTCATTTTGAGTGGGGATAGTATGTTTAGGTGGTGGTGGCCACAGTTGAAGCAGAGTCAGCTCTTGGGTAAATGCAACCCAATGTCACACTACGATGGCCAGTCACGGTGATCAGACTGCTCCACTGTTAGGCAGAAATATGTCTGAACCGGGTGCTATCCAGGTGCAAGTTTAGTGACCAAATGATGATAATCAGTTGTGTCCTTTTTTATTTTGTGTACCCAGTTTCGACATCTGCGTTGGGCTTGCACTTTAAGATGCAAAATGGCAATACCAAGAATCCTCCTTCTGTTTGTGTCCATTTGTTTCAGACAAAGAGAGCAAAGAGAGACAGCACAGCACTGGTCATGCAAGGTAGAGTCTGACTGAGGTGAGGGACTGCTGGTAGCGAAAAAGCCAGGGAATCAGAGAAATAAAAGATTATTTACCCCCCATACACCACCGCACAATCCTGCAGCTATTTGCTGCAAGGTGTGATTTTGTCTGAATGTGGCCTGAAGCCGCATTACCAGTGTATGGTATGGCTCAACTAGGATCGACTCACTTTTTTAAATTTTCCATTAGGGATAGTTCCTGGCACTTTATTTGGCATCAAGTCCATCAAGGTTTCCAGCTAACCAAGCCAATACAAAAGAGTGATGTGAAATCACTGTAGACCACTGATTGGTCGCATGGACATCCTGCACAAACCACCATTCTTAAATGGTCTAACTACCATCAGAAGTGACCACAATTTTTATTCACTCATAAATTCCAGCCCACAAAACCGTGCAGTGGTTTATTGACAAAGTGGTGCCAAATCAAGAACACCACCCCCTCATATCACCTGATTCTCTTTTGTGTGCACGAGGGAGAAAGAGCAAGAGAGAGTGACGATTAATGCGAGCTGACAAGAGGGAAAGGTAAGCAGTGAAGTTGTCAATCTGGCAGACAGTGTAGGTTACAGTTTGTCAATGAATAAAGGTTGCAGCTTCACAAGACCGAAGAACCTGTGTGAGAGTGTGTCATTTCCTAACTGTCGAATAGTTGGAATAGCTCCACCATTGAGGGATTACTATCTTCTGTGAAAAAATAAAGTAGAATTACCGAGGGTGAGTAGGGTCGAGTCAAGCCGTACAATGTAGTGGAAATAGAGCTTGATTCACTTTAGCTCCTAGAGTTAACATAAGCATTACAGACTGGTGGGATGAGTTGCTTCACTGCTATGAATCTAGCAGGAGACAATTCAGAGCTTGGTGTTCCAAAATCTAAATGGTACATTCCAGGTACTGTTCAATATCCAGCAGCTGTCCGTCATTCAAACTTGATTATTTAAGAGCTCGTAGGGTTGAACGACATCTACCAAACTGACATATGAAGATGTGAAACATCACGATGGACAATGAAATTGTTGTTGTGTCTAAAAGGGTCTTTGTCTGTGCACCAGATGCCCATAACTTAGTTGTCTTTAAAAAGAAAATAACAAACACAACATGGAGATGTAGTGCAATGAACAGCAGCAACAACTTCTTTTTATTTTCTCTCCCACATGTCAAAAACAGAACCTAGGCAATAACACTATGGAAACTCTGATGAGACACGCTATCTCAAACACAGAAAGCTATTAAATCATGATTTTACAGTGGTAGAGAGCTTGGTGGTAGATAGCTGATGAGTGTCAGCCATTGCAATGGACAATGGCATCGTCCATTGGCCCAACCCTACAACTGTACTGTACTGTAGAAGGGTTCCGAAACTTGCCATACAGACATTTATTCGCTGCAAGCATCTACGTTTTCCAGGGCAGATGCACTATGACACATTTAGATCGTAAGTCAGAAATGCCAACACAGAACTATCAACTTCCGACTTGCAATGGATTGCATTCTGTTGGTCTTTTTGAATTTCACAAAAGAAATATGTATATATGCAGTGATGTGTGTGTAAATTTAACACACACATGCATGCAAAAAGCACATTAACCAGACAAGAGCCAAGAGCTGCATTTTGAAATTTCATTAACTCACTAAAGTACTGCTTATTGGCTACAGCTGAGTAAATTTGCTAGAAACATTTCTCATTTAGGCCAGTAATGCTTGCCCAACAAATCTTTGACCTCATGTCAGTAAAAGCCTATAAATTGTAGTTAAAATAGTGACATGTATCTCACCCTCTTTTAATGCACTGAATACCCTAATATATCCTCACATCTCCTTTTAAGAGTGTGATCAGCATCTTAAGAGAAATAAACAAATAACTGTTGTCCATATTTTTTGTACATGGTTATATTTGTACAATTAGACTGTATGCTCCGATCATTTTCTTTCATCAGCAAAGATAGCCTTTTTTTTATACAATTCAGTAGTGACTCTTATTAGAGTTTACGCCTCTTTTCTGCTTGATTGCAAGCATTACAGCTCTCTTTTGTTGTTTTCAGTAGCAAATGATGCCAGCCATTTATATTAAGAACCCTTCTGCCTCTCTCAGTGGAAACACAGACACACAGACAGACAAGCACATGCACTAAAGGCCTGCCGGATCCAAGGCGAGGGGCAGAGGCAGTGGGGAGACTGTGTATCCTATATATAGCTGAGATGTGACAGGACATCCGAGAGGACAGGGAAGTCTAGACACAAACGACACAACTCTTACTCAGCCTGTGTGTCTGTGAGTTCAACATGGCCTTGTTATCTCACATTTCATTAGAAGGCCTGTGGCAAGCTTCTCTGTGATAATGTCACAAGACTGTACTGATATCACAGCCTAGTATGGTCTGATTGGCTGGAAATTTTGACTTGAGGGCCAAAAAATGACTATGTCAAAGAGAGGAAGATGGTAAGAAGAAGAGACAGAGTATAAAAGAGGAGGGGGAAAAGGGTACCAGCGTAAGAACAAGAGATGTCAGGAGAGAAAACGGATCAGAGAGAGGGAGAGTGACTCATCAGAAAAGGAATGTCCCATCCCTGCCAAAGGAACCACAGACACCACTGCAATGATCGCTCCCTCTCCAATACTTTAAATCAACCCCTCCCTCACTCTCGTCGTCTCTTCCTCTCACACAATGGCCGGCTCTTTTTCTCTCCGTCTCTCTCCCTTCCTACCGATGCAAGTTATCATTGTTGTTTCCCAACATTAGCAAAGCATTCTTCTCTGACAGGACACTGGTTTTGGGAGGGCGATGATAAAACTAGCTGACCACGGCTGCACCGTGGACCGACACTGCAACACCACTGTTTGGAGCAAACACACACAGGGCCAAGACTGCCTCTCCACTGGTTTTGCCAAGTCAGTGCAAAGCCGAGAGGCAAATTCCAGCGTTGCTGTGTGGTTTATCAAAGTTACACTGTTCAATTACACAAAACCCTAATAAAACTTTTTTAATGCTATTGCAGTTTTATGAATCACGGTAAAAGAATTAAGATGAGTTTGGCACTGCATCACGTCGTCACCACAGATGTTAACTTATTATTACTCCCACCACAGGATATGATGTAAACACAAGGAACTTTTCTGGTCAGGAACCTAAATCACCACAATGACTTCGATCATGATTCAACATTCCTATCACCTGTCATCCTGTGCAGTCATCAGACAGGAATGAGTTTCATACAATTCACAGACCCTGAAGGTTAATTGTTAAAACAGAAGGAAGAGTGGGGAAGCTGTTAACCTGTGAAAGCTATAATAAGAAAGGTTTGCTGCAGTGTTTTACACAGGAGCCAACTCACCAGAAAAAAAAGACCACCTCTGCTAACACAGACAAATTAATGCACTTTATGAATATAAAACATTAACCTTTCAGGAAACAAAACAGCATTACCATTTCAAGCAGCAAATGGCATGTATAACATAATAAAATATGTCTTGTTTAGGCTGTCATCTGTTAACTAAATTGATCATAAGATGAGATGCATCAGATAGTTTACCACCTGGTCAGGTATATCATGGCAAAAAAGGTTAACTCAGTACTAGAACATATGTAGGGCTTATCCTTAAATGTACATAATGTCACAATATTCAGGGGGAAAGCCCCTCATAATTCTGAGCCCAGAATGACATCTTAATATTACTTGTTCTATTTAGTTTGACCAGCAGTTCAAAAGCCAAATATATTCAGTTTACAATGGTGTACAACAGAGAAAATTAGCAAATCATCACAATGGAAGAGCAGGAACTGGCGAATGTTTGGCATTCTTGCTAGAAAATTGACTGAAAAGGTTATTCGATTATGAAAATAGCTGCAAATTAATCAACTAATGGTTTAAGCTCTAAACATATTGTAGGAGAGTTTTTCTGTTTTACTAAAGAACTACAAGGCATGACAGTCTGAGTTATAAATGATGCAATCACCACACATTAGTGATGGCAGTCAGACACCAATGCTCTAATATGTGCTTCAAACTTGAAACTACTTTTCCATTGAACCACTGCTTCAATGCTTGCTTTGAGGCAGACAAAATCATGTGACCTATGACATCTGAAGCAGCAACTGGTTCATTCCCTTGGTGAATCAGCTAAGTGGTTTGCTTTACCACATACTGATTTGGACAGGTAGCAAAAGGGTTGAACTTTGAAAGGGCTTCCCCACTAATGTTTTTAATACTGACAAGGCATATAACGTGAATGTGTGTTACGTATCACATATTGATTATGTTGATCTGTCTAATTAGACTGCACATCTCTACACTTCGCCAGTAGAGTTCACTGGTTTTCACCAAAGGTTCAAGTAATTAACCTATTTTCGATACAATTGGCTTAAGTGGTTCAAAGCTTCACTAAAGTTTTGTTTTCCCATCACTACCCACACACCTTCATCACTAGAAACGGGAGTGTGGCATGAGGAAGCCGAAAAGAAAGAAAACAATACTAAACTGGGATTTTTGGCATTACTTTCACATTACTGAACAAAGTCAATAACAAAATTGTTGTTAACACTGTGGAGTCACAAATGCAGGATTTTTTTTTTTTTTTTTTTTTCTTACACATGTATCCTCCATGTTTTTTTGTTACTATCATAACATTCTGTACATTCGCATGCACCACTCATTCATTTACCCCGGACCTTCAAGCATGTCAAATCAGCAAGTAAGCAACATACAGACTGTATATTGTGGATATTACAAGGAGCATGTTGAATCAAGCCCATCCATAGATGCTTCCATCCATCTTAACTATACACTGAAAGTCATGACATATATGACCAGGAACCAGAGGGGAACTCACTCTATGAGTGTATCAACATACATACATAGCCTTTGATAACAATGTTGCCACATTAGAGCCCATTTTGCTTTTGGATTTATTGCAACAGAGCAGAGTCACCTACAATACATCCCAGTACCTGCTGAGAAAATAAAATTTAAAAAAATTGCATAAATTCACTGTTTTTGGTTTTTATTAACTGCCACATGAAGTGCTTTCAATTTTACAGAACTAGGATCAAACAAATAGGAAGAAATGCATATAGTCTGAGCTTTTCAACCACACATAACATGTAAACATGTGATGCCGTTCAAAGAAGCCATAAAGTGGCAGAAAGGCTGACCTGGCAGAAAACTGAACAGCCCCGTACTTTAAATGTATGCAGTAAAGCAAGCTGCAATCTGCATTAGTGCCCAGGTATTGATAATGTATTACAAGAGACCATATTGCAATGTATTGCTATATCAATTATTTGTCCCACTTCAACTAGACTGCAGAGCAAGTACTAATATTTCTGTTGAAATAAGCTTTATGTCTGAAATTTAAAAGCTCTTTTGATGTCAGGCACACATCATAGGCCTTAAATACTGTATTAAGGCTGACCCCTGAAAGTGGAAGAATTAAGGACCTCTCAAGACCCCTCTGTCGACTTAAGTTCGGCAGTCATTTTATTGTTGTTGGGTTTTTTAGGTTGTTTCTTTGTTAGTCACTGTGAAATTTACTTCAGCGGATTTCAGTCCCCAGAAGTAGCTTTAGAGTGAGCGCTCCTCAATTTCACGCTGCTTTAAGGGGTAAAATCATTCACTATGTCAAGGCATCCTTTCTGCTCGGTGAAGCAGTCTGCGACAGGTACAGGCAGCTGCAGATTCGGCCAGACCCAGGGTGAGTCAGAGTGAAGCCTGGATTATACTGACAAATGGACAAATACACAGACAGCTGCAGAACTCATGGATGCATAGTAGTTCGGAGACAGTGGCAGCTGCCCAGAGGAAGGTCTTGCCCAGTAATGATTTGAGAAAACCTTCTGAATCTGAGAAAGTTTCTCCCCCTGGCTTCAACTCACAGCAACAACACAGCTAAATGCACCAATGTCAAATATATGTTATGATGTGAACTGCAAGCACAAGTTCATCACAAAAGCTCAGCACTAACAAATGAAAGCCAACAGAAGAATTTGTAAATGTGAAAGGTTTAAGATGCTACAAAGGAACACCAAAAGTAGCATGACAAACCAAATATTAACAGTAAGTCCAAATATAACTGTGAGAAATGCTAAATTGAGGGGCAACACAATCATTATGCAAACCCAGTCGAAAAATGTTCTGGTGCTAATTATTGTCCTCTATCAGTGGAATATGTAAAAACATTATACCAGTCACTAATCCTTCACAGCATAACAGTAACTGCATGTGAGATTATTAGAATAGCATACTGCATGCTTTCTAATTATCAGTGTGCTGAAAATATTTCACTTGGCATCGTAGTCCATGGCTTCTTGCTCCAGCATATTCCATTGTAGTTGCCTTCTAAAAGTTGAACATCTGTCTATCTACTCAAGTGTTCCTAGGGAATGCAGCAAGGATGGGAGAGAAGTGAAGTGAAGCACAGACTATCAGGTCTGAGTCAATCCTTGTTTTGAGACAGCGCAGCAGAAATCCTTGAACTCACTGTAGTAGGCCAATTTACAGAGGCACCTGGGGCTCCGGCCTTTACAGTCTCTTTCATTACATTCTGGCTTTCATACTGTATGAAGATGTGTGTGTGTGTGTGAAGGTCAGACAGAGAGTCAGAAACCCCTTATGCAGCTGAACTGGGAGTGATGGGGGGGCATACGTGTGAAAGTGCAGTGATGTGGAAGAGACAACATCATAAAAAGAAACATATAAACAAAAGAGTGGGAAAGGGTGTGTATGTGTGTGACTGTGAGTGTAATTCTGTGTGTGGAGTTCCCTTTAAAAGTGGAAATCCTGTCCATCCTCGCCTGCTTCCACAGGTAATTTGTAGGCAGAATAACATGCATACTGACGATCCAATCACAAGGCAGACTTGACAGCGAGAAGACAGCCGATCAGTGAGGGCTGCCAAGAGTTGACACATTACACGGCATCGCTCACACACACGCACAAAGAAAGAAAACAAAGAGGCAAAGTAAAACAGAGCAAAAAGGCAGCAATGAGGCTCAAGCATGTGGGTGAAAAACTGTCAGAAAGGGAGAGAAGGAGTGAGACAGACAGATAGACAGAGGACAGATGGACAGAGAGAAAGGGGGCCCTATAATTCAGTTTCACACCCTACAGGATGAACAGGGCCTCTGTGCTCCTTCTCTGTTCAAACACACCTCACGGCTGTCTGCTCCCTGCAACAACAATGCACAGATACACACACACACACACATACACACTCACACACTGCAGCCTGCCTGACAGTGGGCACAATAACCCTATTGAGAGGCATCGATAGGGGGCTGAAAGAGAAAGTGAAGAGAATGAGATCGAGAAAAAAGATTGACAACACACACACACAGCCCCACCACCATCACTGCACATAAATACACACAAACAAACTGCAGTCTGGTTATCTTGCCAACTTGACAGCCTGGGATGAATCTACTCTGCGCTGTCCTTAATTCATCATTCATCTGTCCAATCTGGTCCCACACACACACACACACACACACACACACACACACACAACACACACACACACACACACACACACACACACACACACACACAGATATGCACATGCCCTCACACACACACTAGTTTGGTTTGGTCAAGAGCAGACCAGTGGTATTGTTTCACAGGGGAAGCAGGGTGGTGATAACAGATCTCCATGCTCTTTATCTGATTGCTCACACACACCCATGCAGAAACACACACAGCCACACAAGCATGTACACACATGCACACTTTCACCATCCCTTCTCATCAGCTGTTATGTGTGACCTCGACCACACACAGACTAACAGGTTGGCGCTGCAAGGCAAGAAAGTCCCAACACTGCACACAAACACACACACACACCACATTTATAGGCTGGCCAACATAATTACAACCAATCTGTAGAGCGCTTCAGGGCTAGCTAAGATATCGTGGGGTATTTTTGGAAGTCTGACATGCTCACAGCTTCACAAGGTGACAGCTTACATGACTGAATCACTATTTCTGTCCCCATACATGTGCACTGCCTACACTATGGTTAAATGTAGGGCTGCCCCTAATAGTTGATTAATGTGTTAGTCGGTGAGAAGAGTCTTAGTTGAACAGGTTTTCAGTTGCAGCTGCACCTTCACTTTAGGACCAAAGTATCAGGGAATTTTTGTAACACAGACCTTTCCTCTTGTAACACTGAAGTCACTTGTGCACTCCTGGTAACTGTGCCGTAGCTGCCATCAGCTAGTTAGCGGTCCTATTAGACTGTAACACAGCCTCAGAGACCAACGGAGGTCAGTTTGACAAAAAGGAATACAGTACTGAGGTGATTTACAGTGGCTCCGACCAGGACTCTGACTCCAGAGAAGACAAAGACACAGTCGGTTCAGGCAGGGTCAGGAGGCATGATGCAGTGTGAGGAGCAAGTTAAAGTTGTAAGTGTACATCATGCATCGTATTGATAAGTTGGCAAGTATTTGTTTTTGTTAAGTTGAAAGTTATTTATCCCTGTGTTTTGAACAATGCGACTTGTGTGAGGTTATAGTATGTTAAATTAATAAATGTTCAGTCTCCTTATTGGTTGTTCCAACTCACTCAGAACTAATACTGCTTTTGCCGTTAACATTTAACAAGCAGCTCACTTTGCGCCCCAAAATATATATTTAAATTCTTAAATTATTATTATAAATGTGCAATGACTAGTTGACTACAAGGGCTGTGTGGCAAGAAGCTGGTGATATGATCTGTAACACAATACAGGGGTTACAATTCAATATTGCATTAGGCCTATATTGCGATACTGTAAGCACTTTTATATATTCCTTTTTTTAAACAAAAAAATGGCTAAACTATCATACTATAAAGAACACACATCCATTAGCATAAAATCTGAGATGAGAAAGTTTAGCCTACTTTTTTATGCAGTCGGACCAGTGAAGACTATAGATAGATAACAACACTGTTAATTAGCTTTCAGGGATTTAACCACACCACAAAATGAACTACAGCATGTACAATATATACACAATATATAATATACACAATATCATAATACAGTGTTGTGATATTTTGTGATTTCATACTGTATTACACATAATATCACTTTACTTAAGTGTATCAACATTTTCTTACAACCCTATTGTCTCTTGGCTTGAACTAACAACTACTAATCAACTAGGACAATATTCAGTGGGGGGCAGTCCTTGTTAAATGCATGTGCATCTTCTTTATTTTGTGTCTCATAGAGATGACAGAAGCTACCTCAGCAGAAGAGGGGCCATCTTGAAACTGAAGCAGTTTCATAACACCAAAGCTAAACAAACACGCACACACCAGCACAAGCACACCAGAATAGTCTGCAGTGCTTGGCCCAAAACTCGGCCCATAAATGCCCAAGTCACTTTTTCCACACTCAGCAACTCCTGATGTTGTATAGAAATGCTACGGAGGGAGGGAGAGTAAGGAGAGAGAGAGAGAGTAATGAAGTGAAAAAAAGAGAGTAGAAAAGGGGGAGAGGGGCAGAATATAAACCAACTTAACTGCGCAGGAGCCCTTAGCAATTAGCGATGACATCATGTATCGACACACACATATGCACACTGCAGACTGGGGCCAGGTCTGGATGAAGAGCAAGCCAGCAGGGCAAGAAGGCTGGGAGGATAGGGAGGGGAGAGGCAAAGCAGGCAGGCAGTGACGAAGAAGGAGAGAGGATGACAGTGCACCATTTCAACTCCGGTGGTACAGCCAATGACACATTCATTCTTGTGGACTGAACTAATAAACTCAGCAAACCAATGCCGCAACGTAAATGTCATAAAAATCACCAAAACCACTGCCAAAAATAGTGAGCACAGACTGTTTACCATAAAAGTGTTTACGCTAGTAAAATAGAAGGTTTTCAGCTTGAAAACATGGCATTACTGCAGGTTTCATTCATTATGCTTTTTGACAACTATGTTTTATGAACACACCTCCTGCATGAAGAGGCACATGCATCAGTGCAAATGTGATGCAAAATAAATGCATCAGAGCCAGTATCACTGGGAGGGAAAGGCAGAGAGAGAAACCTCAGTGGTGCACTCCAAAAACAGGAGACAGGTCCTTTGGTAATTCATGTTATTGTCAACAACTTCAGTGTTCCTTCCCCCTCCACAGAATTGCACATAGTAAACTACTGTTTCACAAGTTCTTATGCTCTTACTGCACAACAACAGCCCATGTCAAAGTTTGAAAGGTCAATAATTCTTACATTCTGTTTTTGAACAATCATAACATACCATATCTCTGCCCTCCCTATCTCCAAGAAAAAAACAGGAAAATTATCTTTATCATTTTCTAGATTCCTTAAATCATGCTACATAAACAAGCCATTAAGTGGCTCCGTATTTCTATAAAACAGACAGGGATATTATCTCAAGGGCCTCCCAGAAACTACCAGAGCAAGGCTGGAAACGATTAGCTAGCCGTGTCCAGCCAGCACCATGCACCAATACAAGCCTCAGCCTCACCCCCAGGGGCTATTCCACATAATGTGCACAAGTCAAGAGAATACCCTCCTTCATGCTTGTTTGTTTCACAATGAACCTCTTTATTACTTAAATTGTAGCTCAGCATAGAGACCTACATGGAACAAGACATGGGATGCAGGCATTAGTCGAGAGCTGAAGCATCTCTGAGATCTCTGAGAACCAAAGGACACAATAGACAAACCTGTCGGGCTTCTAGTGCTGAAATATTAGTTAACCAATTAGTCAATTGAAAGAAAGTGAATGGACAACAATTCTGATAGCAGATTTATTGTTTAAGGAACCGATGAAGCAAAATAGCCCAACATTTGCTTATTCTAGCTTTTCAATTTTTTAAGGGATTGATTTGATCCTTTTCACTGTGAAAATTTAAATATCTTTGGGTTTTGGTGTGTTATACAACCAGTTTTACTAATTTCCTGACTTGTTATACATTAAAAAACATAAATTGGCCTAATGGATAATAGAAAAACGTACAGAAAGCATCTTCTGAAGAAACTGCAGTGTGAATGCTGGAAGGCTGATGCTAAGCTGCATTGGTGACTATAAAAGTTGAATAATGCAAATAATGCATGAAACATGGAACATTTTAAGGTTTGAATGGAGGTTCTGGCTTAAAGTATGAATGAGTAGATAAAAGTTGAGAAGAGCATGACAAGTTGAAAAAATGGGAAAGGGATGAGGGATGCAAAATATTGTGTAAGCAGGACTGCATTGCTTCACTAGTGGCTGGGAGGTACACTGCAATGCTACCTAAACTTTGTATGAAGAATCAGCAGAAGCAGTATGAATAATGGCTGAGAGCTAAACTGTACTGCTTAGTCAACTGATAGAAAACCTGGACAACAATTCTGATAATAGATTAATTGTCTGAAGAAATAATGATACAAAACAGCATAACATTTGCTGCTTCCAGCTTCTCAATTTTCTTTAAATTTTGATCTGTTAGTCAGACAAAACGACCAATTTCACTACTTTCTGACTTGTTATACATTATGAAACATAAATAATGGATAATGAAAGAAAATCAGTGGCTGCAACCCCTACTGGCTTCATAAACTTATTCAGTATGGTAGGTCTGTGTACTAGATCTGCAACGAATTCTTATTTTCTTTCATTTTCTTGATTAATTGATCAGTTGTTTGGCCCATAAAATGTCAGAAAATGGTGAAAAATGCTGATCACTGTTTCTTAAAGCCCTGTGATGTCCTCAAATGTCCACAAGTTGCCCAAACATATTCATTTTTCTGTCATCGAGGATTCGAGAAACCAGGAAATTAGTGTTGCAACTAATGATTATCTTCATATTTGATTAACTGGTCGACTATTTTCTCAATTAATCAATTAATAGTTCTAAAACGTCAGAAAATGGTGAAAAATGTCAACCAGTGTTTCCCAAAGACCAAGGTGATGTCCTAAAAATGTCTTGTTTTACTCTCAACCCAAGGATGTTCGGTTTACTCTCAAAGAGGAGTAACGAAACAAAAAAAGTTCAATTTTAAGAATTTTGACTATTTTTCTTTTAACATGACTCAAACCGATTAGTTAATTTTTGGTAAACATTTGACGATTCATTTAATAACTAATTAATCGATGCAGTTCTACGGGAACTATTCAAATTTGAGAAGATGAAATGAGAAAATCTGGACATTTTTTTCTTAAGAAACGCTACTCAAATAATTAATAATGGATTAACAAGATGGCTGGCTGATCAATTCAGCTTGCTAGTGGACAATTAATCGATTAATTGACAAATCCTGCGGCTCAAACATAAAAACTAACTGAACTTAAACTGACTGGTGGAGGTGAAGTGGAGGGTTGATCTCAGTTCACCTGCGCAGCTAACAACTAACAGCTTAAAGCGCAGTAAGAAGCACAAACTAGTGAATTAACGAGTCATAGGAGGATGTTTAACCAGGTGTTCGAGGCTAAATAAACGCTTTTACGGTGGTTTGTTAACTTGTCGGTAATGGTGGACTGGTGGTCAGTTTACCAACCACTTACCTGCTAACAGAGCACAGGTTTGAAGAGTCGTGACGGTTCAGAAATGTTTCTTCACAGCTCTTTCTCTTTAACCCGCTAACACGGCAGCAGTCGAGCTGCTGCTCAACGGCCGCTGCTCGCGACAACCTTCCATTAACGGTTGTTTTTCAAAAAAAAAAAACAGCCGTTTGTTTCATTCCCCGTCACAACATTCGACGGCCATCACCGCCACGATAAACTCACGGGAACACACGCTGGGTCCTGCGAATGCCCCCCCTCTGCCGCCGCAGCCTCCCAGTCTCCTCTCCCCCCACCTTCCCTCCCGACTTGTTTGCAACACAGCGGGGCCCTCGGGTGCCAAAGCAATGCGTCGCCCAGAAGAAGAAGAAATGGAAAGTTATTCACGTTTGCGCTCAAATCAAAGCTGACGAGAAGCGGAAAAAAATTCTTAACGTAGCACATCACTCACCTCCTCTCTCTCGTGTGTTCACGTCCTCTTCGCTGCGCTCCTCTCTTTTTTTCTCCTCCCCTCCGTTTTCTCTCGCCTTGTTTCTTTTCTCCTCCCGCCCTCCCTGATGCCGCTGTTCTCCGGCAGGGGGAACCGGGGGACGCTGCTCCGGAAGCGAACGCTCCACTGTGATTTTTTTTTTTTAACACTCCCCTTACTGACTAATGTCATGACTATATGTTAGAGTGGATGTAATGATTTCTAATTTTTTATATACATATATATTTAAATATCCTTACATATATAAACAATGTTTTACTCTGTTGTGTATAATGTTTGTGAGCTGCCATCAATAACAATATCAGCCTATAGAAATATTATGATCAGTTGTAATCATTTTACCTAATTATTATAATAATGTAAGGAGCAAGTGGACATATTGCCTTACTGTATTGGTAATAATAATAATAATAATAATTTGATTTCTCCAGTGTCCGCAGTCCACTGATAACTACAAACTGAACAATACAAGCCACCACATGGCAGCATTTGGTAGTGTTCAGTATTGCAGCAGTTGAAATTCACAGATAAACAGCTAAAAGAGCATTTAGTCTGAAATGAGCATCTGTGGTTTGGGGAAATTTAATTCAGCAAGATCAGCAAGACATATGTAAGCTTAGCAAAGATATAACAAAAAGGAGAAAACAATGTGTAGGGCCTAAAGGGTATCAGTATCTTCCATGCATAAAGAGGCACCTGGAATCAGCTTAAACTTTCTAAATGTTATAATTTTGGCCTAAGTTCAACCTGACAGTTTTCAAGCCCTAATAGGCCACATGCACTGTGTGGAATTCATTCACTTATGGTAAATATTAAGAAAAAAAAAGTGCATTTCTCCTGCCATCTCTTTACTGAAAACAGAGCTGTATCAAATCGAATCAGGCCACAGTCCCAGAGCACTTTAATGGTGTACAGCATTTTATTTTTGGCCAATCTGGAGTTGCATATGAGGCAGGTAATTTGATTATCTTTGAACGGGTTTCAAGTCTCTGCAAGATGATTTTTGTAGCATACAGAAATGAATGGAAGGCAGTTGGTGCCTGGAAGGTAGAAAAGCAATTAAATAAATTGTAAGCCATGCCTTTGCTTTGAAAATTAATTGGCAACATTGTGTACGTGATTTATAGTTAATGGTCTACTAGTGCAAAACAAACAAAACAAAACAAAAAAGCTGTTAGATGTTTGAAGTCTAAAAGGGTAGAGTCCAGTTTGGCCTGGAGACAAAGAGGTGTGTATGAAAGGTGGGGCACTGAGAAGACACCTGCAGCCACCATGTGTATGAAAGACACATCAGATTACTTTCTTAGTAAACTTAGTGAGATATCTTGATATCTATTAAATATTGCAGATATTTGTGGTCCTTAGGATAAATTTTGGTCACTTTGATGACCTCCTAACTTTTCAAATCAAAATTTCCATTTGTCGTTCACTTCAGTTTATGACAAGGACAGGTTTACCTCCAAAACTAATAACAACATTTCTCTTACGTGTACTTTATGCTAATACAGTTTTTATATTACAGCCTCATGGTGCTGATAATTTTAATAAAGTTTCACTGTTTAATTTCTGAGGCAAATAGTTGGCCACTGATAAGATTAAAGAGATCACAATTGTCCGGTGTCATTAACATTGAGTTCTTTCCAGGAACTTTTATGTAATTTCATGTCTAAAATAAACGTAGCAACATAAACAGTATTAACCCTACACAATACTAAAGTAAATGTCGCAAATATGTATATCACAAACATGTGTGCTGTTTGTGTATTGGCCTACTCATCCAGAATAGGGCATTGCAATCTAATGAAACGCTGACACCTGGTGGTTACACCTATTTACTGCATGGGTTGTTGCATCTGTATGGTTATACTGTAAGTCAGGTGATGGTATTATTGCACTATTGCTCCAGTAAATGGGTTCTCCTTCAAGTCAATTTTAGTCCCTGCTGTAGTGCAATATCCAAAACCATTAAACAAGACAAATTCAACACCAAAGATGCATGACTACGAGACGAAATAAGTGGCCATTTTGACCTTTGACTTCCAAACTCTATCATCTCTCATGACCAGGCTGAGAGATTAATGCATTTATTCTGTTAGTTTATCTTTTTTCTTAAATAAATGAACACTAAAATATAAATTTTGTAACATTTGTTTATATATGCATGCTATCACATAGAGTAAACTGTAATGATTGCATATATCCACAGTAATATTTTTCTGCAGGATAATAGCCACCAGAGATTCGATTAAAACTTTATATTAATATATAATTACTCAGAGCGAGAAACAGTGAAATTTATTTTTATGATTATAAATTAGTTAATTTAACATTGATAATAAAAAATTTCCAGCTAGAACCATCACAAAAAATAATCATAGCCTGAAGGAAATGGTTGGAAACAAGTACATACATAAAGCCCAAAAAAAGTTGTAAACAGCTATTTGTAATAAGTAAGGGTACTTTGTTTCAAAATTTGAAAGGTGTAACACTGAAATTCACCGAGTTATAGGTGCTGAGGCAATATGTATCACAACCTAATTAATTATTTGTATTTTAATTGGGAAATTGAAAATGAAGATCACTTGTGAGGTTTCATTGACAGGGACAATGACAATTGGTAAGCAACCAAGATGCATCTCCATATGTGTAAAAAGTAACAATATAACACTGGCAAATTCTGTGAGGTTAATATGGTTGAAATGGGTAAAAATGATCACTATTTCTTTTTTGTGTAATTTATATTTAAAAAAAATTCAAATTTAAGAAAAACATTAAGAAAATGTTAGGTACCAGTAGCATTGTATTTTTGAGCATTGCAGCTGTTCTAGTGGTATACCCCATAGAATCAGCTCAATCACCATTTAGACATATACAAGGAATTTAAAGACAATACAAGACATTACAGCCAAAAACAAGGACAACAAAGCTAAACAAAGACAGGTCAAAATAAACACATCATACATGTAGGTGTGCAATGTGCTGCCACTCTGTACTGTCTGGTTCTGTAAATTGTAAAGAATTAATACAGTAATACAAAAGTGCTGGAATAAATAAACAGTGCCATATAAAAAGGTATTTCATCACTATTTAAACAGTTAGATCAATACAGAGACATGTGATAAATGGATTGTATGATGCAGGTATGTAATTATGTGTGTGTAAATTATCCCAGCGTTTTAATCTAAATAAAGATATTGTGTAAGACTGAATATTACAACTTCATACACTCCAAGATGAAGTTTAATTGCTCCTCCACTCCGCCAGGGGGCGCTGTGGTGACATCAACAACGGTTGTTGACCAATCATCGGTGTCCAGCAGTTTGAACAAGAAGCGGGTCCAGCGGATCAGACTCATGTTGAACAATAATGACCGAGGTGCAAAAAAGAAAATAGAACACGTCGTCGATCATGGAAATGGGTTAAAACAACTATTCATAAGGATTTTCACTGAGTTTCGTCGATCGCGGTTAATACTTAATCACTGATGTAAGATTGTGTTAACAGTTAGCAAAGGCTCGGCTACACTAACTTAACGTGTGAGTGACCGTAATCTGTCCGCTCATACAGCTCGGTTAAGTTTATCAGCGCGGTTTTAGTCGTGATTTCCGACATGAAGCCAATAAAGCCGCTGTTTCTGAAGACATACGGTAAGCAGAGCCGAAAGCTGTCCGCCTGGATCTCACCTGACGACCGCAAGCAGGCCTTCGACAGCACCCTCTCCACAGACGGCGACGCCTCCGTCTGTGAACCGTCCAGACCTCTCAGGATGAGGTGCGTTCAAGTCAACAGGCAAAGAGGAGGACACCAGCCCCTTCTGGATGTCGTTTTTCCCCCATAATGCGCTGTCTGATTATCAAGTTAATAGCCAATACATCAGCAAGGCAGATAATGTCATTAGATTTCTGCTTATTCCAGATATATGTGTACATATATCACCTGAAATAGCACGGGCTGCATGTCAGTAGGGCTGCAACAATTATTTTCATTATTGATTAATCTGGGGATTTTTTTTGCCGTGATTAGTCAATTCATTAAATTGCTTCTTATGTCCAACCAGCAGTCCAAAACCCAAAGACTCTTAATTTTTATATTGTAAATGAAAAAGAAATGCATGACTTTTTTTTTTACATTCAAGAGACTGGAGCCAGCAAATGATTGACATTTTTGCTTGAAAAATGATTAAAATGATTAGTCACAATTAGTCATCAAAATAGTAAGTCATTTTCTTTCAGTTGACAAATTGATTAATCGACTAGCTGTAACTACTATCATCAGATTTTTTCTCGTATTCCAGATATAACAGCTGAAAAAGCACATGATGTATGTCAGCTGATAAGCCATACAGAATGCAGTATAGAAATGCTGTGTATTAGGGCTGCAATTGATAATTATTTTATGATTAATCATTCAGTCTATAAAATGTCAGTTGCTTCTTTTGTCTAACCAATAGTCCAAAACCCAAAGAGTCTTCATTTACTATCATAAGTGATAAAGAAAGCAAGTGAATCACACACTTAAGAAACTGGAACTAGCAAATATTTGACACTTGTCCAGCTCAGTTCATATCATGTCTACTTCAAGTAAACAAACCCCTGAAGCTGAAGCAGTGGTGTAGTTTATAAATACAAAACAAATGACACCCTTTATACATAGTATGTTTAATCTTGATGGGTTAAAAATGATTTAGCTACTAAAACACCCTACACAACCAGCCTCACCTACTTGCTCTCATATTCATTATCATTTCCTTCCTGCTCCTAACGTGTTCATCCTTTTTTGATGTCACAGAGGGAGGAAGACTTATGTTGCTAGTCATCAAACAGCGCGTGCTGCAAAGAAAAAGGCCATGCGGTGTCTGACTGAGAAGAACTTTGATGAAGAGAATATCCCCTCTCCTCCCTGTCCTCAGCCTACTCAGCTGAAAAAGAGAACCAGGTCTGTGAACAAACATGCAACAGGCAATTTTGAAATATAATAAATGAAACTAATACTTAACCAGGAATATACTGTATTGTTAACAGGACAACTACTTATGGCAAATACTTAAATTATGCACTACTAATGGTCTTTCATTATACCCAAAAGATTTAATTATTTATCCATCCCAAGGTAGACAAATATCCTGAGGTTCTTTGCATCATTTCATGTCTTCAAGGTTTTTTTTCCCTTGACCTACTTGATCATGCTCCATATCTTTCTTTGCTCATCAGTTGGTTTTAATCTTTTTTTTATTATTATTAGAGAGAAGAAGGCCAGTGGTTCTGGTACTAAAGCAGTCCGTCCTGCCAGGAAAACAGCCAAGTTATATCTGACAGAGACTAGCAGTGATGAGGAGAACATTGGCAGGCCCTCTTCTCAACATCCTTGGCCCACTCAGCAGAGCAGGACAACCAGGTCTGTGCACTCAAGAAGCACGAGTGCAGTACCTTATGGAAATGCAAATCACCATCAGCATGTACAGAGTTTTGTTGTTTTATTTTTCTTATGTTGCTACAACAGTGTCTTCAAGTGGACATTTGACATTGCTGGCATAAACAGTGGAACAGATTCAAGTGTTCATCAGTTTCCTATACACACACCATTCATTATGAATGCATTTTTAGATCTCCCATCATGGGCTGCTTTTTTAAAAAATCGTTATCAAATGTCAGAAATAATGACAGACACCCATCTGTGGTTCTCGGAGCCCAGAATGATGCCTTCTGACCAGCAATCCTCAAACAACCCAATTAATGATACAATACCATAGACTGTATATAGAAGTGGACGGAGCCTTCGTGACGTCACCCATTGGTTTCTGAACACCCGTTTTGAAGCCTCGAGTTTCAGATTTGGCCAGCGCCATTTTGACAGTTTTGAAACCGGATGTGAATATGATTGGTTGAGACGGTGGAGCAGGGTGGGACCATAGACGGTATAGTCTAAGGGAGCGAGTGAGTGGCACTACCATAGGGCACTACGCCTGTCAATCACGAAACCACGCCCCTAATTATACAGAACTTTAAGCCTTAATATAAAACCAACGAATGACTTATATGAAAATTCAAGTCTGGTTCAGTGAACATGGTGGGGGATATTAGCGATAGAGACCAAAATCGTTTTTTGACACGGGCTATAAATATGTTTATTTCAGCTGTAAAGTTCGGCATTTTAGAACGGGTGTCAATGGAACCGGGCTTCTTTTTGCAGCCAGCTCGCGCGCCCCCTGCTGGATTTCGGTGAGAATACAGCGTTACTGCACTTCCGCATTGGCTTCATTTTTCAGAGCCGGAAGCTCCGTCCACTTCTATATACAGTCTATGTACAATACAGGGAAAAGCATCAAATGTTCACATTAGAGAAGCTCGAATCAGGTTTATTGTTTTGAGTTGTTTAACAAGAGTTGTCAGTCATAGATTAATTTTCTGGCTGTTAACTTGTCAAAAGATATAAAAGTTGTTTTACACTTTGCATTACTTAGATGTTAACTTTGTTCCCAGAGTTGAGCCTCTAAGACAGCCTGTCCTCTAATGCCTGTGTACAGAGGCCTCCTCTCCCTGTAGAACTGGCAGACCACAACCCTTTAAGTGTTTGATTTGTAGAAATTGTTGGTGGCAGTACACAGCCTTTAAAACATGTTTTTTTTTTTTTATTAATTTAGACAACAGTACATGTAAATGTGATCATATTTCATGATACAATTTCACAGAAAATTGAGAAATGATTATATTGAATTATTGCCCATCCCCAGTGGTTTATCTTGTTCACTATCTGTTATGAAATATATACTTTTCAGGGTCTTTCCTGGACTTTGTGCATGCCTGGAATCATTTGCAGAAGTAATTTTTGTGTCTGTTAATGAATTTCTGAAATGATCTTTGTCTCTGTGCGTCAACAGGAAAAGCCAGCTTGTGTCTGTGTCAGGAGTCTTGATGAGGCAGAAGGGTCAGCGGGTTCCAAGGACCAGTGAGAGTGGGGAAGACTCGACATCTACTGCAAAATGGCACAAAAACTTAGTTCAAATGAAGACAGACTCTAAGTAAGTCTTCAGCCAGTGAGACGGTTGATCCCTTCATTATTTAGCTGAGGAGTGTATGCTACCCAGTGCTGTGGTCAGACCAACTTTGGCTCTGCATGAAAAAACGCTGCCCTCTCATTCATTTGAAAAGATCCAGTCCAGCAGCACAGCAGGGGGTGAAAACACAGGGTTGTCTGGCAGAAAAGTTTAACTTGGCTCAACTTTTGCTGCAAGGTGCTCACTAGCCAATTAAATGCATGCAAGCGCACATTCTTGATGGATTACTTTGTAACATAATCAGTAGTTCTACATCTTTCGTAAAATAGTTGCAATCAAAATAACTTTCCATAGTTGTAAAATCCTGCCTGTGAGAATTGTAAACTGTTAATGGCAGTTTTTTGGCATCTGTTAAGGCTTTAAACAGCATCAATTTAATGTGACCACCGCAGTCTCCTGCAGTGTTTTTAATGCAGAGCTGTTTTCACTCTGATTGCCTGCTAAAAGTCCTCAGTAGTTTAACCATTACCTTTCTTCCTCCTCTTCTTCTTTTCCTCAGTGTTCATCTTCCCTCTGCGGGCCGCTTTGTAACCCGTCGTAGACGTGCTGTTACCAGCAAACCCCCTAAAGCGCCACTCAGTATACTCAACTCTTCTGATGACTTTGATTCCAGTAGGACTCTCGGCCTACTCGGAGGAGGAGGATCCCCTCAGCGTTTCTGGTGTCAAGTGCAGAGAGCTCACTGAATGCTGCAGGGACTGCCAGCTTTGCCACCAACGCCTTCCGAGAGGTATCCCTCAACGAGTCGACAGACCACAGCCTCGGACCCTGCCCCAGGAAACCCATCTTTTGCTCTACACCATCAGCAGGCCCCTTCAGAAAACGGCCACACCTTAAGAACCTATCTATCAATGATCAATCTTCTAATGCTCCGTCCTTGTCAGCAAGCTGCATTGGTGTCTTGAGCACATTCCAAGAGGACCTGGATTCACCAGGGCAGTACATCTCCCCACCACGTCCAGAGGAGAAGCCACATTCAAGCCTTAGTGAGCGAGAACCCTCTGGCAATTTATTTATGGAGACCACGAGCACTAACAAGCCAAGTAGCAGTGGCGAGGAAGCCAAAAGCCACAGTGACGACCAAAAAGCCAACACCGTTGGGGAATTACCAAGTCTAAATCTGCTCTCTACAGATTACAGTGAAAGCAGCAGCAGTTTTGTGTCAGCAGCAGGCGGGTTAGAGTGGCTCTAGAGGCTTTAAAGGAGAAATGTTTGACCGTGCGCTGCACTGTGCAGCTGGAAAGATTGCACAACCTCACTGTGACTCAGCTATGCAGTGAAACAACCTACTCGTCCTGTTTTGGACATTCAAGCTCAGTCCACAGCCAGCGAACAAATGAACATCCACTGTCTACGGACAGTGCTCAGATTCTTGACCTTTCACAGTCTTCAGAACCATCATTCAATCTTAATTTATCTGTGACCAACAATAAAACCAGCAGTTATTTACAGTTATTAAACAGCTCTGAGTCTCCTGAAGGTGTTGCTTCAGTGATTGACAGTCAGAGCACTAGCAGTCCACCATCAGTTGACTACGAGCAATTAGCTGAACCCATGGAGCAGTCAGCCTCAGTGGTGTATGTTGGATCTACCCACGACACAGACAGCAGCAGTGAGTTTATGATGGGTCACAATTACCAGCCAACAGCCACATGAAAGCACTATTTACTGAAGAGGAGGCTGCAACAGTAAAAAGCCTGACAAAGAAATGCTCTGTTCTGCTCAAAAAATTGTCTCTGCCACAAGCGTTAATGCAGCCGAAAGAGGCAGGTTTCACTTGTGATGGTAATCCAAACAGGTCTGAAAATGACAGTATGATTAACATTGAAGACCAAGAAGATCTCCACACCGTCAGGAGGAAACACTGAGAGAATGATGCCGTCTGTTAGACAATCAGTAAACAACAGCAGTCCAGCAGCCCAGGCACACTCTAATGACCCAGAAACAGAAGAAAAGGCAGCCATGCTCACAGAGGTGCTTAAGGAGAAATGTCTAACTGACAAACTCAGAGCTGAGATAAAGAGACTAACTTTATCCCAGCTGAAAGAAATCCTGCAGCTCAGAGGCAGAAAACTTAAGTCACCCACAGATGTGTCAGATTCAGCCAGTGATGACCAGACAAACACTCATCACCAGTCTGAGCGTGACATTAATCACTGCAATGAAGACACTTCTACCGTCAAAGTCAATATGAAAAAGAGAAGCTCAGCTAGTTATGAAGACAAGGTTGTTTCAGACAAAGAAGAAGTCGTAAAGAACAAAAGAAAAAAGACATCTCTGGCTCCTAAAGAAAAGAAAAGGAGGAGCACGTCTACAGACCGACCTGGGACAACCAGGAAGGCGTGTGTGAGTGGTCTGAGTGTGAGTCGCTGGAAAAACAAAGACAGCGCCAGCACGCACGTGTTCAGGAGCAGGACTGCACGGACTGGTGGCAACAAGGCCATAGACTGCAGCATCAATGAGCTCCTCTCCACACATCACAGACAGCCACGGGTGAGAAAAACATGCACACAAGCACAGCACATTATGATGAAACATTATGAACTAACTGTCTACTGACAGTTTTGATTTTTGGTTAGCCATTGTCTCATGTTTATTCCTGTTGCTTTCTTCAGGTTTTGTATAAATGTGTATAACACCACATTCTGCATAACTGTTTTGTGAAAGTCTTTTTTTAAAATTGAAATCAGGCAAAAACTTGTACATAAAGTGAATTTCAAATATTGTATACATACATCATCCATTTATGTTTGTCTGAAATGCCTTATTTTGAGATTTATAACAAACATAAGGGGAAAAGAAAACAATTTATGATTTTTTTTTTTACCATACACATATAGTGCAGTAAAAACAAAGTCTGGCCTACTGGGCAGTTACATAGTTAACCAGTTTTCTCAGTGTGACACAAATAATTCCAGTTTGTGGTTAACATATGCTGTTATCTTCTCCATTCTGTAAATTCCCATTGTCATGTCCATTCATGCATTTAAAGTCGCACTCTCCTGTGATAACCAAACACAAAATGTGTGTATTGTTGTTGCTTCTTCTACAGTCCATCCAACTGTAATTAAATGTTCATTGTTAGGAAAGATTTAAAATGACTGGAGGTGAAGCTACAGCATCATTGACAAACTGTTATCCATCTTGTGTGTAGGAGCTTTTGGGAACCACCATGAATTTCTCCACCCCGGTGAGATCGAGTCGGCTCAACCTCTCGTCTCTGTTGGCTGACTTCACACCCAACACGAACACCTGGAGCCGACTCAAAGCTGCCCTCTCTGTTCATCGCAAGGGCATGGGTAATATATATACAAACAACAATAAGTTGTAAATTGTCCCTCAGTTATTCAAGACGTTTTTTACATTTAATCTAAAACTCATGAGCTCTGATCTCCATCCATCCTTTCATTTTTAATTTTCTCTTCTCGCTCAATCCCTGTCTTCAGTGCTACTCACTCCAAGGAGTTCTTGTTTGTCGACATCGGGCTCTCCTGTAAAAGCGGAGCTAGCAGATGTCAGCCAGGATCTCTTTGCCACACCCTGCCGGACTCCACTCCCCAAACACCTCCGGTCACAACTGCTGAGTCATGATTCTCTGGTACAGTAAATCAGCCATAAAAGAGTCACAGGAGTGCACATACTGCAAAATGCCTTATGACAAATTCCCTTCGAATCAGAGATTACCACAAACACTGATTTCTCTGAACTCCGACTATTTCTGCTTTGTTTGACTGAATGGGTTATTATACCTGGTGGGAACCTCCTGTCTGTGTTCATGTGTTACATCCTCCCTCCTATCTTTTGTGACAGGTGGAGCATGAGGACACAGATCTGTCAGATGCAGAGAAGGTGTATGCTGAGTGTGGCCAGCAGCGCCCTCTGTCTTGGGAGGAGTGTATACTCCCTCAGCGCATGAAACGGTGTGCGAAGATAGGGGAGGGGACCTTCGGCGAGGTCTTCTCCACCACCAACGCCTCAGGAGACACTGTTGCACTCAAAGTAAGTAGTGTCTGTTTTTTGAACTGTATTACCTAAGATCTGAGAGTGTGACATAAATCATGTTGCATCTAAGGTGTACTGCTGACACAACTTTAAGTGGGTTGACTTCCCTGTTGGACAAAATGTTTGTGACAGAGTATTCTAAACTCAAGGTTCATTTCCTCACATTTATCACAGTTTTTTAACCATATCCATGTCATATGACATGAGTATGGGATTTCAGTTGCACTATACGGAGTACAAGCAGGGTCTTAAAAGTCTTTAAAAAGTATTGAATTTAAACATTTGAAAAAAATAAAGCTGTAAAAGTATTAAATTAGTTTAGAATGGTCTTCATTTTTTCTTGTCCTTTTATAGGATTATATAAACTGAAATGTCATAAATAATGTAGAATGTTTGGGTGCAATTATTATCACGCTGCAGGCTCACCCCTGCTCTCTGTCAGGGAACCTCCTCCACATACACACAAAAACACAAAACACACACACACCGAGGTACAAACGCAGGCAGACACGGCAAATGAGAAACAGTAAAGCGAATGACCTAAGATAGGCTACTGATTTTGACAACTATGCTTGTCACTATAATAATGGCATAAACATTGATCAAAATGTGTACACAAGCAAAGTGCACTAGTTCAGCAAATAGCACATTGTCACAAACAAGCTAAACCAAATCGGTCTGTATTGTACTCTAACTATTTAGCTCAGTTTGCCACTTATCTTAAAATTTAACAAATTCTTGTAAACTGAGCTGGCTACCTGCAGAGAATATGAGTAACTGTATTCTTTATGAATATGAACCTGTGTTATTTATTCTTTCTAAACTTCTCACAGTATTTTTGATGTCAGAAATATCATTTATTTTCTTGACATTTCAGATTTGTTTCTAGGGAGATATTGAATTTATATAGTGACTTTGTTGTGGTAAACATTACTATAACTGTACTAAAAACATATAGTTATATTTTAAATATTCAAATCAAATCCTGTTCTGCATTCTTTTTGAAAATAATATATTTTGCCTATATGACTGTAAAGTTGACATTAGATTTCATTCTCAGTAGTATTAACATGTCTTAAAAAGTCCTAAAATGTAACTTCGAGAACCCTGGAGATACCCTGCAACAACAAGTTGGTTGTAGTTAACACCGTGTGACGACACCAAAGCATATGTAATTTGCTGAAAAAGGCTGCGGGAAACAGTCAAAGCTCTAGGGGAAAAAGTAGTGTATGGGCCTTGATGAAATATTTTATCACATTTTTCTGTTTACTAGTGAATCCCCATGTTATGTAGAACTTGAAAATAGGCATGTTAAATGCCAAGAAACCACATAGTTCCTCAGAAATAAACATTTGCCATGAATGTTCAATGCAGAATGTGTGTATGTGAGTAAATTCTGCAGTAAAGCAGTGGTTCTTGTCTTGACAGATTATTCCAGTAGAGGGCAGTGAGGTGGTGAATGGAGAGGATCAGAAAACCTTTGGAGAGATTCTCCATGAGATTATTATCTCAAAGTAAGTAGCATAAACTGACAAAGCAAATCACACTGTTCACTTTTCTGGGATACTGTAATAAAGCCCGCGTTCAGTATATGTGCATTAAAGAAGTTGTGTCATAAGGATCATGAGCTCTAACTTATTAAATGTAGTGACACTTCATGATGAGCTTTGCAAACCACAAGTAGTTCGGCTGGCCAGAGCTACCTGAACAGCATTCTGTGTGTGTTTTTCTGTCAGGGAGCTGAGCAGCCTGAAAGACAAGCAGCAGAACAAGACTCATGGATTTATTGGACTCAATGAGTAAGGAAGCGCTCTCACTGCACTCTGTCTTTTTGTCTCTTAGCGTCTGTTAGTCAGTTTTAGCGTTAATGTGACTGACTTTTTCCCTCTGCGCAGCCTCCACTGCGTTCAAGGCTGCTACCCTCCAGATTTCCTGAAAGCTTGGGACATCTTCGACCATCAGAAAGGCTCTGAGAATGACAGACCAGGTCAGTGAGAGAAAAGCCTGTTCACAATCATTTAACTTTCATATTGAAAATCCCAAATGCAGAGAATTCCGGTGCAGCTTGTCTTTCAGGGTGACAGTGGGTGATGGAACATAGACTTTTCTTTTTTCTTTATGTAGATGGTCTGTCTTTTAAAAGGGGACAAAAATCTATTTATCCAGGAGCAGTGTGTGTGTCCATTCCATTAGGTCTGTCTTTTTCTCTCTTTGCTTAGACTTCTTTGAAAAGGATCAGATATTCATAATCCTGGAGTTTGAGTTCGGAGGCATCGACCTGGAGAACAGCAATGGAACGGTAAGCACTCCACATCAGAGTGACAGCAGCTCAATTCCTCCCCTCTGTGCCACGCAGAATTCTGCAGCGATGTTGAGCGTTCATCAGTCATGTCAGTGACTCCTCAACACATCCTCCTCTCTAAGCTGAAGCAAGGCACACTCAGACCTGAGCTTCAGCTGAGTGCAGTTTTCTTTTCTATGGCCTAAAATTCTTTCTAATAAACTGCAGTCAAGTGCATCTGCTCCTTAACTTTTATGACTTATCGGTTTAAATTCTTGCCAGTTGCAAATACTCAGAACAGACGCATTACACCCTACTCACATTACATGAGCTTTCTCATTACATTTGCATACTAGCTGTAAAAATGTGCTCAAACATTAATGAAGAGACTGCATGAATATAAATAGTAGTCCCTTGAATTGAGTCATTACAACTTAATGTCAGTTAGACCTTAAATATGTATGCTTGACATAATGCTGAAAGAGACTCTAGAAGAAGCTATGCATTTTAAAATACTTAAAATGTAAATGCAGTGTATTTAAGGACCAGTGTGCAGGATTTGTGGCACCTAACATACGAATATTATACCCCATTCCTGCCATGTTCTGTTTAGTAGACCCCTAAATTGTACACACTGATCCTTTTAATTGGAAAAATACATGTTTTTCCAATTATTTGCTTGTAAATTGACTGTTTTAGTGTGGCATGTGAGTAAAAATGCAGTTTTTAACTCAAGCCTTTATTGTGTTGTCAAGCTGGCATCTTTAGTGGTTGCAAAGAGCATCCTTCATCAGATTACTGCTGCCTTGGCTGTTGCTGAGCAGGAGCTACACTTTGAACACAGGTAGAGATATACACACACACACACACACACACACACACAAATAAATCATGGCAAATGTAATTGTCTGCATGCATTAGGACATAAACACACCAAGTAGGACAAGACACCATCAGAATTCCGCAGGGTCCAAATGTTTTTGTTTTTAAGTGTGCTCTGATCAGAATTCTGGGGCCGACAACAGTCACTGGAATTGGTATCAGCTGATCATATGGTCTATTTAAAGCCCTGTATTTATTTACTGTTCTTAACAACTTTGTTATTAAATATAAGTATAAAACTTAAATTATCACAGAGGTACTTGGGGACCTGTTGTACAAGAATATGGCTGAGTTTCCCAACAACAATTTTCTAAGACTTTTTATATATTGTATTTTTAATTTTTAAAATTTAATTTAAATCTACCTATATAGAAATCAGTAGTATATTGTTCTGATTTTAGTGACTAATTGTTAAAAATGCTGTAATCAAAGAACAAGAAAATAATAACAGATGTAGGCCTATGTATCTTGACAAAGGAATAAGAAACAGAAACATTCCTATTGTAAACAGCCTTTGTGGCCATTCGAGTAAAGATTTCTGAGTTTGCGAGGTGCACTTGAATGCATCATGAGGTAGGTGTTTTTTTGTAGCCTTCTGAGATTTAGGCACGTGGCGATTGATCAGTGGGCGATCAATCCAAAATGCTAATATATTTAATTTACTGTTATTAAAACAGCAAATATTCAAGCTGGTACCAGAGAATGTTGGTGGATTTGCTTAAAAATAAATGATAAAACAATTTATTAAAATTGTTTCTGAGTAATTTTCTGTCTGTCAGCTAATCCATAAATAACTGATAATTTCAGCTCTAGTTGCCATACAGGTAAAGCTCATAATGGCCACCTCTGGATTTCTGTGTTTTAGTGAATCCCTGGTGCTGATGTATATAAAACTGTTCATGTGTAAACTACAGCGTGACATCATGTCACCATACCTTTGTATTATTTTTGAATAAATACACATACAAACAGCTTCCAGAACAATGATATTTTGAATAAAATTTAGCTCACAGGAATATACAACCAAATACAACGTTCACTTTGAAACTGTCCTTTAGTCGTACACATTAAATTTGATGCCTGATCAACTATGACTGCCACCTCAGCTGTGAAATGTGGCATCAGTATCAAACTTGTGGTGTGAGCCGACTCAGTGACGCAGTTCAGTGTGTATGTGGTGTCACAGTGTGACAGATGACTTCTTGGTGTCCTGTAACAGCAACTTTATCCCCTCTGTGCTGTTTACTGCAGGGACCTCCACTGGGGCAATGTGCTGGTCAAAACAACCAATGAAAAGAAGGCGAGCTTCCTCCTGAACGGAGCAGTCCACTCTCTGGAAACCAAAGGGGTGCTGGTCCGCATCATTGACTACTCTCTCTCCAGACTTGAAATCGGTTAGATGTTTTTTTTTTGTTTGTTTTTTTTTTTTTTTACCTCAACACAAAATATTTAGTGGTGTTAAAATCATGAACAGTAATGAAAAAAAGCATATGTTTCGTTCCCTGCAGATGAACTCACAGTGTCCTGTGATATCTCGAAGGACGAGGAGCTGTTCATGGGCCAGGGGGATTACCAGTTTGATATCTACAGACTGATGAGACAGGAGAATGGGTCAGTGCATTTATGTGTCAGTGCCAAACAGAAACACCCAGTGTCTCATGTAACTCCAGGTTCTGTCTGCTGTACGGGCGTCACATGGAGCAGTTTAGCAATACACATAAAAAGAGCTGCATCCTATTATACACACATAATGAAGAGTGTGTTGGATAACAGAGCTGACATTGGACTTCTTATTGATTTGACTTTGGCTTTGATGAATCAATATGTCGTCTAAAAATACAAGTCAGCTGATTAGTTAGAAATTCCAAACACCAAAGCTGTTCTTATTATACACCCTTAAAGGGATAGTTCGGGTTTTTATTTATTATGGTACGCTGCAACAACACATTTTCAGTAGGGTAACACTAACCTGTTTTACGACAGTCTAAACCCAGCTCACGTTCTCGGTTAGTGGGTGTACAATTCAGCGTGTGGTGAATTCTGCTTCACAATGATAAGAAGAGCTGACATCAAATGACCAAAAAGTGATGTTGCTATGAACGCTTGGCAGCCACAAGCTAGTTATACGTGTGGTAATTTTTCTGACACCCTTTGCTTAAAACCCAAAAAGTCAGAAAGATCGTGAGGTCCTGCTTTCACGGTCTGTATTCATACTGAAAATGAAGATCAAGCGAGCTTTTGCCTTTCTGCTGCTCTTATTGTTTTATTATTGTTGTTGTTATTATTAATTTATTTCCACTTTCTTGTCAGACAGCTTTTTCCAATGGGAAACTTCCATTATATAATCCAAATATCAGAGCCGCCAGACCCCATTGACAAAAACACTAATTTCACCTCACAGAGTATGAGTTTCTCATCTACCACTGCCAATAATGCAGTAATGTATCAAGGCAGCGATAGACCAGCAACTCCTGAGTTTTGTGAGGGAAAATGACTGATTTTGCCAATGGACCTCGTTGACTTGAAAAGTGGGATATTTGACCTATACCATGTCAGTTTACCGTAAGAATAGGCGGTCTGATGACAAGGTAAAGCAGTGAAAATATTATAAATATAGTGTAAAGTGTCCAAGATGGGCCGTTCTTAGTAAGTGGCCAAAATACTTTTTGTTACTGACCCTGTTCACTGTAGTATATTGTTTAGCTTTCTGCTCTGATACTGATTCTCCAAACTGGGGGCGTGTCAACCACCATCTGCTATAGGTGATACACTATCAATAAATACCTCACACAACCCCACTTCAAACACTTGGTTTATATTATGGGTTGCACGCTTTGTATGAGACATCCAGAAAATGCAATTTGCCAGTATGACACTGATATTTCTTTTTATTATTTAATATGATTTGACTTACAGGTGTAGTTTGACATTTTGGGAAATAAGCTTGTTTGCGTCCTTGCTGAGAGTTAAAAGTGAGAATCAACACTACTCTCATATCTGTCTGTAAAACATGAAGCTTCAGCTAGCAGCAGGTTAGCTTAACTTAGCATAAAGACTGGAAACAGGGGAAACAGCTAGCCTGGCCCTGTTTTAAAGGTACAAAATCTGTCTACTAGCAGTCAAAGCTCAAAAACCTGAGTGTTAAAGCATTTGTTAAAACATTAAATAACATTAAACATTTGTTATAACATTTACAGATATGCAAATTAATTGTGGATGGATCTAAAGCCAAACTAAATTTCTCCTGGCTGTTGCTTCATATTTATTGGACATACATGAAGGCAGTGTTGATTTTTTTCATGTATTGAACTATTGTTGAACAGACATTATCAGTCTTTTTTACAATCTTGCTCATTTACACTCTTATTCTAACATTTTAGCGTTATTATGTCACTGATTTATAAATGGTACGCTGTTCCTTTGTCTGTCTCAGAAACAACTGGAGTAACTACCACCCCCATACCAACGTGCTGTGGCTCCACTACCTGTGTTCCAAGCTGCTTTCCATGAAGTACCGCGGCACAGGAGGGAGGGCTGCCAAGGACATGCGAAAGGAACTCACTTGTTTCTATGACAACGTCCTCCAGTACAGCTCTGCCACCGAGGTGCTAAAAAACTGCCCCATGTTTCAGTAGCATGTGAGCATTGAACACATGAAGTGTTAGGATGTTCGCACACAGACTGTCTTTTATGAAGATGTTTTTTATGTTTTAAAGAGTAATTTAAGTATTTTTAAAACTTGGCCATATTTTTTTTTTCTTTTTTTCCCCTATTTTCATGGGGTCAGGTTCAGATTGTTATTCCTTATGTCTGGCAACGTTATAGAAAGGATCCCTACAGACAGACCTTTTCAGACATCTCTGTCCTACAGGAACTGAAGCTGTTATCATACTTCTTAAAAGGCAACCAGATGCCTTTGACAAAGTCGGTCATTTTACCTCGCAGAACAGGGGAGTTGCTGGTGAACTTCTGCTTCGATAGGTTAGTTTGTTCGCGTTATTGTGTGTGACTTTGAACAGGTGCCCCTAAATTCAACAATGAAGGAGGAAATGAAGCATGTGAGCCAGCAGCAGGTCAGGAGAACCTTACGTTTAGCTCTTTGAGTTGTGTGGAATTCTGCTGAGGAAACTGTGATCTATGGGACCTTACCATGCCCTTAGGAGAGAAGATCAAAGGGGGTTTCCTGGGGCCTGAGACTGAGCACAAGGCTTTCAAGCTGTGTCGAGACATGATCAAAGTAGGGCTGAATGATTTGGAAAAAATATCCAATTGCGATTATTATGATTTTGCAATTGCGATGAGTTGCAATATTAGAGAGAATTATCATCTGCAGCATGAAAATATATCATTTAAAATGGTATTTTGACACACATTTTTTCATTCTTTCTGGGCCATATTGTGATTTTGGTAGCTCTTCATTAAACTGTTCAGCCCTAGCTTGAGGCCAGCTTTTAAAGCTGGACTCTGGTTGACTCTTGGGATGGTTGTGTTGGACCTCCACTTCCAGTTTGGCTCATCCCTGCACCATAGTATACGGTGTACACTGGAGCGCCCTTGCCCAGCTCACAGGCCTGGGGTGTCGCCATGCCCTTTCCACGAACTGCTGTTTAGCATACTGAGGTTGCTGATAAGCAGCCGTCCATGGAATTGACCCTTCGTAAGTTCCTGTCCCTTTTCGCCCCTGTTTCCTGTACTGTACTTAGATATATCATACAAACAGGGGTCTGGTTAACTGCTTCAGTTCCCCGTTAGAGAGAGGACTGTCTGAGAATATCTATCTCAAACTATGTAAAAATAAGGCCCAAGTTTAAAGTACTGGGATTACCCTTAAGTCCACCTCCTTAGTCAGCAGTCTGTCTGTCATCACTGATGACCTCTAATGTGCAAAGACATTTATTGATCCCCTGTAACAGCCACAGAGATGATGTACAGTGTATACATAACATGTGACAAAGGTTATTAAAGCGACTGCTTGAAAATGATGTATTCTTGAGTCTTAATTAATTATTTGTTACCTAATGAAGCTTATTTATGTCCGTTCTTGAGCTGGCTGCATATTTTTTATAACTGATAAGGTCCACTTATCATGTTTATGTATCCTAAAATTACGCAGAAAAAATGTTAATAAATTTTGATCTGACTTTTAACACCATCTGAAAGTGGTATTGTGATCACAATTTTTGCAATCTAGATTGGTGCTGAAGTGGTAAGAGGATTTTATTGATAAACTGCTTGACAGAAAACTATTTTGATGATTGATTAATTATCAATCCACAACACCAAATGTTCAGGTTCCAGCTTCTTACCTGTGAGGTGCTGCTCTTCTGTTTTATACAGTGTCTTTTCATTGAACAGATGAGAATTTTTTTTTTTTTACAAAACCCTAATCAAGACACCAGCCACAATATGTGAAGAGATACTATATTAAAAGGGATTACAGAAAAGGTCTTGTGTGGACATATGAGACTCCAGATCATCTCATGATGATTGATTAAAAATTGTTGTCTCAAAGTCATGTTAAAATGTAAAGAGGTTCTCCTTCTTTGCCATGGAGGTTTTTCTCAAAACATGTATTAACATAAATTCATGATGATGATTTTATGATGATGATACATTTGATACTAATAATTTTCTGACGCATGTCAGGCATAACAACTTATAACAAGGTTTATAAAGTATTATAAGTGGTGGAAATAATGTATTATAAGTTCCACATTCATGCTGCTTTATGTCTCCGTGCCAAAAGTGACAACAGTGTTTGAATGAAGAATCTGAGCCTGTCACACAGCACATTATAACTACCATGACTTTAGCCGGTTATAAAGACACAAAGAACTGTTCAAAAGTATCATTATCATCGTATTAACACTATAACACAATTATCAAGACTTATGAGCAGTATTTGCACCATAAATCTTAAGTTGTCATGCATGACTATAAACATTTATAAAGAGTTCTATACAAACATGGATGATAATGTCTTATGAATGTACTTATAATGCATTATAGACATGACCTTCATAGAGAGTGTTACTGATTATCTGGTATTTAATTTGATGAAATGGTCAAAAACAGACATTCCCAACTGGGTATTTTATCATTAATCTGTTTTCAATCATTTTTCAATCAAATTTACCATACAATATAAAATTAAATACATATACCTCTGACATACACAGTCCATCCTGAGAAGGTGCCACCGATCATTTCATGCATATGATATAATTTGCATGTCATTTTTGGGCTTGTGGTTCTGTGTTTAAAACCATTTTTTACATCAGTATACAAACAAAGAAGAAGCACATACAAAAACAAAATATTTTATTCAATTTCTTCATTAAGATTATCATACATTTTTGCATTGAAACAAGCTTCATTTTGGTATGGTGAGTCGCGTGTGTCCGTTTTGACGAGGATCTTGATTGAATACGTTGAATGCTTCCATACTCGAAGAGACACTTGGTTGTTGATTTTTTAAGAAATGTACACTTGCCTGGAATAAATCGTGTGATGAGATTCGAGCAAAGGTTGCATTTAAAAAAAGGAAGACTGCTTTAAAAAAAGATATGGAGACATTCCAAACTATACAAACAAGATCCGGCAGGCCTATGTTCTGAGAAGAGGTCAGGCATGTGTTTGAGAAGCACTTTTTGGTTGAGCTTTGAGGCAATGTTTGAGATGGCCTTGCTGGTGATGAGCCCATACGTATGTCTGTTGATGTCGTAATGTCTGTTTCTGTGTCTGTGTGTGTGTGTGTGTGTGTGGTACTGTATGTGGGAAGCAAACGGATGTGTATAAGAAGCAATGAACTGTATATGAGGAAATGTACTTGCAGCTGCTGAGTGTGTGTGTGGTGTGTGTGTGTGTGTGTTTTTGTGCTCAGAAGGAGAAGTATTTGGTGAACCACTCCTGTTTTAGCCCCTCTGTTCCCCTCTGCTCCAGATACGGGCCCCTACAAAACAGAGCAAACAAATAAATTGATTTTTTAAAATCATAATTCATATTATTATTATGCCGAGGTTCAGAGTATTGTGCTTATTTTAAAACTAGTGAAAATGCTTGCACGTTCAGTGAGGCAGCTGGCTTGCTGATAAGCGATTAAAAAAAAAAAATCGGGGAAAGCTGCACATTCATAACTCCAGTGCATTAATTTGAACAAATAAAGAGACATTTCTTCAGTGCAGTCTAAGTTCACACTTAAAATGAGCGAGCTCAAAGATCAGTTCACAGAGATTAAAATGAACTAGTTCATAGTTCACATGTTTTAATTTTTAATTTTGAAGCTCACAGTCTCAAAAATGTAGTTCATGTTCATTCCTTCAGATTTTAATTTAATTTGAAATATGACTTCCTCCTACGAGGGACACTGGAGATACATAATGACATTATACTACATGGTGGACAATACTTTGTAATGTTTTTGTATTTATTGTTTGAAAATGTAAAATTACTTTTAACTCAATTTAAATAATTCAAATCTTGGAACAGTACCCTAGTCTTCAGCAAAAATAAAGACATACTTTTGCTTTGAATACAAACAATGCCTGACATCTGAAAGAATTCAAACCACTTACAAAAAGAAAAAAAAAAAAAACATAAGTAACATTACTGAAATGAAATTACAGTAACTCATACATTGGCCAGTTAAAAAGAAGCAGGAGGATTTTATGTAGATAATTTTATTTTTGACTTTACATTTTGGGATTATTACAGCAGAGAAAACTACTGCTTTTGTCTACAGGGGCCTCTAAAATCAGCAAAACATGAAAGTTCTGTCGTGGCCTTAAGAATATTTTGATAGTGACTTTTTCACTGTCACTGTTAAGATTTTGGATGCATGACTTTTACTTGTTACATTTTTACACTATTATATTGCTATTTTTACTTAAGTTACAGATGTTTTCTTTTTCCAGCCACTGTTCAAAAACATATATGATATGTAAAAATTTGATCTTCAATGTTGAAAGGAAGCATTACTGTGTGAATACATTGTAGTATTTTATTTACGTTGTATTTTGTAGTTTCTTGTTTGTTTTTGTAGTTATTTTTATAATTTGAATTATAAAATTCAAAAGTTGTTTTTGTTTTTGGTTTCAGGTGTTGGTAGCATCTTAAACTGAAGAGGGCAGTTTGCTGGTATGTTGATCTTTGCACAATAATTCAACTGTGCAATATATACAGATTATTATTTACACCATTATATATTGAAGCATAATACACATATTTGTACATAATTTCTTATTTTGTCATTTTCTATTTCTTCTTTTCTATTTTTTCTATATATATTGTTGTTATATCTTGTAGAATAGAGCACATATTTTTTTACATACCTCTTATCTGTTGCATATTTTGTTATATTATTTATATATTTTTGTGATATATTGTAGTATAAGACATACTACATGCATAGTTTTCTTATAATTTTCCTGTGCTAACTATGGCTGCACAATTAATTGCAAAATTATTGAAAGTGCAGTATGCAAATCACAGAACCAAATCACATTTTTTTTGAAAAAGAAAATGTTATCCAGATGAAAGAAAACATGTTTGTTTATTACAAAACCCAAAATATCACATCATCACGACTTAATTTTTTTTTTTTTTTAAGTCAAAATGAAAATTGTAATTCCCACTAATCGTATCACATATTGCAATCGCAATTTCAGTCAAATAAAAGCAGTATACTTTTTTACCATATCGAGCAGACCTAATGGCAACATATATATACTGTATGGGATTTCTGTTCATGAATAAGAGCAACTGTAACCTAATTTCCCCCCAAGGAACAACAAAGTATTTCTATTTTGTAAGTTAAAATAAATTTATTGGAGTTATGAGCGAGCGGCGTTCCCAGCGATTTATAACGATACATTTGAAATATCAAACCGTCCATACCTGATTGATTGGGCCTGCAGGTGTGCATGTGGCTCCTGGCAGGAAGGCGACACGTAGCGGATTCCCGTCTGTGGTGAGGGACAGACAGGGAGCGGGGCGGTGGGCGCTGGGGTGGGAGGGACGCAGGAGGTCCGAGATCTGGTGGAGCGAGGGACGGAGGAGGAGGAGGAGGACTGTTGGCTGAGGGACAGGGAAGTGTGCTTGTGTGGAAGAGAGGAGGTGGAGTAATGGGGGGAGGTCTGAGGGTGGGAGCTGGACTGGTGTGGCAGGGTCGAGGAGGAGTGCTGATGGACAGAGGAGGAGGAGGAAGACGATGAGGAGGAGTGTGGTAGGAAGATGCTCCTGTCGTAAGTACCAACGCCGGGGATGCTGGTGACACGAGGAGGAGACTCCACACGCTTCCTCTGTGGGTAAAAACCAGCATAAACCAGTTTATGTTGGTGGGACACAAAATCAAAATGTCTGACCATTCCAGTTTTTCTCAATTTTATTTAATGATTTAAATCACAATCCACCCAAAGCCTGATATACTTGTAGCTCATTCGTCTGTGCTGTACAGTAGCCCTCCACTGTCCAAAAACTATTAAAACAGATCAGTGAGCCATTGTTTTTTCTGATGAACATGGGAACTGCTGCCGTTAATACTCACTAGAGCACAAAATGTGTATTAATCCACAGCTGAAAATAGTCCCCAATAATATACTTTTTACTTCTGTTTGAGCAATGTTTTCTGATCTGTGGTGCCCAGCTGTGTTAGGAAATTACTTAGACTTTTTTTTAAAAATGAAACAATATATTTTTGTGACTTGTATTTAAAGATCTGGTCAAAGATGCCCAAAATATTGGAAGGCATGTTTAATACGAAAATACCGTACCAGTTTAAAACATGCATTTCAGGTGAAGTTGACTGTCATTTAGAGCACTTCAACAAATATTTATTTGGCGTGCTGCTGGTAAGAAACCATCACTGGGCACTGGCTGCTTCCTGACTCCATCACTCCATCACAATACAGGAATGGACAAATACGAGATAAAAGTATATACGATGGAAATGAACAGATTTACTTAGTCATGGTCAAAAAGGGTTTCTTATGCATGAAAGACACATTTGTTGTTGCTGTTTTTTCTCTTCCCTAAAGTCTAGGGAAAAGCTTGCCAAAACTTAGATAGCTTACTGGACTGTCTCCCAACTTGTTCATGCACATTTCATATTACCATACATCCCTCTTCCATGATGTAAAATAGTTATTGGAATTGTTTTAGGATGCATACTGTTTTTAAAAAACAGGATAATGAGACAGTTTCTAAGACTAATCAGACTGAAAAGGGGTGGGACTTCGGAAGGGTCAATTCTTTAATGTCCTCTGTACTTGATATAGTAGATTCCACTATGTTAAGGTGGAAGAGTTCATCAAAACAAGGTGTAGGTGTTCTAAAATATGCTTTTAGTAACAACTGTGTGGAGGCAAAGGTGATGGTTTATTCGTAGGTTTGTTGAAAATGGCTGCTAGAATTTTTTGAGTTTACTGTTTTTTCTGCCTTTGAGGGCATGACAAACCTGATTTCATCTGGAGCGTACTGACATAATGTAGTCTTAACTGAACAAAGTGGCAGTGAGGGGTGGACTGGAGAGTCTGAATTTAAAGTGATACTTAGCCCAAAATACTTCATCATGAGTATCAAAAAAATCACCCACTCTGTGCTGTAAAAAGTTTGCACTTACAGTTGTACTTTCTTTATGAAGAACAGCAGCTGTGGTCATCTTGAATTCATATCAGTTACAATATTATACCAGAAAAGATGTTTCAAACCTTACGTAGAAACTTCTGCTGCATAATTAGCAGGCTTGTTGAGTAACTGATTACATGTAATTGGATTACATAATCAGGATACAAAAAAGGCAACTGTATTCCATGACAAAAAAATAAGATGTAATCAGATTACAGGAGCATTTAGTAAAGACAGGGATTATTAGCAGATTACAATTTTAAAATAAAGATCCTTATACCACTATGTGCAGTTCACACACATTACAACATAACTAAGAGTCTCAACACCACTCTGGTCTCAGTGAAACAAGCTAATCTGACAGTTGACAGTCTTGCTTTAACTTGGTGGAAATTTCACCATCATTTTGTCTAAACATCTAATTTTAACATTTAAGGTAAAACCAACTGCTGTTAGCTACACAGACCAAACGCTAACTTTAGCTACACAGAACAATCGCTAACATGAGCTGCACATACAAACAGCTAATGTAAGAGGTAATCCAAAAGTAATGGAAAATAATCAAGTTACATTACTTTAATATTGTGATACTTGTCCATATACTGTATAATAGTCAGTGTCCATACAGTGGATTGAATACGCTGGTCTACTGCTGCCACAATCTGTTAGTTTTTTTGTATTACTGTGCGACTTTGGTGAATACAAACTAACCCTTTAAAACACCAAAGTCACACAATAACAAAAACAAACTAACAGATCGAGGCAGCGGTAGATCCTGCAAGGTAAAATTACTGATTTTGCCAGTTTACTGTCGGAAAAGGCGGTCTGACGGCAAGGTAAGCGTTGAAAATATTTTAAAAATAGTGCACGCTTTACTCCATCACGTTGTGGTGTTTTGACATCTTTGTTCCACTTTAAAAACTTTCCATCATAAATCCAAGGTGACCACAGATTCTACTAGCTGTCATAAAAACAGATTACCATCATTTAAAGACCATCTTTCAAGTCTACAGATTTTGGGTGGAGCATCATTTCAGATTCAGTCAGTAACAGCACACAATGCTATGCTTAGATTTAGCAGCCCAGATGGTCTGTGATCACTTATCCAGAACTGACAGCAAAAATTAATGCATGCAAAGCAATGCAGACTGGAGGCTGCACTCAGTTGCAGCCTCAAATTATGATTTAAGACGTGGATTGAAAGTCTTTCTCAGTGTAGCTTGTATAAAACCTACAGATAATATCTATATATTAACACACTTCAGGTTACTTTAAGATCAATATCCAAAGTAAAACACACTGTACGGTTCAAGATTACATCATCAAACTTGTTTTAATGTTATTTGAGCCAAATTTTTATTCATTCATACCAGGCTGTGTCTTTGCTGGCCAACTGTAATGTAATTTAAAGCGGTGTGATGGACACAGTGGGGACGTGTCTTTACAACAGACTGGTGATCTGTGGAGTGAGAAGCTGGCTCCGGCCCAGTGAGCACTTCTGGCTGGAAGGAGGCCTCGTTTCTGATGAATACATTATGTGCCTGAGCAGAACAGACAAACTCACCCTCATGGTTGGCGTGACGCTCCCGGGGCGGGACTTGCTGTCACGAAGCCTGAGGGTGCTGTTGTCCCCGGCAACAGGAGGGTGGAGCTGCAGCTGATGCCTCTCTTCCTAGAGGGAAGGAGGATGAGGAAGGACTTTCATTGGCCTTATTCACAGTTGGTGTTGTGGCTGTTGTGTTAGCGTTGTGTCTGGAGGGTGTACTTGTTTGCTGAGCTGCCTCGTGCCACACAGATGGTCGACACTGCACTCTGGCAGAGGACGCTTTAAAAATGTAATTTTCTCCTATGCATATATGACCACAGAAGATTAATGAAGATTTGATTTTGTTTGAGTAGTGAAAGTTATAAGATTTTTTGAAAAACGACCTCTTAAACAGACAGTTTTACAGCACTGTTAATTGGCTCCAAGAATTGCTCAAATTCCCTGAGTCAGGTCATTTTGCACCATGACAGCTAATTACTGCTGGAATTCTTCTGCAGCTTTTTCTTATTTGATTTGGAGAAGCTTGTTTAGCAGGTTCAATATCTTTGTTTAATCTCAACTCAAAGTCCTCCTGCTTGCTGATTCTGGAGCTTTTGACCATATCACACAATTCAAACTCATTTTTTCAACTTTTTTTTTGTTGTTGTTGTTGGAAATGAAAGCAAAGCTGGATAACAACAGTTGCAATACAAAGAAGCATGAGAAGAGGTGTTCCAATTAGTGAAAACTAATTTCGGTCTATATGATATGTTCAAAAGCTGTACATCAAGTAATAAGTGGACCTTGAGTGGAGATTTTTTTGTGCAGAATAAACTGTTGAGCTCAAATATCATGACTGTTTGACCTGTGAGGACATTTTCGGAGCCAAACCCAAACAAAACACACTTAAACATTGTTAAGATTATTGCTTAAGACAGTACATGGTATACTTAATGTACTGTTGAGACTGGAGTAATATTACAGCACATTGTACAAGCATGTTTCTGTTACGTGTGCATCGTGTCATGGACAGGGACAGAAGGGTGGTGCTACTCTATAGTTTTATTTTGTCAAGTAATCCAATAAAAGTCAGTGCTTTAGTCCATTTCTTTCTGACTTACCAAGTCCGTCTATGGCGAGCACCAAGAACATTTGTTCCTACCGAATGTGACTCTTTAAAAACAGGTCATCCCCAAGATAACAGGAAGATACAAAGGACTGGAACGGGATAAAAGGTGTTGTACTTATGTAGTGATGAATTGTTAAGGGATGAATATCATGTTTTGTTTGAATGTAAAAACACATTATTATTGAGGACAGAAGGAAGTACCTGCCAAAATACTTTGTTAGCCATCCATCTGTGTTTAAAGTTATATTATTATTGTGGACAGATAAATCAAGGGTAGTAGGTAAATTAGGTGCCTTTTTGAGCAATGTCCTGCGTTTATTTCAATGATCCAGTTTGTGATATGCACCTATTTTGGTTGTTTACCATTGTATTGTTGCTTTGTTTTATGTTTGTACTCCACACCATGATGTGTGGTCTAGGGCAATAAAATAAAACTGAAACAAATATAGTTTAATTTTTTTTAAAACATAGTAAAAACATAATTTCCCCATACAGCTTGGCACTAGGACTATTTTTAGCCACAGATCTGTTTCCCTAGTGATCATAGTGCCCACGTTCATTGTAATGTAGTAACATGTACACTTGGTTTTGAAATGCGTTTTGTTGTTTTGAACACAAGTGGAAAGCCAGGACACATTGCTGTTCATGTCTGCATCTATCATGTATCTCAAAGGTGTCCAGCAGACCACTTGTGTTTAGATTTCATTACTGACAACATCAGGGACTCCCTAAAAACTTGATATTAGAATTTACACTACACAACCTATGAGGTCAATTGTGTCCCAGATCACCTCTGCAAGTGGTTTTTGTGATCTGATTGGTGATCATTTACACTTGACTTCAGGAAAAACATAAACATGAAACAATACTGTGTGATTACAAAACAAACTAAAATGAAATAAATATATACAGGAAATGTCTTTAGTTTTAGTCTTTGTCAATTTGGTCAAACTTTATCAACACAACAAGCATGAGGAGGCACTGGTAGTTAATTGGTAACTAATACTGAAACTAATACTAAACATTTTTAAAAGGTAAACTGAAACAACTGAAACTAACTGAAACTAAACTGAATTGAAATGAAAATATTAATAAATGAAATAAAAACTAAAAAAAAAATTAAAAATACAAAAATTTTAGTTTAGAATTTGAAGCTGTCCACTTGTGATCTGATCGGCCACAACACATTTTAAAACCAAATGTAAACAGTGTTAGTGTGGCTCACTGATGTGTTTTTAATAGGTTTTGGACAAAAGTGGAGGTCTGTGGCACAGAGGATTAAGCTAAATCAGACTTCACAGACAAAACTATCTGGTTATTGGGATCAATTCATTGTTGGTTTTGGTCTGTTTTGGGATTTGTTGATAATAAGAACAAAATAAAGTACTAGACTAATCCTTTAAATAAGAAACTTCTGCAGTGGTCAGAAGAGCGGTTCTACAGGTAAACAAGTGATTGTTAGAGTGTGTACAGTGTCTGTGAGTGTGTGTGTGTGTGTGTGCTCTCACCACTAATCGTTTAATGAGCTGGTCTCTCTCACTCAGCCTCTCCTGAAGTCTCCCCAGCTGCTGGTCGTCACATCGAGGCTCCCTCCTCCTGCAGCGCTCCTCACGCTCGCGCAGCCTGCAGTTAAATCATATACACAAACACACACCTTCTCTCTCACGCCTGTCCTGTATATTAACTTTAAACATCTGCACGTCTACGTGTCTGTCCTCTACTCACTCGTTCTCCAGGGCCACGATGCGAGCCTGCAGGTGCGTCTGGGCGTTGCTGTATTCGGACACCAGACTCTGCATCTCCCTCTTGTGCTCCCTCCTGATCTCCTCCACCTCCTCTCTCCTCTTCTCCTCCTCTCGCTCCTTCCTCTTCTCTTCATCTACCTCCTCTTCTTTCACGTCCTCCTCTTTTCGCTCCTCCCAGTGTTTCTGTGACTCCTCCAGTTTCTCCATCTCAACCCTCAGTTTCTCCACCTCCTCCTTCAGACGTTGTGCTTCTTCTTCCAACTGTGCATCTCTCTTCTTCTGCAGTTCAGCGCTCTCGTCCTCTTTCTCTTCAACTTCAAGTTTCTGCTGCACTGACCTGAGACAGGACAGAAAATACAAATCAAAATAATCGAAGAGGCTCCTTTAATACAATGAAAGAATTCTGTTAAATTGCAAATATTAATTTCTGTTTGCATTTCATCTACTAGAGAAGACATCAGGGATCTTGAAAATGGTTGAATCATTACTGTTCACTACATAGCATTTCTGTGTCGATCGTTATTGTGTTTTGATCATTGGTTGTGTAATACGTGCAATATATGTAATAAGCAATATGTGTAAATTGAGGTTGTAAATTTGCCTACAGTATGTGGTGCTTTGCTTATATTGTTTTGTTATTACTGCTCCTATGGGGGCAGCTTTGTGTGTACAGCATCTGAGTCCAAGACAAATTTCTCTACAGAACAACATAAAGTGTCGTATCGTATCGTATCGTATCGTATCGTATTGTATCGTATCGTATCGTATCGTATCGTACAACTTGTTTTTGTCTTTTTTTCCCCACATATCAGGGCAAGCCATGCCAAGTGGGAACAGACAACTTTTTAACTCTCTCCCTTGTGTGCCCAAGTGGTATTACTGTTTGTGCAGCTGCTACAGAGACAAAACATCTGTACACCACACCTGATCACTTTCTGTTTCCTCATAGCCTAGCTCTGTGGAGAAAAGATCAACAGGTCTTTGGAAATAAGAGGAAAGAAAGAAGCATGTTCACTGAAGAGGTCCATTGAAGGTTATTTTTAATGAGTTGCACTGCATAGTAATAACATATTTTAAGTAATGTTAGCCTGTTGCTTTGCACAAACAAGTAACCACAATAGGGGTTGGCGTCAGGGTAGACAGGGAGTAAAGTTAGAAGAAAACATCTGCAGAAAAAGTGCAAATTTGTACATTAACTTAGTCTATAAAGGAGACAATATTTTCCAGAAGAAACTCATGCCCAGTGGCATATAGATTTGCATAGACGCTTATAGAGAACCAGTCTAAATGTGTGGTGTTATTATTATTTTATAGTCATTACACTGTGCAATCCATATTTACTTCATATTGATAAGTTAAAGCAAAAAGTCTATTTCCACTTCAAGGAATAGTTCTTACATGAGAATATCTGTTCCACCCCTGTGTCGATAAATATGAAGCTACAGCCAGGAGACAGTCAGCTTAACTTATCATCATGACTGTAAGCAGGTCAAGGTTATGTACCACAGTGTATTAATTTGTGAGTCTTGGACGCGTTAATAGGTGCATTTTGTGTCTCTTGGACAGAGCCAGACAGACTGTTTCCTCCTGTTTCCGGTCTTTGTGCTCAGCCAAGCTAACTGGATGTTGGCTATAAGTTACATATTTACCACACAGACAGGAGAGTGGTATCAGTCTTCTCAAAAAGGGAATAAACATATGTCTTAAAATGTCAAACTGTTCCTTTAAAGGTAGAATAAGAAGTGTTTGTCAGTTGCTGTTTGTTGCCTTTAAGTTATAGCTTACATTTTGGCATACATTTTGATAGTTGGTCATTTGTGTCTGTCCTGACTCAAAGGATAAAAGAGCTGAAAAATATTCTTCCATTAATAGATTAGTAAATACACAAAAAAATTATATTTTGATAATCGATTAATTGTTTGGTTTGACAAACAGTCACCATTTCTTGCTTCTGAATTGTTAGGTTTTTAATTCTTTTGTCTGTCATGTATGATAGCACACCAAAGATCTTATGTTTTAGACCGCTGACTGGACGAAACGATCACTTTGAGCACGTCCCCTTCAGCTAAGGGAAAATGTGATGATTTTTTACTTTTTTCTGACATATAATTGAGAAGAAATATCACCTGATTAACTGCTAATGAAACAAGTCATTAGCGGCAGCCCTGAAGGATCTCATTCATGTTGGAACAATTACACATGTGCCCACTTCTTCCCTTACGTACTTTTCCTTCAATTGCTTCTTCAGTGCTGCATTTTCTCTCTGCAGCTCCAGCATGGCACATCGACTCTCATCCAGCTGTCGCTCAAACACCTGATACTGGTTCTGCTGCTTCAGATCCTACGCACACACGGTAGACACACATGGTCAATGTCTGCATTTAAGGTTCAGAATTCAGTTTTTAAAATGGTTTGTGCAGGTGTAGACGGTAATGTGCTGTGTTGATTTAATCTCAGAGCCAGCAGGATTTTATTCATAATGATATCAGGGCTGTGATTTCCTTATATGTGTGTGTCAAAAAGAGATTATATAAGTGAAAGACAGGCCATAACACACAAAGAGACAAAGTGACTGAGGTGTGTTTGTGTGTGTGTGGTGTGTGTGTGTGTGTGTGTGTGTGTGTGTGTGTGTGTGTTTGTGTGTGTCTGCTTGTGCACACTCATCATCATTGTGTGTGTGTGTTATACCTGTTGCAGAGCCATCATCTGTGTGTGTGCCTGTAGTTGAGCCTGTAGGTCTTCTATCTGCTGCATGTGTCTCTGGGTCATCTGTCTGCTCCACTCTGTGTGCTGCTGGGTCAACTCTGCACGCTGCTTATCTGATGCCACACACACGCACAACCATACACATACAGAAAACAAAATCAATCTGGCCCACTGTTACAGGTACCCTTCTGCTGTTGCCATGGTGAAGTGTATCCATGGCAATAGCAACTTCACTGTTGAATTTATAATCTCAATGTGTATATCGCTCTCTGTGTGTGAGTGTGTCCATGAAGCTATGGTGTGTGTGTGTGCGTTACACAGAACATGTCGCTGTCTGCATGTGCTTATGCTAATGCTCATGCCTGATTGTGTACACATGCGCACGTGTGCATGTGTGTGTGTGATACCGAGCTCCAGGTGGTGCATCGTCTGTAGTCTGTTCCTTTCAGACAGCACGTCTTCTTTCGCCTGTCTCTCTAACGCCTGCAGAGCCATGGCGTGACTGTGTCTCTCCTGAGCTGACGACTGCGTTTGGGGCTCCTCAAACACATTAAACACACGTGTTTTTTGTTGTTACAACAGCTGCAGACGTTTGTCTGCACATTACAGACACACTGTACTTAACTGTGTGTATGTTACAGAGATAAAGGCATGAATGCTTCACTGCAGCACCTTCATCAAAGCTGCTAAATTATTCATCACAGAGTAAACGTACGAATGAAGTGTACACAATTTTTTTCCAAAAAAATACCTGCAGCAGTTCTCTCAGTTTCTTGTTAATCTCCTTGGTTTCTTGGACCTCTTTCCTCAGCCTGTCAATTTCGGGGTTGCCATGGCCGTCGTCTCCTGGGCCCGCCTTCTTTTTCTCTGCCTGCATTGGCGAGAAATCATGAGCAAGAAGGATTGTTAAGAGCCTGTGTGCCGTCACTGTAATCCTGAGATGATGAATTTGCAGCAAGTGTTGAATTAAATGGAGATGTCGCTTTTGTTTGAGAATTTGCAGACGCAGACAGCTTTCTTAAAATAAATAAATAAAAACACAGACTTCATTGTGCTCTCAAAAACAGGCTTATGGAACTAATTAAAAGTGTACTCCAGCGATTTAGTGTTGCACTTGTTTGGGATGCAACTGAGGACAAAATATCCAGACGTTTAGTCCCCGTCCTTGGCCGACTTTACTGTTCTACAAAGGCTGTGGAAGAATCAGTTTTAAAGCTAGAGTGAAGATTCTGGTATCATATGAAACTAGATGACCTAAGGCAGCTGTTAGTACCAACCATGTCATGCTAACTTTTCTGGAATGGAGCTGATGCTGATCCCATGCAAGTTTGGGCAAAAACCATCCATTTTTTGCATGAAGTTTAAATGTGTTATTTTCGCCAATTCTATTTTAATATTTCTGTAGGCTTTTTTTTTTTACATTTTTTAAATCAAATTTTGAGTGGTCATAAATTTTGCACCAAATCTGCATAATAAATGGCATCAACCCCAAATGCTGCAACAACTTAAAGGACATAATTGAGCATGGGAATAGCCAATCATATACTCCAATCATAATGTATTGAGCCCTTATACACTCGAAACTTTCAAAATTTAAATAGGTGCCTAACTAAAGCACAATGTTTATTACAGATTTATGACAGAAAAACGTCAGACACAGTGCTGAGCTGCATCTTATATTAATCTTCAGGTTCTCAGCTTTCAAATGATGTATGCCACCTCAATGTGACATATACTGTTTACCTGCTATCTCCCCCTGAAGACCCTTGTCCCTGCCTTAAAAAAGAAAAAATATGGGTCTATGGTAGGAAGGGAGGCAGTGGAAGAGGTTAGTATGGCTCAACCTTCAAAAACAGTGGATACTGCCTGGTCAACATCGACATCTTTGAAACACAGGATTTCTGTAAAAACGTCTCCAAGCCAAAGCTGAGCAACATCATCAGGGTTATTTTGTCAGACTTGTCAAAACTCTCTCAAAGCCACAGAGGTCATTGCACAACCATACTTTTCATGACGAATAAACTGCGGAGTTCAGTCAGAAATAACTTTATAATCTAAATGAAATGTGACGCAGTAACTGTCATTTGGTTGGCAGCTGAAGCTTGTTGTTTTGAGACTAATTGCCAACTATTTTTGATAATCCTTTAATCGTTTTAGTCATTTTCAAGCAAACATGCCAAATATTAGCTTGTTCAAGCTTCTTAAATGTGGGGATTTGCTGCTTTTCTCCATCATATATGATACTAAACTGAGTGTATTTGGGTTTTGGACTGTCGGTTGGACGAGACAAACATTTCAAAGACATCATCTTACAGCTCTGATCAATTATGATTGGTATATTTAGCTATTTTCTGACATTATTCAGAAAAATTGATTTTAAAGTAACATAATGCAACCATTTCACCTGAAAATAACATCAAAATCTCTTTGATGGTACACTGGCTTGTATTTAGGAGAATGGTGCCTCTTTGATTCTCTCTCCACACCTTGAATGTCTGTTCCAGCACTAAAAGGTACAATCTCCTGTGAGAGTGTGTAACACTAATGGCACTATTTCACACATACCTAATTATGTCACTGATTTGAGTGAAAATGGATCATATTTTATGGAGAAAATGTTTTCCGGTTTTCCATCTAGCTGCTCTGCCTCCACCAGGAGGAGGGCAGCCTGTGTTTCCTGGTGGACAGGCAGTTTTAATTGTTTCTAAAGTAACTGCTAATTGTTGCTCGTTGTAGATAACTGTAGCTGCCATCAGCTAATTAGCTCATGTAGGTAGTGGTCCTATTAACTGACTCTGCCAGACAGGGGGTTGTATCTATAAGGGAACCCTTGATTTGTGAAACTCTTATGCCTGCACATTTGATTCAGCACAGTAGTGCTCGCCTCAGCAGCTCCCGGAGCGGCCTCTTAAATATTCTTGTCTCGTCGAGTCTGAAGTGTATCAGCAGTTGTACAAGGATAACAACAAGACTAATTTTATGGTCTTTGCATGTGTCTGAATTACTTTAAAGTACTTAACATATGTACTCTAAACATCTTCTGAGATACATACAAACAAACAAAAAACAAAATAAGCAAGAAGATACATTATAAAAGAAATTAGTGCACTCCACCTTTGTGGGACATTCACAGGAAGTCCTAAAGTGACAAATCAGGCTGTTAAAGGCAATTGGGCATTTTATAAATATTTAATAATATCTCATAATTTATCATTTTATAACACAGCATTGTTTTAGCTCCTTTATACTTCTCATAAACCAAAAATTAAATAAACAGATGAATAAATGTCATATAACACAAGGTTCATAATGCAGGGTTGTAAAAGGGAATTGTAGTTGTAGTACCTTTATGCTGCTCACAACACAAAAAATATATAAATAGATGAATAAATGAGTCATAAAAATAAACAATTTATTATGGTGGAGTGCAATAAGAGACTTTGGATGTGCCTACAGCCTGAGGAAAGGTGCACACAATAAAGGAACACCAAGTAATCATGCAAATCTAGGGTTCCCTTCTATACACGATACAGACTGGGAGCTTGGAGCACCAGGAGAGTGAGCACAGTGCTGCTGGCACAGGAACTCTGGGCCACCAAGTAGAGGAGGTTTTCAGGCCCAGGGCAGGAAGGGACACAACAAGGAATGCTAAAGGGGACACGGGGCTGGAGTGGGAACCAGAACTGGAGTTGGGAAAGCGGGCAACAGAACGGAGCTCAGCAGCGTCTACGGACATTATAGCAGAGGCGAAAAGATGTTAACAGAGGAAACTAAGAAGAGAAGAAGAGAGATGTACAGTAAATGTTGGACTAGCTTTTAGTCATTGGCGAAGCCTGTGAAATAAAACTGCAAGACAGACGCCACCTGGCGTCTTGTTATGGACTAGTAAGTAACTAGCTGCTCCTGTGTCTTGTGTTGTGCACCCTTTGAGTACTCATCAGTCAAGTAGTTCACAACTCCTTTAACACTAGAATTACCAAGGCAGTCAATTTGACTGCTGCAATGTAAGAACTTTGATCAAATAAAACCCATGTAACTGGAAGACCTTGACTTTTCCTAAATGTGTGTAGGAGTTCTGAGTATTTCCGCCTTGAATGGTCAGCAGTCATGATCGCACTAAAAATGCCGTGTCATTTCATTCCTGCTGTTGAAGATGAGCATCACTGTTGCCTAGCAACTTTTTATTCTAGTTGTTTTTTGTTTTTTTACTCTCAGCTAAAACGTAGCTTTAGCTTGAGCTAAAACCAAGGAGAAAACAAATCTTTGAAGAATATGAGAACTAAATGATAGCGAGAAGGAGAATGAGAGCCACAGAGGCTTGAACCATGCTTCAGAGCCTTGATGATGATGAGTCTGCTGGAGGAGCAGGTTCATACGCTCGAATGCTGTGCAGCTTTTTTATGTCTATTCATCTGGTATTTCTGCACAGTTTCGGATAAAGATGAAATTACACCAATATTATTAGTGGGCTATTATACTATTTGTAGAGCCCAGTGGTGGCTACATATAATTTTTTTCTGAGTCGTGTGATTCAAACATTTCCAATAACTGTTGTGCTGGGTTGTTAAGTCCAGGTTAAGTAAAAATTATTGAAAAAAGATAGATGCAATCTAAATTTCACAACATGTTTTTAGCTAACGAAACATTTTACAAATACAATGAATTAATCAAATTTTGTTTAGGATTATTTTTACTTTTAAGGGTGATGGTGTCATAAAATATGACAACAGACATTCAGACATTCAAACCTTCATTTGAACACTCAACAGAAGCTTCAATTTTAAATATATGACATGACAAAAATTACCTTTAGTAAAGCTTAGTAGAGCCGTCAGAATGACTGCTATGGCCGTTCTAGTAATTATAGAATTCTGGTAGTTCTAGTGTTAAGAATAAATTACAAAAAATATGAACACTAAACTATAGTCTACGTATCAATCGATAATCAGATGCCTATTGCAAATCTTGAAAACAACCACTGAATGTTGTTCGTGGTGTTCTGTGATGGAGACTCACCTTTGCTTCCTCCTCACTCAGTTCACTCTGCAGCTCAGAGATCTGGGTCTGCAGCTCCTGCTCTCTGTTCTGCCATCTCTGCTCGCTCTCAGCCACGGCAGCGTTCATTTCTATCCTGAACTCTGCTCGGAGACGATCCTCACACTCTGCCCTGCAGGCATGCAGCAGAACAAGAAGTGAGGCAGAGGTAACCTACATATAAAAATTACTGTTGATTTCCTCTATCTGCTGCACTGTTCTGAGTAATCATGTTATAGCGTCCTGTTTCCTTGTGCTTCTCACTTATTATAGGAGGACAATTATTTTGAGTTTTAGGTTTAGTAGACATGGTAGTAACCTGATTATCTCTCACTTCTCTTAATATCTTTATTTCATAAACGTCCATATTAAGTGTTTAGGAATTCCCTGGTTGTTTTTCTGGAGCAGAAACCTGTAAACCTTCAGCTACCAGGATTTGTAAATGTTGCCTTTGCTTTAAGAAGAACCCAGAACAGGAACATAACATCATAGAACATATTACTGCTGTCTACTCAATAATAGCAGTGTCAAGACATATAAACTGCTATTTTAGAGCAATTAAACACACTTTAAAATAAAACTAACCAGCTTATTTCCTATATTTTGAAGTTACCCGGCCGTTCTGTCAGGCTGGCAAGAGTTAATAAAGAAATAAAGTATTTTTGAAAATGGATTTGACTGTTCTTTCTCTGCAATCTGTTTGGGCAATATTGCAGTTCTTCTATTGTTGAAAGACAAATATTATAAAAGATATTATCAGCAGCCAGCAAGAAACCTGTAACACAAAAATGGCTACAGATCAAACCTTCAACAAAGACTGACTTGATAGATAGAGTAACTGATGTTCAAAATATGGAGATAATGACTTTTTTTTGCTACAGATTGAAAATTCTTGCAATACAGGTAAAAATGGATTGTGTTGATTTTGTTCTGTCAGAACTGACATGTATTTCCATCAGTATGATGTCAGTATGAATGCATACTGTGGGTGACCAACTCTATGTTTTGTTGTATCTCTACGGTTCTTTAAAAAAAAGGCAGTATAAATAAAAATAATCAGCTATTTTCAGCATGTGTATACAGTAATTAATGTCAGCATATAATCAAAAAGAAGCTCCTAGATGTACATGAGTCAGGATGGGCTGATTGTCTTTAGAAAACAATTACTGCTAAAGTTTACTTGGCTTGTAGTATTGATTTAATGTAATTTTGATGGACTGACAGTGTTTAATGTATCATTTACATCATCATGTAACATTTTTATTGCTGCAGATGATTTCTTGGCATGTTACATTCCGGTAAAACACTTAATATTAAAGTCAGTTTAATGCTGATGCCCGTATATGACCTACATAAGCACACAGATAGAAGACTGGCTATTTCTATATAAGCTATTCTTAACGCCTGCCACTGAGTCACCCCCTGAAATCAGATGAAACGATTTACATCATGCAGACCAGAAGACTCCATGTTTACATTTTCACAGGCAAAGTTACAGTGAGCAGTATGTTAACTAGTTAAAATGAAGCAGGAGGAGGTTTTTCTTGAGAGAATTTTATTTTTGATGTTATATTTTGTTGTTACGGTGAATACTGGGGAAGGACCAAAGAGAGAGACAAAGAGACAGTAGTAGAGCACAGGCAAGTAAACCTTGTCTGTTGTTCAGCAGATGGAAAGAACTGCAGGATTTGAAAGAGTCCTGAATTGTCCCTCTTATTCCTGCACAGGTATGTTATGAAATACACTGCAAGACAGAGGAGGTCACAGTGGGCATTTGTTTAATACAACTGGCTTATAATATAACATTTTATCTTGGCCTTGCTACTATCTTTCTGTTGGCTCATTATTATGAGGACATAACTTTAGCTTTCTTAACAAAATTATAATTACCAAGTCAACCAATCTGTTAGTTATGTAACAATGCAACAATGAATCGGTTAATCGATTATTAATCTACTATTAAATTATTCGCCAATATTTTGATAATTTAATTAATCATTCTGAATCTTTTTTCCACCAAAGAAAAATCAAAAATATCTGTTTTTAGCTGCTCAAATGTGAATATTTTCTAGCTTCTTTACTCCTCTCTGACAGTAAACTGAATATCTTTGGGTTGTGGGCAAAACAAGACATTTGAGGACGTCACCTTGGGAAAAACTAATCATTTGTTGTTTCTCTTTTTTTATATATATATATATTTTATAGACTAACCAACTAATCCATTAATCAAGAAAATAATTGACGGATTAATTGATAATGAAAATAATGGTTTGTAGCAGCCCTAGTGGTGAATGGCAGTAAAGCTTTGTTTCACCATTGTCACATTACTCTTACTAATCTTACATATCCACAAATACAGACTTAACCTCATCGTTATGTATCCTGAAAACAGCTGTGTTAAAGAAACGTAATATAAAAAACAAGTTTTATCTTTTTTTTCACTTGCTTCCAAAACATGGAAGCCTGTTTCTGCCAGAGTGATGAATAAAAAAACAGAATCCTGTAAATCATTATAATGAGAAACTTTCTGAAAATAATGAGTTAGTGTGTCAAAATAATGCATTGGTATGTCAAAATAATAAGGAACTTTCTCAAAATGTTTCACATGTTAAATCATTATTTTGCGAAAGTTTCAGACAGGATCTGTTTGTTTTCAAAATAAATGCATGTGTTGGCCAGATCAACATCTTTACAGTGAAAACACTAACACTTTTGTCCAAAGGGGGCCCAGATTCAACACAGAATTAAAGTTTAATTTAGCTGCTTTAAACTGAAGTGAAGCAAAGAGATTGAAAGATAGAGTATATCAGCTCAACTTTGATCTTCCTCAGTGATCTCTGAACAGAAGGGCAGAGGGTGATTACAGGCAGAGTTAAGACTTTGTAATGTAAGCCTAAGCAGTTCTGGCAGGTCTGTGTTTGTTCTGCTACCTGATCCGGTCCTCAGTGTGCCGCTGGCTCTGATCGAGAAGACTCCTCTCCGTGTTCAGTCGGCTCTGTTCCAGGACTTTCTCCTCCAGCCGGTGTTTGTCAGCTCTAGGGAGGCGATCTCTCTCTGCTGCCTGTCCCGCTGCCTGTCTGCCTCCTCCTGGATCCGAGCCAGTCGAGTCCGAGTCTGGTGAAGCTCCTCCTCCAGACGAGAACACTGTGGTCCACAGGAGGACGCAGCTTCAGGGCCCCCCTTCTCCTTCTTGTCCTGGTGTTGGATCACCGACTCCAGCCTGCAGATCTGAGAGCACAGAGACTTTTCACTTCACATATTATAACTGATATTATAAATACTTTTATCTGATAAAAAATACACATTCCACTGGTGTAATTTGACTTCTGACCTCATTGTTAGCATCTCTCAGTTTCGTCCTCAGCTCCTCTCGTTCCTTCTCAAGGCCTTGGCGGAGCTCCTCGCTAGTTCTCCTCTCTTCTTCCAAATTCGCACACACCTTCCAAGAAAATTCATTAGCGACTTATCTTCTTTTTAATACTTAAACCCGACCATACTATCATCTCCTTATTACTAAGTCTTATTAATAATTAGTCATGATGAAGTGCACATTATTAGAGGGCTCAAAGGGCAGGCAATTACGTGATAAAATCTCTTTATATTTCTACATTTACACTTAGTGAAAATATTCATTAAACATGGTCTTTTAGACCAGTGGTTCCACCAGGAGGTGAAGACCTCACCAGGGGTCATGAGATTATTAAAGAAAAGCAGATTAGACAAGAAACATTTATGTTTAACAAAAAAGTATTGATTTTTCTTTTGATCTTTGCTTTTTATTACAAATTAATGTGTAATTTCACCTCTCCAAAAAGTAAGAGAAACATTCAAATACAACAGGATATAAAAAGGAAAAGCAGCAGCAGCAAAATGTTTACACCACTTTACCTAAGACAACCTGTTACGATGGTAAACTACTGTTATATACACCAAATAAAACTCTCTCCAAACCAACCAAACTCCATTGGCAAAATCAGTCATTTTACCCTGCAGATCATGGGAGTTGCTGGAATACCGCTGCCTCAATCAGTTAGTTTGTTTGTGTGATTGGGAAACTGTGGTGTTTTAAAAGGCTCGTTCAGATTCACCAAAGTCACACAATAACACAAATAAACAAACAGATGGAGGCAGCGGGACACCAGCAACTCCCATGTTTGCCGAGGTAAAAACACTGTTTTTCCTTCAGGAGTCTGGTTACTTTGAGGAGAGCAAGATTTGGCTTATATAACAGCAGTGGTTTCCCATCAGAATGGGCTGTGTAACAGCAAAGTCAAGCAGTGAAAATATTTTACATTTTAAATATTTAAATATTTTAAATTTAGAGTACCTCAGTGCATTGTTTAGCTTGTGCAGGTGTCCCTCTCTGCTTATGCTAACTGGGGGTGTGCAAACCTGCATCTACTGCAGATAATACATTGGCAATAACAATAAACTATCTCATAAAACCCCAATTCAAATAATCTGAACTATCCCTTGAAGGGGTCACAACCTTTTAGACTAAGTGGGGCACTCCTGTTGAGGCACAGACTCTGTGAAAGAGCATCCATTATCCAGTTATTGGCTGATTTCTTAAACTTCATACAAGCAAGAACAACTTTATCTGGTTCATGGATTAATGAACAATGATAGACAGTTAACAAAGCTGCATCTCAGCTGAAGAATCCTGATTTCTGTTTCCTTAAAAGGGTTTCTAAGTGCACACATGCATCACACACAGCAGGGAGAAGTATCACTGTTGCAGCTGTGTGATGGGATGAAAGGAAAAATGATTTTTCATAGCGGTTTGTCCTTGGATCCAAGAATAATTAAATCCAAAGTCTGACTGAAACTGAAACGTAAAATAATTAAGCCTACATAGGAAGGCTGCCACAGCTGAACAGCAGGGCTATTTTTAAAATTCAGATTTAAGTGAACATTATGGAGAAACTTCATCCCCTTTCATTGTCTTCATACTGCACTGTGAGTACAAGTGCTCTGACAAAAGGAAATAAAAAGGGGAAGAAGTATCCCCAAAATATGGTAGTGAAATAAATGAAATGCAGGTTTTAGAGTAGTCTGGTTATTGCCATGCCCATATGGAAAAAATATTTAAAAAACCCATAAGAATTTACATTTGCCTCCAATAATATGTATGTAAATGTTTGGCAAATTGTGTTTTCTGTATGTTTCAAATGATGCTTGTAGTGTTTTAAACATCTCAGTCATAAATACATATATAATATAATATATAAATATATACCAATATATATTAATGTTTTTGTTTTTTTGTTTTTTATTTGTATGTCTCATATGTGACATCTTCTGTTACAAGGTATTCATTTCAATGTTTTTATACAATACTTGCAAGATTTTGTCCAACTCATATAAGTTTGATATTATGCATATCTACTATAGGTGTAAATCACAAGTTTCATCAAAATACGATATATCGATTCTTTAGACAATGATACAATATTTGTTGATTCACTAAGTCTGCTGTGATAGGATTTTGATTTGGCTCATTTCAGGGGCCCTCATTCGATATACACCCCTCATATCTACAAAGGATAATGTCTGTGGTTTGGCTGTCATATATAGTAACCCTACTTAAAAGTTCTCAAATTATGTAAGTTTATAATAGACGAATTTACTGCTGATCTTGTATCTGGTTTTATATCTTCTCAATGTGTTTGTAATAGCATTCTCCCAGTAATCTGGCTTCTTGTGTGCAGCTCAACATCTCAGTGCTTGTGTTGTGCCACGTATGAGCATCACTGCACTGATCTTCTGACTGACCTCTTGGTTGGTTTTCTTCTCGGAGCTCAGAGCTTCTTGGACGCTGTGGAGTTCAGCTGCATGCCTCCTCATGACCTCCTCTATCGCCTTCCGCACCTGCTCCTTCAACCGCTTCCTGTCCTCCTCAGCCTTCTCCACCAACCTCTTCTTCTCCTCCTCCAGCTTCTGCTGCACGTTGGCTCTCTCCGCCTCGACCTGCTCGATGCTCTTGTCCAACTGAGAGCGAACACGAACCCTCTCCACTTCCAGCTCCTTCCGCTGCCTGTCGAGCTCTTCCTCTTTTTCTCTCCTCAGGCGCTCTTTGATCTCCTCCACTTCTTTGTGCTGCGCCTCCTTCTCCTCCTCCCTCTCTCTGCGCAGTCTGTTTCTGTCCTTCTCCAGCTGCTCCTTCTCCTGTTCTCTTTCCTTTTGCAGTTTTTCTCTCTCCTTTTCTATCTCCCTCTGCAGTTTGTCCCTGTCATCATCGGCGTGTTTCTGGATGCGACGTAGCTCCTCTGTCTGGGCTCTCACCATCTCAGAACGCAGACTGGACAGGGCCTCAGCATGCTGTCGACACACACAACATACACCCAATAGCCACTTTATTAGATACACCTGTACAAGCTCATGTGACACAATGTAACAGCTCAGCCATAAAATCTACCTTTAGAAAGTTTATAACGCTCAGTTTTTGGTGACATTTTCAGAAATGTTCAAAGATATGTTTTAGCATTGAGGTCATAGTTATTATAGGCAGACCCAAAGTAAATTGAAAGCGGTTCTTGAACCATTTGGAGTACATGCATGGTTTTGATCTCTTTTGAAAGGTCAGGTCAAAAATACTTTAAGTGCATCAAGTAACAGAAGTTTGAACACACTGACGATGACTAGACCTGGGGCTTATTAGCTAGAAAAATGCTTGCTGCAAAGAAAGTAAAGTCTAAACCCATCATAGTGCTTTTTTCCCCTCTTGCAACTATACTTTGTGCACATAAAGGCATCAAAACAAGTGATATGGCAGAAAAGCAGTTCATATGAAAAGCAACTCACAGCATCTATTTAAATTTACATAATTCCCCTCTTCTGGCTTACAAATTAAAACTGCATATGGCATTTTTTTGAGATTTCATTGGCTATATGAAGTATCAGTTATCCACACAATCTGCTCCAACTGAGGGTCAGAGAGGAGGGGCAGACACTTTCTTTCAAGGCAGACTCTCATTGGTTGATGACAGGACACAGAAGGTCTTATTGGGTCAAGTGAGGAGTCAAAAGTCAGAGTGCAGCCACCATTTTGATACCAAGATATCCTGTTATTTACATGCTGACTCAAGCTATGATGGAAAGGTTGTAAAGGTTGTAAAATGAGATTTTGTTGTAGTTCCCTCTTTGATTCATTGATTGATTGGAACTGATTGTAGAAATAAATAAAACTATATAACAAAAGCATTCATAAAGGAAGAAGCTGCTCTGGTGGGGGTACAGAAGGTTTTGGGGTGGGGGCTGCAGCACTGAACATAATAACATATTTCAGACACCTTATAAAAACCTGCAGCCGCAAAACAGTTTGTTTTTGTTCATTGTGCTTTGACACATCAACATGGATTTAGAAAAAATAATGATGTCTGATCGTCCCTTTACATGGGATCATTTGTTGTATAGTCCTGCGCAGAAATGACATGTTAAGACAGCCATCATCTTTTAATGAGTCAGCGGACTACTTTGCCTAATCTTTGCGGGTCTTTAGACCACAGTGGAAACAGACAACGGACTGAAGGAACATTTTAGTTGAAAAGTAGTTCCTGAGCTTAAAAGTTGCAGGTACTTTGGGTCGAAACATGGCTATAATTTCCTTGGAAAATAATTTTGACGCTGGTCCCTGTGATGGAAACAAGTTCCTCCAAAGGTTCCTAATCCCTGAGTAAAGTTCCTGTGGTGGAAAGCGGCTTTTGTGTGTGTTTACCTGGCGTATCTGGCGGGCGTGATCGCTGTTCCGGCCGCTGCTCTGTAGCTCCAGCTCTCTGTTCCTGCTCTGCAGACGGCTCACCTGGCTCCTCAGCTCCTCCACTTCAGCACACACACACACCTCACAGCCTCCGCGGTTCAGCAGCTCCTCTGATACACACACAGGCAACACACACCAAAAAATAAACCCAAGCGAACACAAGCACACACACACAAACATGCACAAGCGTGCACTGATAGATGATGCACAACAAAAGCAGAATGGACTTACAGCCGGCTGATAGTGAACGAGGAAGCGCCTGAAACAAAAATCATTCTCATGCAATAAATAAAATTCGGGGCATTTTTGCTGACTGGGTATGATGACACTTTGATGAAACTGTTTGCCTGTGTAGAGGATGATGAATAATGTGTGTTTGTTGCATTTTCTGTAATATTATAACTGGCGTGAGGCAAAAACTTAACTAACGCTGAGTCACAATGAATTATGGAAATGCACTGAGCTTAGCTGATTTTCACCGATGTGAGCATTCCTCTAGCAGACAGGTGAGAGGACAGGTGGACCACAGACATATATATGGAGATGCCACATTGATGCTGCGATACGTGAACTTTGGTGCCATATTGGACAGGGCTAGACTGGCCTGTGAACAAATACATGTAAACGGGAGAACTGCAGTTCTTTCTTCTTTATAAAAAGAACTATAACGTTTACATTTTTCTACAAATTTGAGTGAGTTGTGTTATATTCAAGGGTTTATGATCTACATGGATTAAGAAAAAAGGTCGTTTTTCTAGCATGCTCCACATGAAACAAATAACGGGCTGGAGCCACAGACTATATATTAGCTAAGCCCGTTATCCCGAAAGCAAAAGCCCACTGCTCAGAAAATACACACTTTAGAGTTTGAGTTTAGTGGCTGCCTGCCTTACTGCCTGCCAGACTCCATTAACATGTTGCTCGTTTTAACCGTTATAAACATCTACTCCTTCTAAAAGATTATTAATTATTTCTTATGACTCATAAACAGACACTTACATATTTAAACATACCTGAAACAGGCAAACAAAAAGAGTGATAGGAATAGAAATTTTGAAGGAGGACACCGTTGCAGTAGCGTTTTTGTCAGAGAAGGAGTATTTCAATTTAGCATGTATCTTAATTTCTGATGACATATCATGGTCTTTTTATGAGAGATTACAGTAAATATATTACAGATTTCTCCTTTAAAACGAGGTTCGATAGCATACTGACTTGTGGCTTCTACAGGAGTGGTCAGTCTATCTTGGATGGTTATGACATTAAGGCTAATAATCTAAATCCTCTTCTCAGAACATGAATGGGATTTTCACTTCGAGACCCTCACTGTTGAGCTCTATATGGCGATGATGTTGACATGTGATCCAAAGGCTAATGCGGCGTCTTCGTACATATGTCAGTGAGGCGCCAGATAGATTGTGAGAGGCAGACTACCTGCTCTGCTCTGCAACTCGTCCTCCTGCAGCAGCAGCCTCTCCTTGGCGACCGCAAGCTCCTCCTCTGCCCGTTTAGCCACGCCCTCTGCCTCTGATACACGCCTCCGATCCAGTTCCAACTCTTCCTCCAGATCCTGCATGGGGAGGCACAAGGTGGTGCAAAGGCAAGCAGGGAGTGCAGATGCAGAGGAGTATTTTGGGTTGACACAGAGCACAGGGGAGTAGAAAAGAGAAAAATATAGATGAAAAGATGAGGGAGAGAAAAGCCGACAGCAAATGTGACACAGATAAGGAGAAAGAAGAGGGAACAAAAGTCAGAGAGACAGGTGATAAAAATATTAGGAAAGTCAGTGACTTACATAGGACAGACATTTAACAATCCTTCCAAGAGTTTACAGGCAATTTTGGCTGAACAGACAAAATGGAGTTTTAGTGTTATCTGCAAATTAAGAGCTGCATTAAGAGTTTGGGGGGGGGGGGGTTTAAGCAAAAAAGAGAACTGGGATCCTATTTTTAATTTTCCAATGAGTGCCAAAGGCAAACACTGTGAAAATCTGTGAAAAATCTGAGAAACAGATCTCAACTCAAAAATAGAAGAGGATACATATATGGATGAATCATACACAGGTATCATTATACTCTCGTTAAACTTCAAAGAATGGGACTTAGAGAGGATAATTATTGCCTGAGGTGACAAAATGAAGCAGGTACTTTTCTTCATTTACTGAGGGATTGTTCATCTATTTTTCCTTTCGGGAGACAAGAAGTAGTATGTATTGGAGAATGGCTGCTTAAACCATTGCCAGAATCTCACCATCTGTGCTGTGAGGCAGGATTCTTGTACCACAAGGTATATCCAAACAAAAATTTGGACTCGCTTTGGCAGGCTTTATTGGCGCCTCAAGGATTGTTCTTCACCAGACAAAACCTGTTTTTGATGAATGGATAAAGGACAAGGTTTGAAGACAGCCATATTTGGTTTCCCGTTAGAACAGGCTGTCTGACAGCAAGATAAAGCAGTGAAAATATTCTGAATATATTGTACAGTAAATCTGATATTGCTTTTTTTTTTTTGGTAGCTTCCATGCTGATATTCCTCTCTGCTTCTTCCATCAGGTCGCATGCCGACCAGGATCTACTGGAGGTAACACGCTGGCTATCAATAAGTACCTCATACAGACCCCACATTAAATAATCCAAACTATCACTTTAAGGAAAGAATGCAACTGAATGCGGTATTTTAGATTTACAGCTTATATTCCTTTTTATTTGTGAAAGTGCTTTCATTTGGACTGTCCCATGCTGAGATCTGTTTTGTTTTGTTACATTTGCTTTGTTTGTAATTGTAATGTGTTGTATTGTTTGGATTATGTTGTTTATAAAATGGAAAACTTAATAAAAAACTTGAATTACAAGGGGAAAAAAAGTCAGAGAGACGGGGAGGGATGAAATGCGGTGAGTCAGGGAGCTATCTGGCCCAGCTGTGAGCTTTAATGGTCTACTGTGAGGGCTTATGTCAGCTCTGTGCCAGCTCTCGTAGGGTTTTGTTAATGCTCATCCATGAGGTGGTAATGGTGGTGGTGCAGCGAATCTATCCTGCTCAAACTACTCATTAGCAGATAGTTGGCAGTGGGAATAGCACTCAGGGAGGGCAGCCTGTGGTTAGACAAGCAAGATGCCCTCTCCTCCTCTCTCCTCCCGCTTCCACCTCGCTCCCTCCTTTCCCATCAACACCACCATTAGCTTCGTGCATCAGAGACAGGAAGCAGCAACATTTCAATTTCCTTTCACCTCCATTTTCACTGCATTGGAGGAGTTACTGTCTTGCTGCTGTATGCCTCCACCAACCAGTGAAGTTGCACTTTTCTAGTCCTTACACCTTCTGGTTGGTTGGTCCATATGCTCTTGTTCAACTAAATTCTCATTGGCCAGACAGTCACTTGTGTTATTTTTATAAGGAGAGAAGCACTTTCATTCATTGTTATCAAGGGTGGGACATATGCAGACCTGAGGCATTTTAGTTTTAAGGGATAGGCTGTGCACTCAGCATGTCAAAGTACCAGCAACATCACTGCATGAACTGCCCCGGCCTCAGAGGACAGAGGAGTGAGTGGATAAAAAGTTCATGTGTGGTGACAGCGTTTGTGTAGATTTTACTCCACCAGGCTGCTTTTCTCAGTGAGGCTTTGATTGAGTGTAAACTCAATGACAGCTCAATATCAGCTGTCTGTGATCTGACTTTGAACTCGAAAGCTGTAAGTTTTAGTCTTATTTTATGCTGTTTTAGTCTTTATTTTGTAGGTTATTCTGTTGAATTTGCTGTCAGCATGGTGCACGAGGTTACCACCACAGGTTAGGGGGATGTTGGACTGAGGGGCGAGCTCCCTTGGGGGCTTTAAACCACTGCACGGGGGCATAGATGACCAGCAGAGTGAAACAAAGTGAAATGAATATGATTTATGTAGGCATGATAAAAAAACAACATCAATTTCCTGAGCCTGTAATGCTGACCTTTTTTTCTTGCATCTTTTTTATCAGTTGCTTCACTAATTATTGTTAAAGACCGATAATAATTGTTGGGCGGGGGGGCATGAACTCCCAGGTAGAGTGCTCTCAGTGCACTGTGGCTGATTTAATTAATCTGGAGATAATGTGAGGTTTCTTTTCCCCATCGACCAATCTATTGGTTGAAGAGTAGGTAGACTTTCAGTCGATCAGGATTTTCTTTGGTGGAGGACAGCGCTAAAAATTACATCAATATCTGTCCACACCAGGGGTCTCCAGTGGCTCTCTGTGGCTTTGACAAAACAGAAATGGAAATGATTACAGTTCTTGTATTAACATCTTAATTATCACTTATTGTTGTGACCTAAAATGATTCTTACATTCTCCAACTGTAAAAAAGTGTAGCCTATACAACAAACGAAACAAAAAGTTTGTAACATTTTGTCAACTAAAATGTGTGTCATAGCCTACGTCTACAGCTCAGTGCCTTCTCCTCTAAATCTGGTAAGTCTTATGTCTTCACTAAATCCCAAAAAATAAAACGTGAATCCATTTTTGTTTTCAGATAAAAATGGATATTTTGATAGTAAAGGTTGCAGACCCCTGGTCCAGATTCATATAACATATGTCGTGAGGACTTTGAAGGAATCTAATAAAAACTATTAAATGTGTTTTCATGCAAAATGTAAGTTATCACTATAATGACATGTGTGAGTCCAGTGAATAATTTCCAGAGAGAAACATGCTGTCTTCACTTAGAGACTGTTTTTACAGAGTACTTCTCTGAACACTGAGAGTCATAGAGAGAGTGATGGAGAAATGAACATTATGGTGTCACAGTGAAGTTGACCTTTCACCTTTAGATACAAAATGTCATCACTTTATCATCTTATTCTTTTAAATATTTGTGTGTAATTCTGTCGTAATTGGTGTGTGAATTCTTGAGCTTTGGCCAAAAATGTGTTTTGCGACGACACGGTGACCTTTGACCTTTACAGTAATTTTATCAGTTCATCCTTGAGTCCAAGTGGTCATTTGTTGCAGGTTTGAAGAAATTCCTTCATAGTTCTTGAGATATCACGTTTACAAGAATTGGACAGACAACCTGGAAACGTAACGCCACAGGCCACGGCTGTCACTGATGCCGAGGCATAATAAAAGGATTATGGGTGATTGCGTGTGTGTGTGTGTGTGTGAGTGTGTGTGTGAGTGTGTACCTGTATCCTCTCCTGCAGTTTGACAGTGTTTCTCTTGCTCTCAGCCATCCTCTCCAGTGATCTCTCCACCTCTGCCTCAGCTCTCTTCACTCTCTCTCGCAGAGCGCTGTGCATCCCTTTCTTCTCCTCTTCCTCCCTCTCCTCCCACCTCTGCCGCTCCTCCCTCCACTCTGCCTCCATCCTCCTCCTCATCTCCTCTTTCTCTTCATTGAGGTCATTCACCTTCTGCTCCCATTGCTCCTTTTCCTCCTTCACTGCTCTCCTCTTCTCCTCCTCTGCCCATCTCGCTCCGCCTTCAGCGCCTTCACCTCCTCTAAGAGTGCTTTCACTCTTTCCAAGTCCTCCTCAGTTTCTCTCTCCACCTCCCCTTTCTTTTTCTCCTCATCTTCTCTCTGTCTCTGCTCCTCTTTGTTCTGCCTCTCCTCGTCAGCTGCTTTCTGAAGCTCCTCACACTTGGCTTCCAGGTTCTGGATCTGCTCCCCAGCCTTCTCCAGTTCTGTGCTCAACCGCAGGCTCTCCTCCTGGGCGTCACCAATCTGGGCCTTGGCCTCCTGGAGCTCTTCCTCTGCAGCCTGCAGCCTCTCCTCAAACTCTTTTCTCAGCTCCGCCTCAGTTTCACGCTCCCTCTCCTCCGCCTGGATGCGGAAGAACTCAAAGTCTGCCTGCACCTGGAGGCACAGAGGATGTCATATTACACTTATATACAAAGTCATTGAGGAGGGATGTCACAAGAACTGAAGCTTCAGGATGCAGTTCTTCCGGACATGACGGGGCAGAATATACACGGCGCCTACATGTGTCCAACTCTACCGTTAGCAAAATGTTACCTCAATTTAAGCTTAACTTTGTCTCGCTTTTATTTGGCGTAGTTAGTTAGTTAGTTATACATTTCAGATAAACTGTATACTGAAAAGAACTATTATAAGCCTACAATTGATCTTGATAATACGTTTTTTTTTCTCATCTCCCAGGCTTTCTCCGAGAAACTAGCTAATTTAAATGTTTCTTAAGTGAAGAACCAACTCAGTCTTTGTGCATCATCCATATTCACAAAATCAACACAGGATGTTGTATTACTGAACAAGGCATTGCACAGCACCCAGAAGGCAATAGAAAACAAAGTGAAAATCATTTTCAATGTCAGCCAAACAGCACATTGAATAAATTCACTTTTCTTCCTCGAGACCGACATATCGTCAGATTTCAACCATAAGTGGCAAAATACCAAATCTCAGCTGAGCACATAAGGATCTTTGCCTTTTAGATGAATTACACATAACTCTCAATACCATATTCATATTTTATCACCCTAGACGTATGCAGTTTTGGTTTGCTGTGTGTTTACTTTGCGTTCCAAACAATCATTAGGGATTTAAAAGAAAAACAAAAACTGGTATGCAAACGATGTCATCAAGCTTTTCAGACAAAAAGAGGAAACACTTCCAACTTAGTGAAGCACCTCAAAGACATCCAGATTTATTCAAAGAATTTCAAACACTTCAAGGTGAATGAGTTTCAGTTTATGTTCTGTGATCTCTGTTATCCTCATCTCGAAATAACACTATCATTTTTTTGTTTGACAGCTGGTATGGCTAAATGCTAAAGGCTACCGCATTTAGGCTGACGTCATGTAAACATAGCTTGTAGCAGAAGGCTCTTTACAGTTCAGTCTGTGTCATCTGTCATCAAAATATGTACATGAGATTTATTGCTTTGTTTTGTTTTTTAGCAGAGGATCAAGTCTGTATGTACAGGTGCAGGAAAAAAGACTGTTAAGCTCCCAATGGACAACTTTTATTCTCTGTTGCAAGGCAACGTTGTCCATTGGGAGCTTCTAAGAGTGTGGACCCATTTTCTTTATTCTTGTTATTGTTTTTAAGTCTTTTCAAATTCGATATAGAGAATTGTGGAATTTCACTGTGTTGGTATCAACTACTAAATTTTTGGTATTGTGACCTCCCTACCACTGAGTACACTGTGCATCCTTAGTAATGGGTGAGACACTTTTTCTTTCAGAACTGCACAAATTACTCAACATCCTACAGTTCATGTCTTTGTGCGGTGACACATTCATATTGCAAAGATCCTGTTCATTAAATCTGAAAGGTCGTGTTGAGATGTAGGAACTGTGCAGACCGATGGAGTGTGAACAGTGTGGACTCACTGTATACAAAACATTTGAAAAAGGCAAGACTGTGCCTATAACAGCCAATTAGCACCAGTGTTTGTGACATTCAAACAGTACTCAGTATGTGGCAAAACATCATTACCAGCCAGCACTGTTGAGATCAAACAGGCTGGAGCAATAAATTGCTTCTTTCCAACTTCTAGAACTTCAGTAAGTTATAAGTTATAAGTTCTAATCTGCAGTGAGGTGTAAAAGACACGATCAAAGACAAAGAGAAGACATTTTTGTTACGCTTTATTTTGTCGGTCCGTAATCTCTTAATAACTTTTCAGGGAGTTTCCTCAAAGGAACTGAGTATTTAGGTAATTATAGGGAAAATATGAATTTCCTGGCAAAAGAAGCTCCATTTAATCCCAAGCGGATATTCATTCATTATTCAGTGAGAAGCTTTAAGCTTTATTCTCCATATATGTTTAATTGTATGCTTGTCAGTTGTATGACACTGACTACAAGACAGAGTTTAGTAGTTTAACTACTTGTCTATTAAACACAATAGAAAAGTAAGGTAGCAATGGTTATTCTAAATTTTGACGCTAAGATTTTCATTTTTACTTAAAATGTACATTGGTTCCAAATATCAGTCTCCTTCATATGAGTCTCCTTAGAATGATTATCTGCCCCAAAAACACATTTTGGTAGATCCCTTGTGGACATAGCATAAGTCCAAACTATGTTTAATTCCACAGTCTAGTTTTAAGAGTATTGTATTCTTGTAATATTTGCATCAGTGGCACTAGTCTGCCCCAATTGAGATGATGTATTCTTCTTGTTGTGGCCCATTTTCCAGACCGCACTGTGCTAGAACTGTCTTTACACCTGTGGTCACCCAAAACAGTTTAAGATGTAAAATGGCTTCTTGTAGGGATGTATTTGCCGGCAGGAGTCTACCCTCCTGTGATAACGCACTACTGAACTGGCAGCAAAAAAACATCCCTCAGCAAAAACAGGAAAACATATGGTTGACAACAAACGAAACAGACAGACAGATGTGGCAACACATTTCAAAATAAAAGTTTAAAATCCATATAAATGTTTTATCTCTAGTCGTTAAGATGCATCATTTTTCCAGAGAGCACACAACAAAGTCATGCGGGTATTTATGATTCATGTTGGTGTTTGATTGCGGTGCAGAGCATCTGAATTAGGCATGAAGTGTGTAAAGCAACAGACTGTCTGAACGAGGTTGACTGTTGTAGGTCACATGAGGGGTGGGTTTGATTTGCTATCCCGCTGGGAGTTTACACATTAAATCACAGCAACACAACGTGCCCTTGAATCAGGTCAGTTTGATCATGATCAGGAGGATGTAAGAGTGCAACACACACACACACACACACACACACACACACCTGGGCACCGACTCTGTGCTGCTCATCCAGAGACTCCTGCAGCTCAAGGAGGCGTGTCCTCAGCACTGACCCTTCCCCTTCATGACACGTGTCCATCAGGATGCGATGCAGCTCCTCGTGGTGGGCATGGCTCAAGGCCTGCAGGGCCGCCTCCTGCTCCTCATTCTTCATGTTCAGAGAATAAATCACCTGCAGGGCGTCAAAAACAGACGGAGAAATATTTAATGACTGGTCACAAAATGTGAATTTTGAATGGGTCATCACAACACTCGACTGACACCTGATTATAGTCATATCTCTGATGTGCCTGATGTGACTTCTACAGTCTACGGGGCCCATAACTTGCAAAGCAGATAATTTTTTTGAATAAGCATCAGCACTAAACCTTAGCCACCCCTCAGTCAACAATATTTTATGTTATCAACATTATCACTGAAAGCATGCAATGCTTAGAAGCTAAATTCTATTTCTTAAAGTTGTTAATAGTTTATACGACTTTTCTCAACAAGCAGCATGTTTTCTTGCTTATGCACAAAATCTTTAACCACTCTGGTCGTATTCCCTTACTCTGTACCCCACAATGAAGTCAAGAACAGTCATCAATGACAACGAATTATGATATGAAGTAAAATATGAAGTGATTTTTCCGCTTCAGGCTCAAAAGGGAATATCATGATTCATCATCATGGTCAGTGAGACCAAACACTTTTGAAACATATTTATCGAGCCAGAACCTATAGAAATGATCCCTGAAAGTATAGTCTTAGATCACAGATTTTTCATGCTTATTAAATACTCCATTTTGTTTTGTATTCTTGGTTCAGCTTACCATGATTCAGCTGAACATATTTGTTAGAGGGCTTTCCTCATGCTATTATTCACATTTTTACAGTAGCTACAAAGTTGTGTCTTAGTGTTTTCTGCCCCTAATAGGTCAAGTGATCGAGGAAAAAGTGCTTTTGTGTTGCACTTCTCCTATTTTTGGAGAGAACTGCAGAATAATTTAAAGCAGGAACAGCCAGTCATTGTTGAGTTTAAGCTGACACTGAAAAATTTCATTGCAGACTGAGTAATAGATGTTTCCACTTTGATAAGAAAAAGCACAAATTGGCATTAAAGCCTCCTCATTTGATTTGCAAGCACATGCTGTATTACCTACAGTAGATGCCAGTCAGCAAGCAGAGAGGGGAACCAGCACAGAAGCTCTGTCATGAACTGCTGAGGACGGGGTCAGCAACAAAAGGTATTTCAGTCACTCACAAAAGGTCCAGCTAAAAAATCAATATCAATTTAAGTGTACACTACATTTAGAATATTGTCACCGCTTTACTGATGGGAAACCACAGTTAAATAAGCCTCTCTCTCCACTACCAACCAAAGTCCATGGGAAAAATCAGTCATTTTACCTCGCAGAGCACAGGAGTTACTGGTCTACCGCTGCCTTGATCTGTTACTTTGTTTGTGTTTTTGTGTGACTTCAGTGTTTTCAGGTAAGCTCGGATTCACTGAAGTCACACACTAACACAAACAAACGATAGGCGAGTGAAACTGAAAATACTCCAAATATAGTGTACATGTAAACTGATATTGATTTTTTTGTAGCTAAAATATGTTTTGCAGCTGATGCTGTTCTCAGCATGCATGTTAAGCTTCTGCACAGGTATTCCTGCTGTTTCTCTGACCATCACCTCCTGTTGGTAATACACTGACTGTGGATAAGTACACCACTCTGAACTATCTCTTTAAGTTCATCTCAGTGTTGCTTTCTTGAGAACGTCTTTATTGAAAGAATATCCTCAGTTTCATTTGAGCTGACCTGGCAACAGTTTACGTCCTCATAGGCACAGATGATTCACTTCATGGGTTTTTTGTTTCCTCTACACTCATTTAGTGAGCGTACATCACAAACAAAGCAGGAAAACTGACACCGACTCTGGTCCACAAACAGACATCATGGAGCCAGAATTTTAAACTGGCACCTTTATGATAACAAATATTAAACTGACACGGAAACACAATAATCCCCAAACACAAATAAAAGAGGTTAAACAGCAGCACGGACAAACTGTGTGTGTGTGTGTATTTACAGTAAACAAAGTCTGGTGAGTTAATATAGTCGAGGCGTTGCAGGGATTCTGCTGCCTGCCAGCAGCATGTGTGGAGTCTCTCCCCCCTCGTCCCGATATAGACTGTGACTAACACCTGAAATATGGCCCGTTTCTCCCCACTATTCACTTTACCCTCTATGCCATGTCTACAGTGTCATCATCGGCTCCTACTGACCCTGATGTCTCACTTACCCGCCACCAGAGGTGTGTGGCGTGTGTGTGTGTGCTGTGTTTGTGTGTGGGCATGCATGTGCATGTGCATGGGTGTATTCAGGGGACACAGGCTCATATTTTACCCAGACGCCTTTCTGTCTACAGCACACAGCTGGCACAGCACTGCCGGACATTCCCTCTATGTGTGTGTGTGTGTGTGTGTGGATGTCACCACCTCTCTCTTGCACACACACTTAAACTGTCCATGAATCTATGATGTATTTCTTATAATTCAGTAACAAATATCGATGATGGATGTGGCATCTTTCCAAATCCTAATCACAAACACACCTCTCCCTCCTGTCAGTCAAACACTTGGACAGTATGCGACGCTGCAGGCTGTCCAATCACGTCATAGTACATGAACTTTGGCTCATGAACTATAACTCGTGACTCAGAGGAATGAAAGGGACTCTGAATCGAGGGCGCGCTCCGAGGGTGGTTTGTGTGCATGCCGTTCTTGGCTGTCCTCAATGAGCAGTTTAAGACTGGGACGAGTAGGGAATATATAGCAGAAGAGAGGATGATGGAGCAGGTTCACTTAAAATGTGTTTGGATCTTAACCAAACCTGGAGTTTGGGACCAGCTTAGGGGCTTGCCAAATACACTAGATGGCCAAAATTATGTGGAAACCCAAACATTAATGCTGATATAACAGCCTCCGCTCTTCTGGGAAGCCTTCCCACAAGAATTTGTAACTTGGCTGCAGAGATTTGCTCACATTCAGCCACAGGAACATCAGTGAGGTCAGGTACTGATGTTGGTCAAACAGGCCGGGCTTGTAGTCATTGTCTTAAAGGTTTTGGATGGGGTCGAGGTCAGGTCTTTGTGTAGGCAGTCAATTTCTTCTACACCACAACTGACAATTAATCGATATCTTAGTGGAATCACAATATGGCCTACTGCAATTTTCAAGTTGCAGGATGCGCAATATTTGTTAAAGGTGATGCCCCTGCAAAAAGTACACCATAATCATGTTTTTTCAATGAAAATTATAACAATGTAAGAATTGTAAAACATCAAAAAAAATATATCAGCAATTTGCAGTGGGATATTGACATTTTAAAAGATGAAACGTCTTTCCCTAAAAATGTTGTCACAAGTTGGAAAGACAGTTTTGGGGTTAATATATATACTCAACAAAAATATAAATGCAACACTTGCAATCAGGCAGAGTAGGGAGGGTCATGACTTTTCTCTCCTGGGAGAAAAAATCTTTATCTGTAAACCTATATAAAATAGCCACAGTTCAGCCCCTAATAAATGTCTTTTTTCATGATAAAACAGAACAGTTTAGAGTGGCCTCTTATTACGACCAGTCCAAGAAACAATAATCATGCTGCTTCATCTGCACCTCTATATGCCACACCTGTCAGGTGGATGGATTAACTTGGCAAAGAAATGCTCACTAACACGGATTTTATTAAAATAAATAAATAAATAAATCTTTTGTGTGAACAGAAGATGTCTGAGACTTTTTTACTTCAACTTATACAAAAACAAAAGTGTTGCATTTATACATTTGTTCAGCAAGTGCATGCTGTAAGCAGTAACCAGTAAGATGATTCTACTTCACTTGAACTGAAGAACATAAAACCATGAAAAACACTAAATATTCAAAGTCTGTAGACATACTTTTGTAGAGTGTAAAGCTGAGGGGTCACTGCAAGACTACAAGATAGAAATTTTTTAAAAGAAATGCTACATACATTTCAGATTTGTCTCTTATCCTTACTTTGCCTCTTCAGCCCTCTGAAAATCATTCAAATAACACGATCTGAGGAGAAGAAATTATCACTTCAAAGTCCTCGGAGTGCTCCCAGCTGATCACTGCTTCATCTTAAGAAGTCACGAACCAGAAAGGTTGGGGACCACAGATCTAGACATGTCATTATTTCTGCATTTTCACTTTGAAAAGTTTTGTATCTTAAACTAAAAGCAATCATATTTTCCTTGCTAAACTTATAGGGACTCTGTTAAACATTTGAATAAATTACTAAAACATTTCTTAGTCTTGTTCAACACCCTCCTTCAGTAGGTTATGATGGCTAATGTTATCTTGAGTTAGCAAACTTTAGACAGACATTGCTGTGTATCAGTTCACTGATTTTATGACTCTGATCTACTTGTCTTAGTGTTGCACTGAGTTTTAGCATTTATCATTATCTGTTAAAGTGACAGTTCACCCAAAATTTTAAACAAATATTTTTCCTCTTACCTGTAGTGCTATTTATCCATCTAGATTTTTTTGGTGTTTGTTGCAGAGTTTTTAAGCCATACTGGCCGTAGAGATGTCTGCCTTCTCTCCAATGGCAGAAAAAAAAACATTTGAAAAACTCAACAGAAATGTCTCTGTCCAGAATTCATGACCCGTTTACTTAAGATAATCCACAGACCTTGTTGTGAACACTTTGATGTAGGAATTATTTTCTTTCTGCCGAACTACACCTGCTAGCTTTGTCACCGCAGAAGAACAAGAAAGCTTGCATCTACTCACGGACGAGAGGCTACAGCACAGCCGAGGAGGACGACATTAGCACGAGCTTCTCGTGAGTAGATGCACGCTTCCTTCTGCAAAATGATACAGTTTGGTGGACAGCACAAATAAAGTAGTTCCTACTTGAAAGTGCTCTCGACAAGGTCTGCGGATTATCTTGAGTGACCCTGTCATCATTTCTAGAAACATTGGTTTTTGGTGCTTTAAGCAACACAAGCCGTTTAGTTTCATTATATTTGAGAGAAGGCAGACATCTCTTCGACCGATACCAAAACTCTGCAACTCACACCAAAACAATCTAGATGGATAAATGCTACTGCCGGTAAGAGTGAAAACATGAATTTTGATTTTGGGGTGAGCTGACTTTTTAAGAGAGAAATTAATAGAAGCATAAATGATGACATTTAGCAGCTGATTATTTGTTAATGCACCATCTATCGTAGTGAAAAAGAGACATTAATCACTGTAGCTACTAAAAGCCTGTTATTTAAAGCCCACGTTCAGACTTTTAAAACCTTTAGATTTCAGCGTAATTAATTCATCTTTTTGGGCATAAATCCTAAAGACTGTTGGCATGGCAGCTTGGTCAGAGAGTGGCGAGGGCCTCTTGCTACTGTAAATCCTGTCTCGAGATCCCCATATTGATCTTGCCAGTCGATAATGTTATTCATGTAGCCTCACAAGCCGGTGCCTGAGCTTATTGACAATAACTTCATAGTCAGCAAAGCATGAAATTAATATTCTGTCTACAGTGTAAAGAAGAGCTGAGAGGAGGCTGTTGAAACAGGAGTGAGATGTAGACTGAATGGTTGGTGCACAGAGGAGAGGTTAGGCAAAGAGACAAGCAAGCATGCACACACTTTCTCTTACATCAGCCCCCCTCCCACACACACACACACACACACACACACACACACATACAGAGACACACATACCACCACACATATCAAAGAGGGTACCGGGTGTGCTGGATTACAAAGCAGGGAACATTGTGACAGTGTAAGCTAGATAAGCACAGGAAATCACACAGACAGAATTAGAGCTGCCAATCAAAAGTGTGGTTGTATACATGCACACAAACACACACACTTTGACATGCTACTGTTGATCTCTGTGAGTCATGTAAACACACTATACTCTCCTCTCTGTATTCATGTGGGTGTGTGCATGTCTGTTCACACACACAAGCTTCTGTGAACATTCACAACAGCTGGCTCGGTCAGCCCTCGCTTTCTTCCCATTGGCTTGTTTCCCCATGTAAACATACACTCCACACGACGTGCTACTGGTTTATATTAAGCAGCACCCATTCAGCCAGGACAGAGTAGACCACTCTTCACTGGGCAGAGAGGAGGGAGTGAGGGAGGGAGGGAGGGGGAAGGGAGCTGTGGTGTAAGTCAAGCATAAGTATGGATGGGTCAGTGGAGGAGTGAGGGCCGACGTGAGGAGGCTGTGTTAAGTACAAGTGCATGACTGTGCGTGTTAGAGCCTGACTGATACTGGATTTTTGGGGCCCATATAGATATTAAAGACTAAAAAAAACTCAATATCAATATATTGGTATTGTTTATACAGAATATTAGGGCTGCAACTGGTATTGTTTTCATTATCCATGTCAATTTTTTTTTAGATTAATTGATTTATTGTTTGGTCCATAAAATATCAGAAAATGGGAAAAATGTTGATCAGTGTTTCTCAAAGCCCAACATAATGTCCTCAAATGTCTTGTTTTGTCCACAACCAAAACAATATTCTGTTTACTGTCATAGAGGACTAAAGGAACCGGAAAATATTCACATTTCACAAAAAAGAAATTAAGAAATGACTGGCCCAAAATGACTCAAAACAATTAATCAGTTATCAAATAGTTGGCTACTAATTCAATAGTTGATAACTAATTGATTAATCGGCTAATTGTAGCAGCTCTACAGAATATAATATACAGTAGGGATGGGTATCGAGAAGGGATATAAAACCAGCACTGCTTCCTGACTGGTCAGAACCAAAATATTGATTGAAAAAAGCATCTGTTCTGGCTGCAACAAACAATGATTTTCATTTTCACTTAATCTGCTGATTATTTTTTACTTTTCTCTAATTCATTTCCAAAAATCATACACTAAAATGGCATCAGAATGCTTAACTATGAGTGCCTCAGGGCCTCCCTAATATCATGGATGAATCATTATCTTACTGCTTATTGGCAGAAATGATTCAGGACAACAGTAGCTAGCTCAGGTAAACAAACAGTTTGACGTGCTGTACATGCAGGGTGTTGAAAAATGAAGTGAAGCTGCCCCAGCGGTGCTGAAAAAAGGAGAAAGTGGGAGGATACTAAAATACAATATCCACCCGAGCCACAGCATCATGCTGCTGCTACTGGCAAGAGATACAGAAGTATCTGCTGCTGTATGACTAGACTTAAGTGCAGCATCTTTCCTGAGGCTGTGAGACTCATTCATACTCTGCACTCCACCGTGAATAAAAGTTAAATTTTATGACTTATTATTTATATACTAGATACACATGCATTTATTCTATTATTTATTTTATAAGGATTAAAAAAAGGGAGAGAACAACTAAATCTGCTCCTGCTCATTATAATTTTTTAAGCCCAAAGTCTTCATATTGCTTGTTTTGTCCAACCACTAGTCCAAAACACAGATTTTTTAAATATCATAAATGTCAAAGAAAAGCAGCAAATCTTTACATTAAAGATTTTTTTTTTAATTTTGAATGGAAAATGACTAAAACAACAGTTATCATAATAGTTAGCAACTCATTTTCTTTTGATTGACTAATTGACTAATCGATTAATCGACTAATCATTGCAGTTCTATATACATATAATGTTACATTAACAGCTAACAGGGCAAAACGTTCAAGTGTGGGCTCACTTTGCTAAATTTCATGAAAATGCAGCTAAATGCAGTAACTCTGGATGTATCTTCACTCGCAATTTCTGCAAAAAGTAACAATAACTGTTTCACAGCCTTTTATGACTATTTTTTTGCACCAAACTATGGCATGTCGTATCAATAAGAACACTGATAAGCAACAGAATGAACAATACATACTATAGCTAGGCAATACAGCTTATAAATTCTAATAATAATAACAGATATTTTTAGGCTATTCCGTGATATACAACTATATATCTCCATATGCACATTTTCTCTAAAATAACGTAACATAAATTATCTTAAACATCTACAGCAGTAAAATGCAACATACACATTAATGCAACAGTAATATTTATCCAAATACATAATATATAACAGAGAAACATTGACAGGGACCATTTTACTGTACAATTAGTACTTAATTTTGCTATAGGGATGACTATTGATGTTTTCACAAAATATTAGCACAATGGAATTTATGTTAAATAATCATCAGTAATGTGGATATAATGATTAAGAACAGCTAGAACAGTTTGGTAAGTTCTGAAAAAATCACATCACTTTACTGTAATGCCATGTTTAAAACCAGGAAAAAAGACTAAACGTATGCCATATCGCAATATAACAACAATATCTAGTCTCATATCACAGTACCTATATAGATAAATTGCCCAGATACAGATTAAGACCAATATCATTCAGGCTCAACTGTGTGTGTGTGTGTGTGTGTGCCAGTCCCCATGCACTCAGAGAGCAGGGGTTATTAAATATATAAGGTTACCACAGCTGACCCATTTCCCGCTTCCCTCCCACTCCACACACTGCCCCAACACTCAAACATAAACCATGTGTCACATGCCCAGCATCCCAAAGCTGCAGAGAAAACGCTTACGCCAAATATCGGATTTGATGATTCTTATATTCCATCAGCGCTCCGGGTTTGGGATTTATTTACTGTGGTCATCAAACGGCTAAAGCAGGCTGACAGGGCGTGCATAAAGTTTCCAGAGAAGAGAAAACAAGACCAGGCTTCTTTTTCATGAGGATGGAAGGAGCGTGAGGAGGGGCAGGAGAGGTAGAAGGACTAGGCTGGCAAATTTCCCTAACAAGCACAGACACAAGTGCTGACCCCTCATGTGTGTCATCTTTGTTTGTGTGTGTGTGTGTGTGTGTGTGCCTGTGTGTGTCTGTGTTTGCGGAATAAGCTCTCAAAACAACAAACACAAACTGCAGCATGTATTCCACTGCACACATACATGAGGTGTGTTTCTGGACACACACACACACACACACACACCTACAGCTGGCTACACAGAGGTGAACCCATAAAAGAAGATAGGAAGTGCACAGTCATCAGTAATTGTCATAGCTCAACAAGCGATGGGTCATGCCCTGCTTCTGTAAGCATTATTGTGCACCAGCGACAGGGAGAATCCCCATATAGCAACGCTTACTGTATGAAAAGAAAGCAGAGCAGATATGGAGACTGCTGCTGCTGCAGCTGTCAAGCATCCTGCATGCACACCGATGAGTGAGGAAGATATTATGTCAATATTGTTTTAGATTTTGGACATATTGTGATATGGCATATGTGCTGTCTTTTCCTGGTTTTAACGGTTGGATTAAAGTAACGTGATGGAATTTTCTGAACTCACCAGACTGTTCTAGCTGTTCTATTATTTGCCTTTACCCACTTGGTCATTATATCCACATTACTGATGATTATTCATCAGATCATATTTTGTGAAAGCACCAATGTTCATCAAAACAATATTGTCACAATATCGAGGTATTTGGTCAAAAATATCATATTTGATTGTGTCCATATCGCCCAGCCCTAACTACTTAATGTACTGTTAGATACTTGACTGTACAGCAGTGCACCAGAATTTATGGTAGGGCTGGTCAATACGGCCTATAAATAATATCTCATATTTTTAGGCTATTCCACAATATACAATTTCTATTTTGATACACACATTTTCTTCAAAATAACACACTGTAAATTACTGTAAATCCTCAAATAGTCATAAATATGATAATCTTATAGAATATGATGCATTGCTGTAGATTAAAACACCCAACAGTACATAAAGTGGCTAGGGCTGGTATAAAAATATGGTAATTATGGTAAATATGGTTATTAACTATGTGTATTGGCAAGAATTTGGCGATATGATACAGGGGTGACAATTCAATATACTGCGATACTGTAAGGTGATATGTAGCTATTTTTTTAATCTAATTTTTGGAAAACTGTCACAATATAAAAAACACACCATGCATAAAATCTGAGTTAAAAAAGTTAACTTTTTATGTAATCTGAACAAGGACGATAAATAACGAAAAGACAAAAAGACTGCTATCTAGTGGTTGGCAATTTAAACACAACAAAAATGAACCACTACCACATTTTTTGCATGTATCACAATACATACTTTTTGAGAATCAATACAGACTCATAAAACATAATATCGTGGTTCTCAATACAGCCCATATTTCCAGCATGTATAAATGTGTATATCGAGATAAATATTGGATATCACAGGATACCCTATAACTGTTTCATGTCAATGCCTAGATGCTTATTAACCACGGACCCCCAATTTGAGGATATTTTCTTTTCTTTTTTTTTTTTTTTGTCTTTTTAAAAACATTTTTTTTAGGTTTGTAGATCTTCATAGTCTTCATTGTCAATCAATGATCAAACCTGGCTCACTATAAATTACAACCAATCAAACTCCATTTCTTTTCATGTTCTTTCAATTTCCAAAAAAATGTGATAAAAATTAAAATATCCTATTCCTCTGTTTGCTGGGGACTTCCTACAACCCACTGAAGAACCGCCGTCGGTCCCTGCACCCCAGTTTGAAAAACACTGGACAAAAAAAATCAAGATATTATCTGTAAGCCACACTGCCCAGCCCTAATATGTTGGTGTACTCAAGAAATAATTATAATCATGAAAAAAATGCCATTGATTGCTCAGTTAATGCATTTTAATTACAAATATCAATTTGCTGGCGCAGCTTTTTCCATATGGGGTTTTGCTGCCCGTATATACTGTATATATGACTGTTAATTGATACCTTGGTTACCTTATTATCTCGTGGCCAGACAAAGAAACATTTTCGGCAATCTTTGCTGCTATGAGATGTGCAGTTTCTTTTGTTTTTTTGTTTTTTTGTTTTTTTGGCATTCAGTCATCTTAATTATAAATCGATGCATGGCGAAGATAATCCATAAATTAACTGGTAATTACATCATTCTTAATTGCTGCCCAGCAGGCTTGGCTCTCAGATTGCTGTAGATCTGCAGCCTACACCTAAAGCTCTGCTGTCAGTGATCGCTGCTGTCTGATTACTGTGTCAGTCACGAAGACGAATGAACCCTGATCCAACTTCTCCAATCATTATCCCAAGAGAGCCAATGATCATTTGCTCCTCATCTATTATGTTGCTGAAGCATGCATGAATGTATAGTCTTTATTACTGCGATATTTCATGTTTTCTCTGTAGTTCTGCGTGGTTATATAGGCTATCTTATGTTTAATCGTATAGAATTAATCTTATATGTCTAAGAATTTGCAGTGATGCATATCTGTGTCGGTGTCCCTATAATATGGCACGTATCTGGTCGCCCTCTCTCTCAGTATGTAATTATGTTTCAGAGTGATGGCAGCAGATAGATAGTGATATTGAAGCAGCAGCCATCAGATCATCCAATCAGCCCGCTGACAGTGACAGCTCATACGGCGTCCGGCGCGCCTCTCTCCTCCTCTCCTCCTCTCCTCCTCTCCTCTCCCTCTCGGTGTCACCGGCGGGTCTTACCTTGGTGAGCTGAGCGATCTTCTTGCACATCTTGCTGTGCATCTGGTAGTCGTACAGCTCCTGCTCGATGTTGGCGAACTCTGCCGCAGTCCCGTTAACGGCGGAGCCCGGCCCGGAGGAGGGCTGAGCAGCAGCAGCAGCACAGCCTTACCGGCGCCTGAAGCCATAATGAACCCCCCCGAGGGAACTTTCCAGACCGGAGGATAGTCAGAAATGATCCTGCCGCCTCTCAGATAGAAAATCCCCACCGAAATCACGTCAACTTTCTACTCGTGCATCTCATTCGTCCGTCGGTAGACCCCCTCCCGTGAACGGCAGCTCGCTGGAGAACATTTGGTAGTAGATCGGCGGGGCTCCTCTCCCCCCTCTCCCGCTGTCCGCCCGGTGATCGCGGAGGTCACACGCTGGAAGTCCATCGGGGACGCGCCCTGCTGTCAACAGATATTTCTTCTTCTCACAGGGAGCGCTCCGGGATGAAGGCATACAGTCCAACCACCTGTCTCTCGGCAGGGGCGGAGAGGGGCGTGTGTATCCTATGGAACATTACCGGAGACAGCAGCCCGAGCAGCGCACTGCTGCAGTGCTGCCCCGCCCCTACCGATCACCGTGAGGAGGGAGGGAGGAGGGGTGGCGGGGGGGTCTCTGGGGTCCGGTCGTGTGATTTTACTCCATCAGTCAGATAAATACACTGAGAGTGTGTTGGCTCAAGGCTAAACTGCTGCATATGATAATATAGGCCTGTGGGCTGCTGCTTCTTTTATTGAATTATTTTATTGGAAAAGTACAGCTTGTATTACTACTACTTCTACTGGACTACTAGTTGGATTTCCATAGCTAAAAAATAACTCCAGTGCCATTTCCTCGCTTTCTTTTCAGAAATTAACACATTCTGAACCTAAATCTGCAGTAGGCAAAATTATTTCCTTATAATTTTGGTTGAAATAACTAATTTTGACCATTGCATGTCACTAATGGTGTCTGTGAGGGCTTGGTCCTTTGTATTTATTTATTTATTTTTTTTAAGCTGGACCCTTTTTTAATAAAAAAAAACAATTAAGAGTAACAATTAACTAACCAATCACACCGACTCTGTAAAAGCAAGGGGCATCCACATTTAACTGTCTTGAACACATTTTACACTGGACCAAAAAACCCACAGACAGCCACTAACATCTGGCCTTTGTCTTCGATGAGAAGAGATACAAATGACATTCATTTCCGCATCAAACAGTCTGACTCACTGGATGCCCACTGCAGGTATAAGTCCTGCCATTGGTCGCTTGCTTCAAGCGGCATCGCAGCATCCGCTATCTACGTTTTCAAAGTTCCTTGGAAACCAGAACATCTTCCTAGTTGCAGCTTACATGCTGAAAATGGCAAATTAGCCCCTGGGATGCTAAGAGTATGAACATGAACAAACAGCTGTTACCTTTTCTTTTGAAGTGATGTAGTCATTTTAATGCCAGAGCTCGCCTCCTGACATGCAAATGTTCCACCATAACAAGTTCCCTCTAGACACTATTTTGCAGCAGCACCATTGCTGCATCCTGGGCTTAATGCTGCACAAGACATTTGTGATCAGTTTAAAGAAATGCAAACAAGGCAGGGCATTTTTTTCTCTTATAGCAGAATATGTGAGACCTCTCTCCACAACACTAAGCACTGTGGAGGGAGGTCTGGCTCTGTGAGACTACTCTGCAGTTGTCACAGGTATTTATCGTTCTGGCTTGGCAGAGGTGGAAACATCACACACACGTTAATTGTGCCCCTTTTTGGTGGAGGCATAAAAGCTTGTCGTCTCCATCTGTAACTTCTGTGACTCTTCTGTTCCTTTTTCACTCACGTGTGCCGCTTGGCTCGACTCGGTTTGACTCAAGGTGTCAGCTCAGCGCAACAGAGTTTGCACCAGCTTGAAAATGTGTATTTATGTCGAGTTCGTCTTTAGTCAAGCGCCTGAACGATGGATAAACAATTTATTTCCTAAAACTCAAATAAACTCACAATAAAACTCAAAGGCTTTTATTATGAAGCAGCAAAATCAGGCAATGTTGGGTTTTATTGGCTGTAACTTAACACAACTCCTATCAGCTGAAAGCGAACATGAAACAGTAAAATAACCTGAAAGGTAGGAGAAAAAAATAAGGACAAAAAATATACTTCAAACAACACAAATTCAGTTAGAAGCTACAAAATTACTGAGAGATGGAGACACAGGAACTTAAAAAACCTCTGTCTCTCTGCTCTCTTGCACAGACATAAGTTGAGTTGGGACTTTTAGGATTATAGTTCCATAAGGTTGAGGGACTTGCAAGAAACACATGAAACACAATCAGAGTAGTAGTACTCCCTAATATGGGCAAATCTCCAAAAACACTGAATCCTACACCTCCCATAATGCAACCCAGTAGCATCTTTTCATTCAACCCTTCCCATAGAACGTTCATCGACTGAAGCACAAGCTTTGATGTAAAAAGAAAAAGTTTGCAATTTGTAATACAGCTTTACTCTTGGATGCTCTGTCATCAGTTATTGTGGCTTCTGTCATCTGTCAATGAGCTACCATCAATCTGTGCTCTCTCTGCAGCTCAGTCAATGTGAAGCATCTTCCGCTGCACAGAGGATTGTGGGTCAGACTCAGAATAGCCAGAGAAGCACGCTGGCTTGCATACTCCAAACTGCGACCGGATGCGGTAGGACATCCTGGTATTTTTGGCATACTGCATCTGACATGCTATACTAAATATTTTTCCTTTTCTGGCATGGTATTGTAGTGTGGGTATTGCAGTGCACTCTGTGTAGGTAAGAGAGATGGACATAGCTGGTATGTCCGAAAAGGAAAGCTGATGCAGGAGCACCTTAAATATGCATTCTCTCAAATGGGCAGCAGGGGCGACTCCACTGGTTGCAATAAGGAGTCTGATTGTATGGAAGTCTATGAGAAAATGACTCTTCTTCTCACTTGATTTATGACCTCAGTAAATATTTTCATAATTAGTTTATGTACTCAGTTGTTAGTTTCAGGTGTTCTTCAATACAGCATGATGTTCATTTTGTAAATTATGGTCCCATTTAGACCAAAACTGACAAAAAAGGAGGGTACGCTTTAGGCTATGGCTACTGTGGCAACTTCCCCACCTCCAACCTCATGTGCAAGCATGGTCACTTCTGGCTCCAAAAAACCTAGATGGCAATTGACATAATGCCAGACTTAAGGTTTGAAAAGGGCAGTCCACAAACAAACGTCACAGTAATTACGTCCACTTCTTTTACAGTCATGATCCTACTTGATTTCAAGTCCAAGTCTTGCCATACTTTCTCTTGGTAGTCTTCTTCTAGGTGATGCCAAGATGAAGAATAATCCTGATGACATCCTCAGGGTTATTTACTCAGACTTGACAAAGATCCTCCAAGCTAAAGAAGACCAGCTGTTTTCACCAGCTGAATCTTGTACCTCATGATGAGTAAACTGACCTGTGTGTTGTTGAAGTGCCCCTTGGAGACCCCTGAGGAAAACAGTTGCTGCTGTATACCACCCCATTTGCCCACCACCCCTGTACTGTATTGTGTATTGCATGGAGTATCACCTCCAAGTTCTCATTAGCTTGTGGTAACTTTATCAAACACAACTTTATTTAGGATTATGCACCACATGAGCACCATTTGGGGCTTGCTTCCAACAATTTCTGAATCTTTTCAAAACCAACAGTTTCATAATTGGGCTTACATCACACAGCCATTGGCCAGTTAAGCAGAGGTATGATTTGAACTTCTCTCAAGCTCTTCCTATTTCATTCTTCCATCAGCTTTCATACATCCAACTGAGTGCAACACCATGAATGCCTTGGAGGAGAGACTGTCCGAAAGTGTGTGCTGTAATGCCCATTTGTGCGATTCATCGCATTTGGGACTACAAAGACACAGGGTTCTTGGAGAGAGATTGGGGAGGCAGAGGGATACGCACGGGAGGGGGCTTTTCACTCTGTGGCTATTTGGCACAGCTATAAACAGTTTTATCTTTAGACGTGGTCTGACAGCACACCTTACGACCTAGTTTGTTTGAAGAATACTGAGGCCAGGATGTGGTGACAGGATTAGATAACAATACAGGACCATCTTAGTGCATATTCTGCATATCCATACATGTGAACCTGGGGCTTCAGGGGATCCTGGGCATCTGGGGCCCCTGGGCATTTCTCAGCTTTGCACAGTTTGTAATTCAGCCTTGATCAGAAATATATACAGTATATTGTCACATATAGGACTTTAAGCATTTTAATACGTAGTTACATAGGTCTCTGTGTCTAATAGAGTGATTCAGACTATACATATTGAACTGTGCTTTGTATATGTAAATGAGTGCAGGCTACTGGATAATGGTAGTTTGATTATTGAATGTGTAAGCAGTTTCACATGAGGAGTGTATCTCTCTGGAAGGTATTTGGATGTCTTATGATGACCCACTGTATGTGCGTGTGGATTTGCAGAAGCACTAGAGGCAATTTTTTCACATCTTTTTGGCTCATGACATTGAAGGTGTACAGACTAATGGAAAGACTTTTAGCCCCTGCATCCACCTGCATAAATATTTAATATGATAATACACCTCTCAGATAATCCTACGCTCACATGCACGCAGGTCTAAAGCAGAAGCCTGACAGAGTACCCTCTATTTTAAATTGATTTCCAGAGATAGATGGCTGCTGTTGTTGCCATAAAACAAGGTGCCTGTCTGCCTGTGGAAACTGTTACTCGTGCCCTTCCCATGGGTGAGCTGTCTGCCGTGACCCCTCCACAGCTGCCTGGCAGCTGCGGCGTTGGACATGACAACATCAGCAGAGAGGGTGCACACTAGTAGCTGTGGGATTAATATGAAATGTTTAAATATCGTATATATTAGTTATTCCTGATTTCTTTTATCCAACCAAAATTAAGCCACACAAATAGGTCTATCCGGTTCTTTCTATATTTTAAATAACAAACCACAAAAAATCAGCAAAACCGTAAACGTAAATCTATTGTGTGTGTTGTAAACTAAATGTTAATATGCAGTTTTGCATAGTCGCTGTTGTCTGAGTGGCTTCATGAACACTGGGTCCTATTTTCCCTGACTTGTTCCACGTAGGCAACGTGACAACCTAAGCTACATACAGCAAGCAAACCATCATGAAAAAAACAAAATATATATATTAGCACCATTAATAAATGACATAATCAAACATATAAAAATTATCTATTTGAACCTTTAAAAATAGGGTTTACGTTTTATGCCTGCGACTAATTCTTCTTAATTATCAGTTCATCTGAATCAGTTTATCAAAAAGCCTAATGATTTGATCTGTAAAATGTCAAAATAGTGAAATATGCCCAGCAATGTTTTTGGTTTAGTGCGACCAAGAATCTAAACCTGAAGGATGCATTGAAAACAGAAAACACAGAAAGATGAGCTTTTTGGATTTAAAAAAATATATATATCAAAATAGATTATAGGTTATTTTTCTGTCGATCAACTACCTGATTAATCAATTAACTGTTATGTGTCAACTCAACTACTTTTGCGTAGTAAATATTCTAGCTTTACGATTAGAGTCGCCTGTAAGGCAAAACTCAGGGCACAAATACCCTGAGCCTGTACGTCTTTACGTAGCATCACGCGTACACATCCCAGTTCTCGCGAGAACACACGACAGTTGAATTTGAAAACAGGCGGCAGCATTGCGAGAAGCGACAGAGCGGAAGGTACATTTCTGAAATTCATAATAAGTTAAATTCTTCACTGTAAAACGATTTCTGCTTCTCAATATGATAAAAACGTTGTGTAAAGTGTCTTTGGGGAAGTCAGTCCCATGAGACTTTGCTTGGTTACGTTGTTTTCCTGCTCTTGTTTCAGAGGGAGTTGGTTGAGGTGCGGCTTTGGTTAACGTTGATGTTAACGTGGATAATGAGGCACTAGAGACGAGCATCCTGCTGCCATCAGCATTTAGTACATAACATTACTCGTAGTGTGACTGTGACGGAAGTTTCTACGACAGTTTGAGTAATTCCGTCTTTTATTTTGGTTTTCTGTGTAGGAAAGATGACCGCGGACAATGAAATAGACATTAAAGAGGCGTTTCAGCGCGCTCAAAAGGGCCACAATAACAAGGCGAAGCTGGTGGCGAGCCTGAAGAGCCGCTACAACAAGGTAAGACCTGTGTGAAGCTCAATGAAGCTATTATGTACTACACAGTGTTTATATGTTCCCATCAGACACAGCACCCTTAGTTTAAATCTATGCCTGCAGTGTGTTTTGTTAAGAAAAGTAAGAGAATAACAAGTATTTTACAGATGTTTTGGCTTTTACATTATTCTTAAGTTGGTTCTAGTAAATAAGAGCAAACCCTTATAATGACAAGTCCATAAATCTAATCAATATATTAAAGAAAATGCAAGCTTACCTGTGAACCATCTTTCAACAAAGTAGTAATTCAAAGTGCTTTACTTTAAGACAAGGCATAAAAAAACATATGGCAATAGAGTTGTCAACGAATTTGATAATCGATTTATCCTCCCTAGTCCTTTTTTTTTTTTAAGAAAAAAATTCCAAAGTTTCATTTTTCAGCTTTTCAAATGTGAATATTTTCTGATTTCTTTACTCCTGTGTCACAGTAAACTGATTATCTTTGGGTCGAGGACAAAACAAAACTTTTGGGGACATCATCTTGGGCTTTGGGAAAATTTGGTCAACATTTTTTTTTTTTTGCGCTTTCTTACATTTTATGGACCATCCAACTAATTGATTAATTGAGAAAATTATTGACAGGTTAATCAATAAGGACAATAATCACAAGGGACAAATAATATTTTAAAGAAATCAAAATGTGCAACAAGAAATGTGACTAAATAGCCCAAATTTATACCTTAATTACAGAAACAAAAACTTAAAACAGAAAAGTTAAAAGCTACAGTACATTTTAAAAGAACTTTAAATTGGAGCAAACCTAAAGTTTTCTTGAGGTTTGTTTCAAATATGTGGTGCATAGAAATTGAATGCTGTTTCTCTGTGTTTTGTTTTGACCCTGGGGACAGTGAGCGATCCTATCCCAGATGACCCGAGTGGTCCGGGTGGTTATCTCTGCTGTTGTGAATGAATATTGCCAAAACTATTACACATATTTCCCGTTTCCACTTTTTACTTTAGAAACTAAACTATTGTTTCTCCTATTTTGCTGTAAGGGTTAGCTGACATGTTTTTTTATTATTTTTTTTTATTTAAATCATTAGTACTCAAGGAAACAATGTACATTTGCAATAAAAATAAAATTACTGGTGCCAAAAATTTAGAATAACAAAACTTAATTAGCCATATGTTCAATTAAAATAGAACTTTTCAACATAATCTCAAAACAAAAAGTGGAGGGAGCTCACAGCAACATTTCTTTAAGTTAGATGAAAATTTAAATAAAACAAAATAGCTCTTTGAAGTTTATAAGGTAAATAAAGTAAAAATAAGCAAAACTTGAACTTGGAAAAACCTGAAAGCTTAATTTGAACTGAAATGCCACAAAGCATATGTTCAATTAAAATTGACCCTTTCAGCATTATTAGAATTGATCTAATCAGCAACTAAATAAAGATAAAGAAAAAATGCTGATTCTGATGATTGGTTGACCTGTAGTTTGATTCCCCTGTCACCTTCTCCTCCATTAGCTTGAGGACAAGACTCTGTTCCATGAGGAGTTTGTCCACTACCTGAAGTACGCCATGATTGTCTACAAGCGTGAACCTACAGTTGAAAATGTCATCGAGTTTGTGGCAAGGTTTGCCACAAGTTTCCAGTCGCCACCTAAAGCAGATGATGGGGAGGAGCAGCAGGAGGATGAGGAGGAAGAAGAAGAAGATGCTGAGGATGATCATCCATTTCTGAGTTTCATTTTCAACTTCCTGTTGGAGGTATGAACATTATAAGTGTATGAATGCAAAGTTAAATTCTGTTTGCTCTATGTGTGCTGAATCGTTTTAAGAGGTCATCTTTGTGACAGATAAATGTTTATCATTTGCAGCTATCATTTTCTAAATAAATCTGTTAACCCTGATACTTCTGCTGCAGCAAAACCCTCTCTGATTTTGTTGTGAACATTTGCTGCACGGAGAAGCTCTGACATGATTGATGTCTCTGCTGCCTTTTTAATCTGTTTTTGTCCTGTCCCATCTGTCTCCTCTCTCTTCCTGTTGGATTCCATCTGTTTCTCACTCCTACACTCTCCTGTGTAATGCAACTCACTTTTCACCCTGTACTCTGTATTTTCTTCTTAATCCCATGTCTTGCTCCACTTCCTCTCCCAAACAGATTAAAATGTTGAATTTCCAGGGTTCGTATGAGTAATGGGGATCTTTAAACACTTTCAATGTAGTGTTTTCAAGGTCTGAAAAGTGTTTGGATTTTGAATAAAGTGCTTACAACTGCTTGAAATTGCAAATGTGCCACTTTCATAATAAATTGCTATCTGGCTGAGTAGTTTGCTTTTTAGATGAGGACATAAAATAAGTCAGATATTGGCTCAGCCAGGTTATACAGGATGCCAAGTCTACTTACAGACAGGTGACACATTTTGAAACATGAAGCATTTTGTTTTCCTATAATTTGACACCTGTGTGATGTTTTTTTGTCTTCCTGTCTTCTCAGTCTCATAAAGCCAATAGCCACGCAGTGCGTTTCCGTGTGTGTCAGCTGATCAACAAATTGCTGGGCAGTATGGCGGAGAATGCCCAGATAGACGATGACCTCTTTGATCGCATCCATCAAGCCATGCTGGTCCGTGTCACTGACAAGTTCCCTAATGTGAGGATTCAAGCTGCTTTGGCCATGACGCGCCTGCAGCAGCCGAGGGATCCTGACTGTCCAACCATCAACGGTTTGTTTGTTTTTTTCTATCTTGCCTTTTTTTTTTTTTTTTTTTTTTTTTTTTTCTTAGTTATTTTTTTTGGCATTTTTGCCTTTATTAGATAGGACAGCCAGAGATTAGACAGGAAACGGGGCAGAGAGAGGGGGGATGACACGCAGCAAAGTGCTGAAGGCGGGAGTCGAACCAGCGGCCACTGCAGAGGACTAACAGCCTCCATACATGGGTCGGACGCTCCACCCACTGAGCTAAACGTCCACCCCCTTTTTTTCTTTTTTTTAATGTAAATTTAACTCTGGAAATGCAGAAATTATGATTTAACAATTTGATGACAATCTTTTTGTCTGTTTAGAATAAAATGTTTATTATTGTTCAACTGTAAAATATGCTGCTTCCAGTACATTTCTTTGAAACAACTCTTTGATAAACAAATTTGACACGAGTGCTTGTGTCTTTGAACCCAAATATCCGCAATCTGTTATGCTAATGTCCAAGACACTCGACAATCAATCTGACAATTATTTTCTAGATTAATCGATTAATTGTTTGGTCTGTAAAATGTCAAAGAATAGTGAAAAATGTTCATCTCAAGTTTCTCCAGGATAAGGTCTTTTAATCTCTTGTCAGTTCAAAACCAACTATATTCAGTTTAATATGTAAAACAGAGAAAAGCAGAAAATCTACATGTTTGAGAGGTGTTTGAAACAGAATTTTCTGCCATTTTTGCATGAAACATTAGTTAATTAGATTAATCGGTTATCAAAATATTTGGTTATTACCTTTCTGTTGATTAAATAATCGTTGCAGACCAAATTTAGTGGGGCTGTCCTCTTAAAAACCATAGTGTTCCTGCTCACTTTGTGGCCTTGTATTCATAATATAGTCTTTAATCACCATTCTTTGAGTTAGTCTTTGTTTTGTGTGATTTGATATGTATGTTTTTGTCTCTTTCTTCTTGTCATTGGTCCTCTAACTGTCCATGCTCTCATTTCTTTCCCGTTTAGCATACATGTTAATTCTGGAAAATGATACTAATGCTGAGGTGCGACGTGCCGTCCTTTCCTGCATTGCCATGTCCCCTCAGACCCTCCCCAAAGTACTCAAACGCACCCGGGACATCAAAGAAAATGTCCGCAAGCTAGCCTACCAGGTAGCCACACATGCTGTCAAATGAACGTGATTAAGTTGTTGACTTGTCTCTGACCGAACACTTGTTCTTGTTAAACATTGTGATCTGAAGTTTACTCCAAGTCCAGAATAACTTTCTATCTTTGTTTTATGTTTAAGGTTCTTTCTGATAAAGTTCACATCAAAGCTTTGACCATCGCACAGAGAGTTAGTCTGCTGCAGCAGGGTCTCCATGACAGCTCAGGTAATCGCAACGTCTGTGCCTGTGTGTGTGTGTGTGTGTGTGACATTACATTTCACTAACAAATATTTCAATCCAACACTTATAAGCCAAAAACATCCATTAAAGCAGTAACAATTTCTATTACCAGTTAATCTGCCAATTATTTTCACTTTAGATATGTTTTATTGAGCTAAGGAAAATTATATATATAGTATATATAAAATTATATTCATGTACATTCACAGGTGTAAAACAGATGATATAAAGGTATAAGGACTGTATTTTGAAACTGTAACAATATCAAACTAAGCATTAAAAAGGAAATGAATAATTTAAAATAAATAAATAAATAAATAAACTAAATAAAAAATTACAATATAAATGTGTATGTACTAAATAAATAAGACAAAATAAATCTGAACATAACAGATAATGTTGTCGAGGAGCTTTATCTGTCAGTTATTTTCTTGATGGTGTATGAAATGGTTTTAGATAAAAAAAAAATATGCATAATTTTCAAAGCTGAAGGTAACATGTTTAAATGTCTTTTTTTTTGTTTGTTTGTTTGTTTTGTTTTTTTTTGCCTGCCCAGCGATCCAAAAACTTCTAGATATTTCAGAAGAGAGCTAATTCTGACATTGAAATTGTTGGAATCTTGTCACTTTTGTGGTTTTTCTACTAACTGTTTAAGCTCCAAATTCCTTTGTGCCCATTTAATATGTCTGACTGGCTGTGTGTGTTTGTGTGTGTGTATTATAGAAGCAGTGAGGGAGGTGGTTTGTTCCCGTCTGCTGCCGGCCTGGCTGGTTCGGCTGGACGGTAACGTCATCGAGCTGCTCCACAGGCTGGATGTAGAGAACTGTGCCCAAACAGCTCTGGACACACTGAAAGCCATCTTCAGAGGCACATTCCACCGAAGAGCTGCTTCAGAACAGACTGCCACTTGACAACAGGTAAAACCTCAAACTCTCTCTGGCTCTCACATGTGGCCTAATTAATAAAATGTCCTGAGGTAAGAGATTATGTGTGTTCTCAACAGGAAGCTGATCCCAGTGGACTCTCTATCCTGTGAGAATGTGCTTTACTGGAGATCTCTGTGTGAGTTCATCAAGGCTAAAGGAGATGAAGGTGATGAAATGCTGGAGCAAGTGTTACCAGATGCTGCAACTTATGCCGACTACCTCTACGGGTGAGAGATGAAATGGAGTTCACTGGATTACATTTATCGTTTTCTTACTGCCAGCTGACCCCTGTTGCACATGCATGATGATGGCAACAGGCTCTACAGAGTGATTTATTGCTGTGGTTAAAGGATGGATTCATATTTTCAAGGCTGTCTTAAAACAAGTCAGAGGCCTCGTGGTATTGAAACAGGGTTTTCTTGCCATAAGAGATCCTTTTCCTGAAGCTCTTTTAATGCAAGTGATGGGAAACAAAATTCGCAGTACTGCTGCAATGATTAATCGATTGTTAATCTACTATTAAATTAATTGCCAACTATTTTGATAACTGGTTAATCATTTTGAGTCATTTTTCTCACGTGAATATTTTCTTGTCGCTTTAGTCCTCTATGACTGTAAACTGAACATCTTTGGGTTGTTGACAAAACGACATTTGAGAACAACACTGTGGGCTTTGGAAACACTGATCAACACTTTTCACCATTTTCTTACATTTTATGGACCAAACAATTGATTAAGTGAGAAAGTACTAGACAGGTTTAGGGTTAGTCAGACCTTTGCTGTAGTCAGGCAGGATAAGAGTGAAAAAATCTTTTCCATTGAGAAAAGCTTTAAGTGCCTTTCTTTTCTCTCCTTTCAACGAAGAAATATTATCCAGTTCTGATATAGATGCTATAGCAGCATCTACGCTAAACTCTTAAAGAAGCTGCCATTGTTGTTTTCGAACATTCAGTCGCCTCTAGCTGTCATCATGGTCATCACACCTAAACCACGCCCGTGCCTAAACCAATCCGGCTGCCTTGGAAGGTAACCTACACTGCAGCTCAGAATGGTAACACTGGTAACACTGGTCTGTGGAAACTCAAAAGAGAAACTTCTGTACTAAAAAAAACTGCAACTCAGGAAGATGTCTACTTTGATTTATCTAACAGTTTGCTGAAGCCTCACATTAATATCAGACAAAGTTTTAAACATTTTAAATGTATTTTTGTCCCCCCTCACTAACATTAAATCAGCAATGATCTCCAGTATAAACAGGAGGAATGATCAGTGAGTAAAACCTTCCAATGACCACATGGACACCTGACTATTGTTTTAAGAAATAGTTTGGAGAAATTCCTGCACACGGTCTCGCTTTATGCTGACATATTTATTAAATATCAACGTTCAAAGGTCTTTTACACCGAAACGTCAATATTTGATAAATATATCAGCAGAGACTGAGACAGTGTGCGGGAGTTTCTCTCATTGTTTTTGAGTTGCAGCTTCCTCCTGTGCACCTGTCATGCATTCAGGCGTGCAGAAGTTTTTTTTCAATATTTAAGAAAATTGTGAGCCTGTGCTTTAATATAGTTACCTTGTGATACTATTTTGACACAGTTGCCATAATGACCATGTTGTTACTCAGGTATCTGAAGTCAGATCCAGTGTTCTCAGAGGATCTCTTTCTGTATGTAACTGTGTGGACAACTCACTGCTTACTGTATGTTCAGCCTAACCTGACTGGTTATATCAAAGCCTGGCATTTAAACAGATAAAAGACTATCCCAGTAAAACAATATCTGCTGATGCTTGGTGCTCTTGTAAGTCTGTTTTTTTATTTACATGATCAAAGTCAGCAGATTCTTCAAAAACACTGTGATCAAGTTAACATGCCTCAGGTACCAAACAGTTCCTGACTACAGACCTTCAAACTCAAAATACTAGACTGCTCTTATTACACAGTAACCTTAATTTGTCTCTTAAGTTGTCTCTGTTAATGTTTTATTCTCAGAGATCTAGCTGCTTTTCTTTACAGCCAAACCACAATATTGATTTGATCATGGTGATTGAGATGTTTAAAAAAATCAAGAAAGCTTTCTATTATCTTCAAGTTAGTGTTCATCAAACTGCATATTCTTAATTTGTTGCATATTCTTAATTTGTTGCTAATCTTTAATTGGTGTAAAGATATTACCTTTAGCCTAAATCCTCACTGATTGATATGTTAAAATCCGAGGACTTAAATATCATCACTTCTATGCATTGATATTGGAACATTTTGCTGTTTTACCCTCTGCCTAATTTGTGTGATGCTGTCGTGTGAAGTGCTGTTTAATTAAATTTGCTGTAACTGAGTGGCACGATTAACATTTATCTGCTCATAAACGACACTTACTAATTTGTTTTAATAAGTTGCAGCAGGTTTGTACAAATCCCTCAGTGGCTAGCTGACATGGCTTTGTGTGTGTGGAGCTGTGGCTTGTAGGCACTGCTGGTGCCAACGGTATTAAATGCAGTATTTCATTTAATATGATTGTGCTATTTATGCAGAGTTGTACCACTGTGATTCTGCTATCTGACAACAGCCTAAATTTAGTCTTCGCTGTCACAGTGTGTGTCACTGCATTATCTGATCTGCCTGCTCTGAGAGCTGCTGTTATCTCTGACTCTTGACTCTGATGGTTGTAGATATCTGAAGGCAGTGCCTGTGCTGTCAGAGGAACAGAGGGCCGACTTCAACCAGCTGGAGCTGGTCATGACCAAGGAGTTCATCTCCCAGCAGCTCATCCACCTCATCGGATGTCTGGACACCAATGAAGAGGGAGGCAGGTAAGACAAGGAACAGGGTTTTTTTCTTTGGAAATGTTGGCAAGCACAAAATACAGCGAGCATGTACTTAGACATAACGTTTTTTATATACATGTTGAAGAACTTATCCACCCATATATTAAAAAATATTTACGGTACAGTATGCATACCTGGCCACATCAATCTACAAGGTGAATACATATTACATATAGTATACATAGGTAATAAGCATATACTCAAAAGCATTTTTAACATATTGAGTGGTATGTAAAGAGAAACAAAACACACAAACTATACCTGGCTCTGTTGTAAATACAGAACAGAGAACAAAAAACAAATAGATGTGATAAAAATAATAAGTAGTGAAACAATTGGTGTAGAACATAAATAAATAAAAATATAAAGATGAAAAAAATGAATACAAAAAATAATAAACAGTTATATGTACTGTATACTTTACATTTATAAATATTCTAAATTGAAAAAATACAGCAGGCATAGTTTTAAGTTGGTCAAATCCAGATCCCAGATGGAGAAGATTTTTTCCAAAACAGAGTTGTGTTGATAACGTGATAAACAAGTGGTTTGATAAAAATAGAGTGGGAGGGAAAGATGCACTTTAACAATCATGTGGACATCAACTGAGGAAAGTATTGAGAAAGAAAAAGAGAGAGATAGAGAGAGCCCAAGTTTATTACAACATGACTCTGTTGACAGAGGAGATTAAATACATGGATACAATCAGTCAAATACCAAAAACATTACATTTGATCAGCTTTATACATGTCCTGTGTAGAGGAAGGTGAAATATCACAATATTTTTGACCAAATGCCTTTAATATTGGAACAATATTGTAGGGATGACTATTGGTGCTTTCACACAATATCAACACAATGAGATATTTGACATATAATCATCAGTAATATAAATATAATGACTAAGTGGGCAAAGACAAAAAAAAATAAATAAATAGAACAGCGAGAACAGTCTAGTAAGTTCAGAAATTACATAATTTTATCACAATATAACAATATCCAAAATCTAGGACAATATCTAGCCTCATATCATGGTATCAGTATTCAGTCCGTAAGCATAATCACTGTACCAGAAAGGGGACAGACAACAAGGGAAACCTTCAGTCAGTGTCACGGTGTCTCTGAGTTCATTGTTAACAAGGAAATCTGGAACATCAACAAGGCTATAACACCCTGAGCCTGCTCACGGAAGTATGCTAAGTGTGAAGGACAGTGAGCCCTCTGAGGCCAACTAACCATGTCTGTGCACAAATTTAAACATTCTTATTGGACGTTTCTTTATGATAATACATTTGTCCTGCAGGATTCAGTGGGATGGTAAGAGGTTTTTGATAAAAAGGATTGGTACAGAAGGTAGAAGTAGGAAGGACAGGAGGAACAAGTGCTTCTTTGTTTGGACATGATATCAGGAGAGAAGAGTCTTAGAGGGAAGGACTAGGAGCTACTGAAAACTAAATACCTGGACAAGTTAAATGATCAGATTTGCCTTGATAGCAATAAATGTAAAACTACATGTTTTTTATATATATATATATGTCAGTGCAATTTGTTTCCTTAATTGTGATGTTCACTCTTGATGTTTGTCCTAATTAATAACAGGATGACCCCTTTTATTATTAGTCTGCCGTTTGGTAGGTAAAATGCCATAAAATACTGAGAAGTAACCATTATAATTTCAATAGGGCTGGGCAAGTTAACGCGTTATTTTCACGTTAATTCATTAGACTATTAACGCCGATATTTACTTTATCGCGCATTAACGCATGTTGCTCACATGCTTTTATTTTGTGAAAGTCTGTTGCTGGCTGCTGCGGTGTAGGGGTTTGACTCACTCTCCGGAACAGTAGGTGGCGATAATGCGCCAATGAGCTGGCTGCCAGCCCAGCCGCCGTTTCAAACAGAAGAAGAAGAAGGAGAATAGCGCTGGCTGTTGCGGAACCGGGAAAGGAAAAAGGAAAACGCGGAAAAACCAAAGCTGACATGGAGAAGGGTAAAGTCACAGAGGTTTTAAATGGCCATAGACTGGTAATGCTGCTCCCTGTTAAAAGTTTCTGCTGTTACCTCAGAAATTGCCTGTTTGTCCTGATTGTGGCTCAGGATTTTGTTGGTAGATTTTTTTAAATTTTTCATAAAGAGAATGTCCTGTCAGTGGCAATAAGCTTTAATTTATTATTATTACTATTATTATTTATTTTATTTATTATTATTATTATTATTTTTTTTTTTTTCTTACATTTTTTAAGTTGAGATTTACACTAAATACGTGTTACTGATAAGTGCTGATGTTAAAAGTGTTTGCACAACAAATGTTATGGCACTTTCGTTCATATGGCAGCAGAACATTGAAATAGAAGTGCTCTTTACACTACTTTTGAATTCATTCTTGGAGTTTGCGTATACAATGCGATTAATCGTGATTAATCAGGCAAATTATGCAGTTAATTGCGATTAAAGATTTTAATCGTTGCCCAGCCCTAAATTTCAAACATCACAGTGTGATGTTCTCAGTTGTGGTTTCTGTCTGACCAAACCTAAAGATATTTTTAGATATCTGAAGACTTCACTTGGGGGTCTGTAAAATTGTGATGAGCATTTTTCACTTCTTTATTTTTCATTTTACAGACTAAATGATTAATTGTGAAAATACTTGGATGATTAATCAACAATGAGGATAATAGCAGCAGCTCTAAAGAAAAGCAGCAATTCTTCATATCTGAGAAATAGTTGGACACTTTGCCTGAAAAAGGACTGAAAAAAAATCATTCCTTCTCGAGACGGTTGTTATTTAAGGGTTCAACTAAACATTGCAGATCTAGACTAGTTGAAGTAATGGACTTCTTTAGACTCTGAGCTTTTTGCAGCTTTTCTCTATTTTAAACATAAGATTCAGACATTGTATTAAAATCCGCAGTATGTGTTCATTTAGTTTGGTAAGAGATCTCTAGTGTCAGTAATTTTAAAAATTCAGTTTATCTCTATTTTGCTTTGTTTGGCAAGCTCCTTAATTTTGTCCAGTTTGCCAAATACTCTCATCAGCTTGTTGAGGCGATTTTCTTCAGAATGGTTCTGTTATGTGTTTTTGTAGGAAGCGCGTGTTGGCGGTCCTTCAGGAGATGTTGGCTCTTCCACAGACTCCCTCCTCCCTCGTCTCCCTCCTCACTGAGAAACTCCTCACCCTCATTTCTGATGACCACAGACGCATTCAGACTGTAAGTTACATTTGACACCCAATTCACAACTTTTTCTCTGCTGTAAATTCAGTGTTCAGATAATCCAGACTGTGCTACTTTTCCATCCACACAAGAGGAAATGCACATGAAAAATAAATCCCTTCTTAAATTTAATTGACATATCTATTAGATAGAAATGAAAACATAAAAGTGGAAAATATTTGTGGGATAATTGTGTTGATGGATGCAGGACTGTCCTTTGCTACCAAAGCTCTTTTGTTTGAGGTGTCACAAAACGAAACAGGTTTTCCATTCACTGCTGGTATCATTACCTCGCAGATTGATGTCTAAATGAGCTGGCTTTGTGTTACACAGGTGGCAGAAATCATCTCAGATGTGAGGGAGCCCATCATGGAGGCCAGTCAGCCGGTGGATGAGAACGAGAGCCGTCGGCAGCAGGTCCAGGTGGGCAACACTCTGCCAACTGAAAGCACCCACAAGCAATTAGATCCAGTAATCCCTTAAATTACCCTACTTTGTTTTGGATGGAGGAGAGCACCACATATTGGAAGATTACTCATTTTAATTGAGTAGAAAAGTATTACAAGGCAGAAACACTGATTGCTACAAAAGGATACTCAGGTTTCCTATATTACGAAAGACTGAATTAACTAAATGTATGAAAGGCTTGCATATTCTAAAACTGAGATAAAGAACAAACTGATCTTTTTTCCATTTCTTCTGTGCTCTATTTATGTTCCCTCTGTCTGTTTCTATTTGTCCATCCCTCTGTACCTTCAGCTGGCAGATGGTTTGTGTTTGGAGGCAAAGCATGTTTAACTAGTGGGGTGGAAGATGCAGATCATGTGTGCCAATCTGGTCTTTGCCTGGTGTATACAGGTCCAGTAGTTTTGCTTTATTCATCAGTTTTCCTGATCACATTTATTCCTGATTTAAAAGGACAGTTTGCCCCACAATCCAAAATACATGTTTTTCCTCTGGCCTGTTGTGCTTTTTATCCATCTGGACTGTTTTGATGTGAGTTGCTGAGTTTTGGAGATATTGTTTCTAGAGCTGTCTGCCCCTCAAAGCACCAAAAACATAAGTTTGAAAAACTCAACAGCAATGTCTCTTTTCAGAAATTATGACCCGACAATCCACAGACCTTGTTGTGAGCAGTTTTATGTAGGAACTGTTTTCTTTCAACCCAACTACACCTGCCAACTGCATCACAACGTCAAAGAAAGCGTGCATCTACTCATGAATGCGAAGCTTGTGAAAGCACAGGATTCAACATCAATAATGTCCTCCTCGGTTGAGCTGTGTCCTCTTGTCCATGAGTAGATGCAGGCTTCTTTCTGCACGGTGATGTGGTTGGCAGATTGGCTCATGATTTCTGGAAAGAGACATTGCTGCTGCTACTTTTTGGTGCTTTGAGCACTAGAAGCTGAGTGCCATTTAGTCAGGGTTGCCAACTTGGAGACTTTGCCACTAGATTCAGCAACTTTTCAGACCCTCTTAGCAACTTTATATCCAAAAAAACGACCAGTGACAAATTGAGTGACTTGTTCTGCAAACAGCACCAGGGCCTCTCTGTGTCCCTCACCATCTCCTGCGCTGTGTTGGCAGACAGGAGCTCGCCACTCGCTGCAGCAGAGGGAGTTGAATATGTAAAAGAATAAGGAAATAAATGTCAAAATATTAGTTTAATGTTGTAAATATCTAAATAATTTGTTTCCAAATCCCCTTTGTAAATCATAATTGAGATAAAAAATTTGATTTTTTTATCTCTTTTTTTTTTTTATTATGACATCATTTCATAGTTTGACTTTTTTAGAATGCTTATGACTAATCACAGGAATATTTTCCTCTTTCACTGGCAGAATTTGACTTCCAAATAGTTTGATCCTTTCTTTGCAGAGTTTTTAAAATTATTTTACTTCTAACATATGATGTTGCTTTAGTGAGTTTGTGATTTATTTATTTATTTATCTCTCCCTTGTTCTTACTGCAACCAACACAAGCTTTATGCAGAATGATTGTGCACTGATGTCATCAGTGTTAAAATGGACGTATGATGTCATTTGATGACTTTGAGAGACTTTCTGGGGCTAGTGCTTGCTACTTTCATTGGAAAATAATTGGCAACATTGCATCTAGTTCCATTATATTTGAGAGAAGGCAAACATCTCTGTGGATAATATCTCCAAAACTCTGTAACTCACACCAAAACAATTTGGATGGATAAATAGACCTACAGGTAAGATGTATTTATTTTTGAGTTTTGTGGTGAACTATCCCTTTAACCTCAGTGAAAATCACTGTCTCTCCGTCTTTCAACAAACACTGAAAGAATGTAATATTTTGGAGGCTCTGCAGAGGAAAGTTGATCCTCGCCCATTTGTTTAGCTTCCATCCATCCTGTGCACCTGTGCTCTCTCTCCTCGTCTCTTCCTTTTTCAGTGGGTAAAGGAGCCCTCGGAGGATTGTAACCTGTCCCAGAGCCTCAGCTGTTGTTGTTGTTGTTGTTATTGGGGGTGCAGTTGCCCATCTCAACAAGAATCCTCTGGAGTTTGTTTCACCAAAGGAATGACTCTCTCCTCTTTGGTTTATGTCCCCCCCCCCAGCTAGCAGAGGTGAAGGTCCGTATTTTGGAGGCTAAACAAACGCTGGAGGACTGTATCTCCGCCCAGGAGTTCAGCCGTGCTGCAGAGCTGAAGGACTCCATCATGGAGCTGGAGAATCGCAGAAACATCATCATCCAAGAGATCGCAGAGAGCAGCCAGCCAGCAGACAAAGACGTCCGCACTGAGAAGGTACATAACCACACAGGAGGCACCGGGGGCCATCATTCTAATACTTCACCCAGTATAGTGAAGAGATTTACCTCCTAAAATCTTTTTTTTTTTTTTTTTTTTTTTCCAGAATGATCCTGAGACTCTTCTGAGGTGTCTAACAATGTGTGCAGAGCTGCTGAAGCAGATGAGCATCAAGACACGAATTGGTCCAACAATAAGCGCCTTAATGTCCTCACTGGTATAAACCCTCACAGCACATTTGTCATATATTTCACTAATGTTACTTTAGATGCACAAAACACAGGTTAATATATATGGCCTGCTAAGGACCTTTGTCAGTAGTTACATTAGAGCTTGTGAATGCAGTGTGTATATCACTTGCACATTTTTTTTTATTTAAATGTCTGTTACCCCTCTGGAGATTTTCAGGTTCAATTCAAACTTTGTTATGATCCCAGAGGGCAGTTGTTTTGCAAGCTAAGAGTAACACTACAATAGGCTTCACACAGGACAATGCAAAATGTATCACAGGGGGTGTAGTTGAGGTTAAAGTAAAGTGCATTACTACAGCAAAGTGTGAGTTACTTTTGATTTAACTAGCTAGTGTTGGAACAAATGACTGTCTATATTTGTTTTAATTCTCAGTACCCTAAAACGGGTACCACTCAACCTGAAACTTGAAATATGATAAGTAAAACTATTTGAATTTACAATAACATGTCAGTCTGTCTTTTAACCTTCATTTCATTAGGTGTTCTGAAAGGTATAATCTGCAACATTTTCTTTAAAAAAAACAATGTATATACACATATAAACATGATCCATTTCAATCATCATTTGTGACCCAGTAGAAATGTGTGGTGGTGGCTGTGTTTGCAGAAACCCCGCCCTCTGCCTGTATTTCCTTATTTTGTTTCATTGTTTGTTGTGTTTGAGACGTTTTCACCAACCCACAGCGTTGGTATTTGATGTCTTAGGAACAGCTCAGACAAATCCTGCTGGTTCTCCCTGAAATGTACATCAAAGCACATGGATAATTAATCTTACATAAGACAGGGGGATAGGGATTGATGCAAATTCAGCCACATATTATCTTTCCTGTATGTTTTTTTTAAATGATCCAATTTTTAAGTGTTGGTTTACTTGCTTTTTTTAAAATTAAACTTTGGTACCACCCTGTGTCTCGGGATGCAACCTTTTCTACAATAATAATAATTTTTAAATGTCAAATTACCAACTGATGAAACCCTTGAATCGTCTGTGATTATTTGCTTATTGTTTGTTTATGCCATCTGACATTAGCAAACATTTGTGGAGGTATGTGGTGAAGTTGATTAAAAAAAATTGATTGATGTCACTATTTTTCTCCATCTCTGTCAGATCTTGCCCAGTATAGCGAATGCTCACCCTGCTGTCCGTAATATGGCCGTGGTGTGTTTGGGAACCTGCACTCTGCACAGCAAGGAGCTGGCCAAAACCCACATGGTCCTGCTGCTACAGGTAAATGTTATGATACATGCATTTTATCTACTTAAAATTCAAATACATTTACATTCACATTACACATTCTGTATTCACATTTAAACTCCTGGTGGTTAGTTTCAGTTTAAAAGGGCACGATGCACATGAATTAACATGAGCACTTGTCTTCATGTAAATGTACCAGATTTAGCCACACAGGCTAATTTTCATCTGCAGTCTGTGGCTTGGCATGTAATCCACCTCTGAAAATAGTTTCAGTTTTAGTTGCTGTGACTTGTACTGGTCCAAGGCATTGGAGGTTAATTAAATGTTTGGTACATAAAACTTGCATTTAATAAACTCACCAGCAACAGGTCTTTCTAGAAACAGCACCTTCAAGATAATCCACAGATCTGAGGCCTTTATGATGACTCTGTTAAACTGTAGCAAACTAGATATTACTAGGCCTAAGTGGAAATATATATTTTTGCATTTTTTGGTTCACTGACCATAAACAAGACATAAATCATGTACTCCCACTACTAAAATTGGTGTGTGTGTTTTCAGATTGCTCAGCTGGATGAGGTAAAGATCCGTATCAGTGCTTTGCGGGCCATCATTGACCTGCTGCTGCTGTTCGGCTTCCAGCTGCTCTCTGAGGCAGCTACCACTCAGACAGCCCCGTCCTCCCAGTCACCAGACGGACAGGAGGAGGATGCAACAGTGACCGAGGAGAAAGGAGACATACCTGAGGACAGCGCACAGAGCATCCTTGTGATGCTTTCAGAGTTCCTGGACAGTGAGGTGAGTGAAATATTTACACCAGAAACAGAAGTGTATCTAGTTTTCTTTGATATGAAACTTCTGAAGATAATTTGATTTAATTATCTGTGTGCAATATTTTCAGGTGTCTGACCTGCGTACAGAAACAGCAGAGGGCCTCGCCAAGCTGATGTACACCGGCCGTATCTCCAGTGCTAAGATGCTTTCCCGTCTGGTGCTGCTGTGGTACAATCCTGTCACTGAAGACGACACCCGACTGCGGCACTGCCTTGGCGTCTTCTTTCAGCTCTACGCCCGCGAGAGCAGGTCACACATGCACACATACACAAGCAAACAAACTGTGGTCAGTTTAATCTGTTACACCTGTGCCTTTCCTCTCATCCTCCCGTTATTAGTGTGATTACTGGCCTACAAGGTGCAATGTAGATTTATTTATGCTTAGGTGAAGTTATTAGTCGTGCAATAAAAACTAATGTGGAGGGTCTTTGTGTGTATTAGGGCCCACCAGGAGGTTGTGGAGGAGAGTTTCCTGCCGACTGTTCGGACTCTGATGAATGCCCCAGCCACCTCTCCACTAGCTGAGGTGGATATTAACAACGTGGTCGAGCTACTTGTGGAGCTGACTCGTCCGAGTGCACTTATTAAACCCTCAGCTAACACAGAGGTAAGAACCGCACTGCTTAATCTGGGTTGTCTCCAGTGAGAAATTCCTCATCAGTGTTTTTATTGGTGCTCTGAGCTTTTCATATCTTCATCTTCATCCAAGCTTTCTCCCAACAAATATTCATTTCTTCAACACAGATGAGGTTTACAAATAGTTTTGAATGTTTCAGCCCATGATTTATTTCAGTTTGAGTAAACTATTTCTAAAAGGCTTAATGTGATAACAGCCCAATGAGGCAAAAACAGCATGAATATATTGAATGCAGACACTGTGTCTTCCATATGTCTTTAGGAGGTGTGTGTCCATGACTACTTGGCGGTACGTATGTGTGGGGAGATGCTGAAGGACCCCACAGCCCCTGAGGTGCGTCTCTACGCCAAAACTCTCAGCAACCTGGAGCTCAGCAGAGATGAGACCGTCAAGAAAGACCTGCAGACGCTGCTGCAGGAGCTCGTACAGGTGCTTACACACTCAACAAGACTTAACAGGATACAGTCATGCTAGTAGCCCTGTGAGGCAGGCACATTGAAGCTTTAAGCTAAATGCTAACATCAGTATTTTAACGTGCACAATGACAATGCTAAAACACAGACCCATCAATCAGTCTTCAACTTCTAATTAATCAAAAGATGTGATAACAGTACTAGGCTAGGCTGTTTGAAATGTCTCATGTTTAATTTCTCTTCTTTCCACACATCTTTTCTTCAGGTGGTGAAGGATCGTGTGTGTCTCCGTGCTCTGGAGAAGATGATTTATCAGCTGTTGGACTCTAAAGAACAGGCTGAGCTCCTCAGTGCCAGTGCACTGCAACCGTTGGACGTCAATGCAGATGGTAAACATGCAAACACAGTGACAGTCTGTATGAAAGATCACCTGACACCCCGCTGAGCATCTGAAGCAAACGGCACCTTCTCTGTGCCTCTTATTAGATTTACTCTACACACATTTGTGACAACTAGAACTGTAAAAGGATTATGTCTTATTACCAGAATGTTGCTAACTGGATTAAAAATGCTGTACTTCATCCTATTCCTTGTCTGTCAGGAAAAAAATACAGCTAGCAGAGAAGAACTGCAGAAATATGAATTTATGTCTGCCGTGTTTCCACAGAGGCTGCAGCAGACGATCCATCTAAATCTGCCAAGAGACCCAAAAGAGGTAATGCAGGTCCTGTACACTCATCGAAAACTGCACTTGTACATAGTGCCACTGTATTTTTAGAGCTCTTCTCGTCTACCTGAGGCAAGGAGTTGACTCAGCATTGTGAGGTAACCCGAGTGTGTGTGCACACAGGTCAGAGGAAAGTCTGCGCAACCAGAGGGGGCAGAAAGCCGAGCAGGAGGGCAGAGTCATCAGAGGAGAGGTGAGTGTATACCTCTGTATATCCTTTGGTACCATCACTATGTTTTCTCATTCTCACATTCATCTTTTTCCTGTTCCTTTTTGTTTTGGCCACAGTGATGGAGAAAATGTTCCAGAGTCAGTTCCTGTGGTGCGTCCTTCACGGAGGGCCAAGACTGCAGCTCTAGAGAAGACAAAGCTGGACCTAAACCCCCTCATCAACCAGGAGGCCAATGTGTCGTAAGAGTCAGGGTCTCAACAGTTCATGCAAAGGGGGTTAAACAAATGTTCAAGTATTCCGGTCTAATATAGTTCAGACTTCAGTAATGCGGAAATATTTACTTACCTTTTACAGTACAATTAACATCAATAAATATAACTGAACGTACCACTTATCTGACTTCGAGCCCATTGGCTTCACCTTTTTATGTGTACTTTATAATTCCTTTAAAGTTCTATGTCTGTACGTTTCCCAGTTTCAAGTTCTGTCATTTTAATCATTAAAGTGTAATATGTCAATAAAGCTTGTCCTCTTTTTGGCTCATTATGGTCAGTATAAACAGTGTCTTAACCAGCACTTACGGTGGTTGTCCCGCTCAATTTGAGCAGTGAAAGTGTGTATAAGCCTACCTTGACTGCATGGCTCATACATTACTGTCCATTATTTGTCAACTAGGAAAGCTACCATGGCTTTTGCACATTAGTTTGAATTAGTTGTTTGTTAGGTCAGCTGACAGTTGTGTGGTTGTTGCCCCTGGCTGACAGATTACATCTCGTTCTCTTAGCCCTCACTGTTACATGTTGAGCAGTGCCCCGTTACACTGAAATAGAGTGGGCGGGATGCATGATAATATTGACACATCATCTCAATCAGCTGATAAAGGTTTTAAAGGGACAGTTAATTCCAAAATCAAAAATGCATAGTTTTTTTGTCTTACCTGTAGTGCTATTTATCATTCTAAATTATTTTGGTGAGTTTTAGAGATATCGGCCGTAGAGATGCCTTGTCTTTAAGACAACTGAACTAGATGACTAAGATTGTGGTGCTCAAAGCACCAACAAAAATATATTTAAAAAACTCAGCAGCAGTGTCTCTTTGCAGAAATCATAACCTGTTTACTCAAGATCATTGATAGACCTTGTGAGCAGTTTCATGTAGGAACTATTTTCTTTCCATAGAACTCACCCACCACCCACATAACTACAGAAAGAAGCATGCATCTACTCATGGATGGGAAGCTCGTGACAGCACAGGATGTAAACATGAATTGCCACCTCCTTGGTGGAGCTGTAACGTTAGCACCACTGAGGTAGCCAAAGTGAGAAGGTTGGCAAGTGCAGTTTGATAGAAACAAAACAGTTCTTACATGAAACTGCTCAAAACGTCTGGATTATCTTGATTAATAAGGTCATTTCTGGAAAGAGACATTGTCATGCAGTTTTTCAAGTGTATTCTTTTGGTGCTTTGAGCACCATGAGCTGAGCGCCATTTGGTTCCATTATATTTGATACAATTCAGACATCTCTATGGTTAATATCTCATAAAGCAACTCACACCAAAACAATCTGGGTGGATAAATGGCACTACAAGTAAGAGGAAGAGCATGCATTTTTCATTTTAGGGTGAACTGTCTCTTTAAAATGAAATATTTAGAACAAGCTGATAAAAATTATGTTAAAATTATGCATATATGATGCACGAATGTCTGTATTGTGGAGTTTTTGAAGTGTTTGAAACAGACTGCAAAGCTACTATTTGCAGGGATTGCTTAGTGTTGGTCATGCAAGGAGAAGCCAAATCGCATTCCATCAACATTACAAATTTAATTGTCCACTTCGATCATTATGACAAATTTGTTTGGAACAAAAAGAGAAACAGGCCTCCGTAATAAAAAAACATGATAGTATTTTCTTATTTACCCCAGAGAAAAGGAACATTTTCAGAACTGTATCTACCAATGGGTCATCATGATAAGAGAGACTTAATGCTCTCTGCAGTTAGGTGGAAAAAATGTGCTTATCTTGGTATCAGCCAAAGAACAAAAATCAATGTAAAATCCAACATCAGATAATCCTTCGTGTCATCTTTGTCTGTGCAGGTGTACAGCAGGATCTTCAGAATGAAGATGATGAATTTTTCATTTATTTTGCATTTCAAGAATAAAGTCAGACTTGTAAATATAAATGCCGGGTATAAGAAAGAAAATCAGGAGGAAGATTTGTTTTTTCAATTTTGCTCTATGAGAATAAATTCAAAATGTTGAACTGTTGAAATGGTTTTTCAGTTAAATTTAAGGCCAATTTCATATCCACACTGGCAAGAAAAGTGCACAAGATTTGATGGAAAATCAGAGTCCCAGAATTACTTGCAACTAAATGAATTGTTCAAAGTCCAGAACACCACTGCTTTTAATGTTTGCATAGATTCAGACTCATCCTAATTCCAGCATTTTCTTGAACAGGGTCCAGTGGGCTCCAATTCATAATTTTCAACAGGCTTCAACTGAGCACTAAAAGCTCTGTTCTTCTAGACAGATCTTAACCTTGCACACCCGTTAGATGAAAGCACCAATAACAGAAACAATTTTAACTTATTACTTTGAGTAGTAGTAATTTTTTTTGATGCTCTGATAAACTGACCGAACTGCACAGTTTGCATTATCGGTTATGGCTTCGATGTTGGTTTTGTTTTCAAGCTGTTACAGCGTGATCAATACACATTTTTCCCCAAAACCTATTTAAAAGCGAGAATGAAGTCAATGCAACTTTCTAAATGTAGACTAATGTTAATTTCATTATACAATCTATTTTAAAGGCATGTAATATCATTAAAACTTTTTAAGGATTAAATTCAGATGACTGGTTTTAGACTGTTTAAGGACCCATGTAAGCCCTGAAGTTAATTTTTGACATTTTGACTTCATTCTCAAAGTTTAAGATCAATTCTCATGTTATCCCCTTATGTCTGGCCCTTATACTCTTCCGTAGGATCTTGCGATACTGTATGGTGTGGGTTGTGTTGTTTCATTTCAGTGAACTAAAAATCCTGTCGCCTGCTGGTTATTTCAAAAGACTCTTTATTGTTCCAATCACAGACACCTCTTTGTTGCATCTGTAATGGACAGTATAAAAACACATGATAAAGAAAATATACAACAGATGTTTAGCACCAGGTTTTTCAACAGAGGGCTAATGGTTATCACAAGACTGCACCACCTCACCTCCATCGTGTTGAAATGGCAACCATAGTGACACACATACAAGGGTTTTCAGACACACAATACAAGTTTAAGTTTTGACCTACAGCCAGACATCTTGGATCTCTAGAGGGCAGGAAAAACATGATATTGATCCAAGATTAGTGTTTATCGATCATCTGTCTGGCCTTGTCTATCACACGGTTGATAAAAGCAAAAGAGCAGTAGGCCTAGCTGAGCCCCAGTGGAGGTAGGCATCTCTTGCTGCAACTTGGAAAAAAAATGGAAACCTTAACAGCAACACATTTCCCACCTGCATTTAAACAGTAAATAATGCTATGATAAAGAACAATTAATGCTATTATAACAATTAAGGATCTGTTATTTTTCTGCTTCATTGAAGAGGAACGCAGGTGGGAAAAAACTGAGTTTGTATAGTAATATTCTTTTCAGATCACATTACATGGCTATGGAGACAACTGAAGTAACATCCCAGGCCACTGGTACTTGCGTACATCCATTCGTCTGTCAGCAATAAAATAATTACTACATACTGATAAATCATCTGGGTTTGTATTGCACCAAATATATTCTCTAGTTTTACAGTAGGGTTTGGTAGTGGGACATGGGATGTGCAAAATATGGGGGAGGAATCTGTGTAGTGGGATTAATAATCTCAGATGGAATAGTGCAAGAAGTAGATCTGACACTAACATACAGTATATGCTTTGGGTGAAAACAAGACAATCACATGAAGGTAACTGAATTAAAACAAGACAACTCCCACAAACCAACAAATTAATCAGAATCTAATTTCTACAACTGCATAATGCCATTTTCTTCATCACTTCACATACCTCTACATTTCGTGGGGTGTTGGGGATGGATATGTATTCATGTACAACATGTAGGTTTGTGCTAACTGCAGCTTGGTGCCAAGACATGCAAATATAGTTTGAAAAATACTTGAAAAATTACAAAAATATTTGGTTTTAGAACAGGCTGATGGCCAGTTACTCTAGTTCAAAACACAATTTTGTAATTGGGGCCCATGCGCAGATAGTGACTGGGGTAACGATGGGGCTTGGTTGATACCAATGATTCCTTCATTTGAACTGTTTTTGGCTACTTGCAAAACATGTGACTGAAGCATCAAGAGATCTACTGCAAACAAAGCTTGGGTTGAGAGCATGTCAATAAACTTTGATCAAATCTAAAATACAAAACAAATGATCAAATTAGCAATTTGGAATTTTAACAGTGCCAAAGTTACTATAAATAAAAATTTAAATTATGGGGCGAGGGGTTCAGAGCTGTACATTTTTATGGTGGAGATAATAACTTAAAGTATTAAAAACTGTTACTGGTTTCAGGTTAAGATTTACAGAAAAAGGTCAGTGGCTGAAAGAAGTGATGGCCTCAATAATGAGGTATGTTTTGGGGGAGATGGCACCGTCTTTATGCAGTCAAGCTTGTCTTTCCTTCCAATACAGCCACTCTGACAGGGCTCACTGTATAAGCACTTGTCCCATTAAAACTCTATTCGTAATGATTTGATGTACTTTACATGTTCAGAAAGGCGAAGGCCAAGTTGACAATAAAAATAAAATCAAACATTCTGTACATACATGTCCATGGATAAAAATAGTGCAACATCAAGCTTTTGTTAAGTTAGACTGCTACATAATTGCTGAGTGTAAGACTGAACCATAGTGGGATGGTCAGTCCACGTGGTCAGCTCAATGTCCAAAGGCACCACGTTAAAACCACAGTCCCTTTCTCAGGTCGGAGGAGGCCTCATGCTTCATTTAGTTTTCTGTCAGGAAAGAAAGAGCACAAGTTGATTCTTTGGGTAATTTGAAGCTGAAGCGTAATAAAAGCTGATGATGTGTTAAAGGTCCAGTGTGTTGGATTTAGTGTCATCTAGTGGTGAGCTTGCATTTTGCGACTAGCTTCATCACCCTCCCCTACCAAGCATGTTGGAGAACCTACAGTCCCTTTGAAAATCATGAACGCCCACTTGGGAGTGGTTGGTTTGTCCTTTCTGGGCTACTGTAGAAACCTGGTGGCGTAGGCCAGTGTAGATTACATGCAAACTCAATGCCAAGATGCAAACAGACGTGAAATTTGCATCATTTGTACGAGGCACAACTGGCACAATGTGAATATGAGAAATTCACATATTTGCTTTAGTCAGGAATAGCCATAAACCAAAGGGAAGGTATTGGTATCTTCCAAGGTTTTGGAAGATAACAGCCAGATAACGCGTATTATTCAGTAGGCTTAATAGTAGGTTGACTAACAATGCCAAACACATAGTTTGGGAATGTGTCGCAATTAATCTCACACCTTTAATTAATAATTCTTATCAAACTGTTCCTAAAGCATAAAGTAATGCACACCTTACTACAGGGTTGGGCACAAGTGTGTCCAAAACGGCAATACCTCATCATAACTAGCAATAAAATCGCTTAATCTACACCTTGCTTAGAGATAAGATCATTTCCACCCAAAATTACGGTTTTCTCAATAATTACTTATACTTGGTTTTCTGTGCAAGTCATACCTAAGATCAAAACTGATTATACTTCTGAGGCCCCAGAGTTTCTGGAGGACGTACGTTTCACCGGAGTAACAATGGCTTCTGCTCTGATCAAGACCAGTTTACCAGGGGAGGAGAAGCTCGAAGTTTATTTTTCAAACTTTTGGCATTAGAAAGTGGATTTCTGCCAGTAACACAAGACAAAAAACCACTTTCCTTTATGTTTGAACACACCATAAGATGACAAAACAATTGCTATTTTCAGGTGATTATGCACTACTGAAATCATACTTGTGAATATTAGATTCCATTTATGCCATATTCTGCCAAAAGATCCCCTAAATCTTACACACTGGACCTTTAAATGATGTTCAATAAAAGAAGTCAGTATAGTTACCAACACACAAAGTCATCCCACTTTGGCCCGCTTAGGCCCCTCATTCGAGATTGTCTCAACATCTTCGCTGGTGGTGGTTGTGGTGGTTCGGTAGACGCAACCCCAGGACTTTTGTATTTGCCTTTCTTCCTCCCCGCTGGCTTCTCATCCTGCCCCTGGACTGATTTAGGTGCAGAATCTGCTCGCTCACTCGAGGCAGTCCTACTCATGCGCCTTTTTCTTTCGGTTTTCACAGCTTTAACAACTCCTACCAGTTCTCTCTCCCTTCCTGCAAAGAGGTATGCAGAGGGTGACCCATCATCCAGTGTCACAGTACAGGAGTCCCACTCTTCCTCAGTTGATTCATTGTCTGGAGAGTTGATCTTCCTTAGAAACACCCGGCATTCCTTCAGCTTCTCAGGACTCCAGGCTTTAGAGCAGAGGTTCTGCTCTTTGGGTACATCCACAGGCTCCTGAGTTTGGTCAACAGAACTGGTGGCAGAACTGTTCCCCAAACTGTCAGATAACTGATATTTTGCTGATCTGTGTAATGCTTTACGTTTTGGTTGCAGTCCAGTCCTTACTTGTCCATTTGAACAAAGTGTAGTTGCTTTTTTGTTTTTGTTTTTCCTCTGCCTCTTTTGCCATGTCTTCCTTTCTTTCTGGTTTAGGAACCTTGTCCTTGCTCTAAATAGAGTGGCCTGGTATTTGCCAAATGCTCTGCTACTCCTCCATCGGGCTCCTTGATTGAGCCTGCCTGTTGCAAACCTGGGAGTGAAAAGTTGTCTCTTACTACGTGTTGAAAGAAGTGCCTCATTCCTCTTCCTCAACCGCCTTTGAGCCTGTTGATGTTGCAGGGGACTTTTTGGCACCATTTTGGCAAATTTCTTCATGTGTTTGCGGAGTCGCTCTGCCTGAGGACTGTGGCAAATACTTTTTTTATTGGCAGAACGAGGGAAGTGCACCAGTTCATAAGGATTACGGGAGCTTGCCTTCTTGACGATAGCCAGAGACTGTGTCTCCGTGGTCTGCATAAACCAGGAGCAGAGCTGCTGCATGCTACAGGACCTTGGTTTGTTAGGAGGACAGTCAAACAGCGTTCGAACCACAGAGGAATGTTTTGACTTCCTGTTACCTTTAGTGCCTAGTTTAGAATCGAAGGAAGTATCTTTTTCTTGATTTTCCACAGTGTCTGAGACCCAAGTGTCAGAGATGACTCGTATTCGCCTAGCAAGCTCCTGGTTCATAGTTTTTTGCTCAGCTGCTGCTGCCCACCACCTTAGCGTATCTTTTGGGGTAAATATTGAGTCTACAGATACCCCTGCCACTCTGCTCAGGTCCTGAGAGATGTTCTTCCTCTCTTGTCCACAGAGCTGTCTTTTCTCCCCTGAAGTTTCTACACCACTCTGTTGTTCTGCCTGTTTCCTTTCATTGTTGGCCTTGTTCAGCAGAAGCTGTTTAGAGCGCCGTAGCAGAGCATTGCTGTGCCTGTATGACCTAGAAGAGGCTGTGGCAACAGCATGCAGAAAGTGGATTGATGGCTTTCTCACTCTCATTGAGTGACGCACTGCTACAGGTTGATTTGGCAGTTTGTCTTTATTTTCATCCTTTGTTTCTATCCCTTCCTCTGTTAGACTGCTTTTACTTGTTGACTGACGACTGATTGTCCAAGGCTCTTTGGCGGATTTGAATTCTGGTAGAAGTGCTTTCTTATGGATTAGTGTTTCAGGTGACTGCCGAGTATCCTTATTTATCAGAATTTTACGATGTCGAGGTGACACTGTGGTTACTGTAACTGAGATTCCAGAGATTTTTTTAACTTTTGCAGGTCTACCTGGTTTTCTTGAGGGTACAGAATCATCCCGTTTCTGACATTTGATGTTACTGCTTGATTGAGGAGCAGACTCTTTCACAGGACTGACAAAATGTAATTTCTCTGGCAATTCTGTGGATGCCGTTGTGATACTACCTGAGCTTGTGTTTGAGTTGTGCATTAAAATGCCCAAGTCTCTTTTAAGGCCCACTGCTTGGCAAGCATCATGGAATTCTGTTTGAGCTGGTCAAAGCCCTCCGACACTGTCCGTTTATTTCTCCTTGAACGACCATAAACTACTGTTATTTTGAGGTTCTTGTTTACATTCTCATCCATACTGGATGGTGCATCAGATTCTCCACTAACTGTTTTTGTCCCTATTTCTGAATCTACAGCCTTCTGCTTGCGTGGACGACCAATTGGCCTCTTAACTTTTTGCTCCAGCTGTGGTCCCAGCTTCTTTGGCCGACCCGGGCGCCTTTTTGGTGGAGTGGTTTCATGGAAAGATAAGTCACCTGGTGATCTCTGGCTCTCAGTTCCAGCTACACGCTTAGTTGGAGTACCTTCACCTGACCTTCTAGTACTTATTTTAGGTGATGAGGAAGCTGACTTTGATGAAGAGGCAGACTTGGCTGGCGAAGACGACTTGCTTGGTGAATTAGCCGACTTCGGTGTTGAGGAGGCAGACTTGGTTGGTGAAGCAGACTTGCGTGATGAAGAAACAGACTTGGCTGGTGAAGAAGCAGACTTGCGTGGTGAAGAAGCAGACTTGGTTGGCGAAGAGGCAGACTTGCGTGGTGAAGAAGCAGATTTGGCTGGTGAAGAAGCAGACTTGCGTGGTGAAGAAGTAGACTTATGTGGTGAAGAAGAAGACTTGGGTGGTGAAGAAGCCGATTTGGCAGGTGAGGTAGCAGACTTTAGTGGTGAAGAAACAGATTTTACTCGTGAAGTAGCAGAATCAGTACTCTGGCTTTTATGTTTCTGAAGTGTCCCTGACCATGAAGACTCTTCACATGGGTCAAACGGTTCCTCTGCTTGTCCACTAGAACCAGATCCTGCTGATTTGAGACTGTATCTGACACCTTCCTTATCCTTTACTGGTGATACAAACATGAGCTTAATTGGACTAGTGTACTGCACTTGGGAGTAGGGAGGGCTCTCAACACAAGTATCAGAGGTGACATCCATATTTGATGTGTTTTTGGTGGTACCTGAAGCAGTCTTTGAGTTTTGTAGTCTTTTTGGAGATGATCGTAGCCTTCCAAAGGGTTTGGCACCACAGGTGCTGCCATCTGTCCCATTGTCTGAGCTGTGTTTTGTAGGACTCTTCTCTTTGGCAACCACATTTTGTGGAAATACCTGGTTTGTGGAAAGACTGCCTGACTCTTTACAAGATGGTCCACTTTGCTCTCTATGGGCTGATTCAAACGCAAGCTTCCGTTTGTGCTCAGGTGAGGACAAAGGGGTTTCACTTCTTGATTCAAGCTGGGTGTCTTTAGAATCTGGATCTAAGGCATCCAGGGTGCTAGATGTCAATGTCTTGTCCTTTTGTGTTCTCTGGTTAAAGACGCTTTCAGAGAAACATGCAAAAAGGAACATGGGCTCTGTGACATAGGAGGAGAACCGCTGCGGCGGGACTATATTTCTCCTGGATCTCCTTGCCTCCTTGGAGTGGTTTGACTGAGATTTTTGCCTCTCTCTATGACAATTTTTACCTTTTCCTGGTGTATTGTCATTGCCAGAACTTTGACCTAATGGGGATTCTTCATTGTTCCTATCACTTCCAGCACTGCTACCAATACCATCTTCTTTACAGGGCCTGCCACACTTTTTTGCTGAAGTTGCAGTCCCGGTCTTCACCTGTATTTGTACACTATCACCCTTTGAGCCTTGTTTGGCACACTTGCTCGGCAGCTTGAGGGTGGGTATTTGAGGGCCTGAGAGAGCAAGGTCTTTTTCCTCACTGGATATCTCCCTTTCTTTCTCCTCTGCTTTGATGATCTGATCTTCTTCTGTTACTATAATTGTTTGTATCTCCTCTTTTACTCCATCACTGTCCCTTTCGGCAGTGAGAGTGTTCCTTGATCCCTCCTTTACTCTATGATTCTCTAGAGGGTCCACACCTACCCCTGTTTCTCTTTTAGACTCCTCTTTAACTAGGTTTGAATCTGATGAAGTGTTTGATGTAGTTACAGCAACATTCTCATCTTTCATTCTTGCTCTCTTTGCTAGTGGCCCCCTTCTCCTACTGAAAGTCTGGTCAAACATAGCAAGCTCTCGTTTAATTTGTAAAGTATGCCTTCTGGTTGAAGCATCATCAGCGGATGTTGCCATAGCAGCAAGGACTTCTTGGCGACGACGGGAGCGGGTATTAGGTGACTTGGGCTCTTTGCTATCATGACGATTGAACAGCTCACTGAGATTGTAGTCACTAGCACGGCCTGTATGAAGCACTGTGGTGATGATTTCTGTTAGGTGGGCATCAGCATGAAACTGCAAGTTCTGATTGGCTGGAGGGGGCTGTGGCAGCTCCTTTTCAGAGACATTAAGAGGTGTGGCAACCAGGGGTGGGTCTTTCTCTATTGGTTTGATTGTCTCCAGTTTCTCACTGAAGCGATTCACAACATCTTGCAGTAAGGTCCCACTTGGGTTCTGCTCAGCCTGATTACTTCTTAGGGTCTTAGACTCTTGCTCATCTTCTGTAGCTGTATCTATATCTGCTTCCTGGTGACTTGCATTCACAGGACCAGCTTTAACTGTTGGGTCAGCTTCATCCTCTTGTCTATGGTGAAGGAGAGACGGTGGCTTTTCATCAGTTTTCTTATTGATGTCAGAGGGGATAGGGGACAGGGGGGGAGGTGAGGGGCTCTGCTCTCTCTTCAGGACAGGACAAGGAGGATCCCCATCTCCAATCCCTCTTTCCATTGTGTTCCTGACCTGCGTCAGACAGGCATGGTTTGAATAACAGAGACAAGAGTGGGGGTTGTGTTGATTACAGCAGATCGATGAGGAAGGGCATAAACTAGAGGAGTGAGTGCACAGTGAAGGGGATTTGGATGACGAAGGAGAGGTTACAAATGAACACACTATGTCGTTGATACGACCTACAGCCAGGCTTTGGCAGGAAATGCAGTGCAGCCTCTTGGGGCAAAGAACAGTGTAGGTTTTCCACCCTGGACCTCTGCAAACAGCAGTAGCTTGAGCCCCGAGGAGCTTCACTTTTACAGTCTGTTAAAGGGTAGTGATGGATGCCACAAGTGGACTTGCAGTCTCCTGGATGAAATATTGTGCTGCCATGACCTTGATGATCACAATCAGTTAAAGGGTAGTATGGGCTGCTGTTATGGGCTTTACATTCACTAAATGGGACTGCATTAGGGGTAACATTATCCTGTGGGTTTACACCACAATGACAGCAGTGAGATTCTATTTGACCTACAGGTCTGTGATTAAGGAACAACAGCAATTTCTCCTGGTGTGCCAGCTTCAGGATCTGGTAGAGTAAGGAACTGTGTGATGGGCAGAGTGAGCGGAGAACAGCATCCAACGCAGAGCTCTGACGACACTTAGTCCCTCGCTGTCCTGGATCTCCCAGTTTTTCTGACAGCAATGGCAGCAGAGAGCTAGAAGCAAAAATAAAAAGATTGGTTTTACTCATTGCTCAGCCCAGTTTCAAATGACCAACCACAAATTAGTACTAACACAGAGCCTGATTGTGTTTTAAGTAATACTATGATGAATTTTATATTATGTTCTATGATGGTCTGGTGTATGATTTCCACTTCATCCATGTCTGAATATTCTGTAATCGTGGGGCCCGTTTAAAGTCTCAATGATATGAAGAATGCCTTCTAAATCATTTTAGATCACATCCCCAGTCAAACTGTGCCCATATTCAACAATATATGCAAAAAAATCAATTTTTGTGTTCTCATGCCAAAATCTAAGTTTTTTTTCCTGTAAAGCAAAATCCGATGTCCTTACATAGAATTGAACCAACCAATATTATAACTATAACATCCACCCATCAATCATGCAAAAAAAAAATCAATTTCTTTGTGTTCTCATGCCAAAATCCAAGTTTTTTTCCCCCTGTAAAACAAAATCCGATGTCCTTACATAGGATTGAACCAACCAATATTATAACTATAACATCCACCCATCAATCAATCTTACACATTTAGCAGCACAGGGCTAAGATTCATTAGTTAGCTAGCTAGAACAGCATTATATGTTGGGTCATGGTATGCCCACTTTTCATAATTCCTCCAAAAGTTATGTCCCACCTGCATACCCTGTTTCTCTTGTAAATACTTCACGATACAGAAGCTAGATGTACTTTAATGAGACAAATATTGACTGATTTTAGCAGCAGTCCCAAAAGGACTATATTGCCACAGACAGCAATTCACCACTTCAAATGCACACATACATGCACAATGTTTTTTCTTTTTCATCAATTAACTTTCAAAGCTTTCATTTTTGCTGGATTATAAAAGCTGTTTGTAGCCTGCAGCATGTGCCACTGCAGCCCACTACATTGTCTGTATTTCCCAACATCATTAGAATAAAACAGTTAGTCTTTAGAATATATACTAGCTAAAATTCAACTTTATAAAAACTGTGCATATATTGTTGGCATCATCTGTCAATCAAATATAAATACACACTCTAAATGAAATCCATGACCAAATACTAACAAGTGACTAGGAGAATTTTGAAACCCACACATTGTGATCACCTTTTGCTTTACACACGCCCAAATTAATGTGAGTGTGCTCGGAAATGGATTAGAAAGTTTTGGGGGTGGACAGAGCAAACTGTTTACCATATTTTGGATTTGTAGGTTTTGTCAAGACTGCAAACTGTTTACCATATTTTGGATTTGTAGGTTTTGTCAAGACAGCTTTGGCATAAAAAGGCAGTCCCCTGAAAACAAAAACAATTGTCCTAGTAATCTGTTAATTATCTGCAAGAACCTAAAACAATCCATTTTGTTAGTAAAATGATGACAGCTGACTGATTAGAGAACTGTTTTATTGATGAGTTGCTGAAGGCAAACGATAACATTCTGCTACAAGCAGAAGGAACGATTGTAGAAACGCTTAAAACCAAAATGTTTTCTTCAACAGCACTTTCACCAACAAACTAACAGATCTAAAAACACAAATGTTCAAATCAACTAACAGTTAAATCAAGGCCTGTGAGTGATTTACAAAAGCAAGTCATTGATTTAAATAACATTAAAATTACCCAAGTGTTTGATAAATAGTATTTCCAACAACTTAAGTACTGTATGTATCCCAGTCTGTTCAAGTGGGCTGGATGCAGTATAAGAGCGTTACATTCTGTAGTGTTACTGTTGAGTTTGTTATAATTATTTTTATAATCACTTAAATAATTTCCTCTTAACATAAGCACTAAACAACAACAATAGTCAGGGGTTTCATTTCAGGACTAAATAAATTATATAGTCTAACATTTAAAAGCGTTCATGCAGCTGAAGCAATACACATTTCACATTGCATCAAAGTGCCCCATTACAAATCAAGAACTACAACAATCAAACTAGTAAAATCACAGTTCTGATGCACAATCATAAAATAAGTATGCTGCAACAACACAAAAAGGTTTCTACAATAAAAATGCTTCTTATAAATCATAGTGCAATAATTGATTTATGCATAAATAGCAGATTTCTGTTGAGTCATTTCAAAGATTTGCCAGCAGTTCAGTCAAAAAACAAAATTAATGGGGAAAAAAAAGAAAAAAAAAAAAGAAAAGAAAAAAGCTCTATTTGAAAACAAGCCCAGCTTTGTTCCCAGAATATACTGCAGTTAAACTTATGCAATGAAATAATTGCCTTTTTCTATTTCTTAAGAGGTGTTTAGGCTTGTTCACAAACTGGCCCTTTGATATAAATAGCAGATAGTTCCCAGAGTAGAGACATCATGCTGCACTATGCTGTAGCCCCAGACACAGGCACTGTGTTCTGTTATGAGTAGAGACATTCAGGAGCTGAGACATCAGTATTTGTATAGTTGCCAAAGTTACAAAGGTTGAAATACCAAACAACCTGACCAAAAAAGCATTAAAACAAATCAAACAGCTTTACAGTTAGCCTTAAAATTACAAATGACACATACAAAGTTAACCAACAAGGACTTGCACCAGGAATCTGCTTCTGGGTGAAAGCTAAGAAAATGTCAGATCTTTTGCAAATACCAAAGGGCAGAATTGAAACCATTTCTAAAAATTCATTCACACTCCACTTAACGGCCGACTGACTGTCTAACAATTAAAGTTTCAGTGTTGTTGATGGCAATATGTTTACACTAAATTGTAGTTCCTTGAGAGACAAACAGCTCATAAGTGTTCCTACGCTAAAAAGAGCTCATACCCCAGCAGATTGAGCATCATAACACAGAGGCCTTGATGTGAAACCTGATACTGGGCTATAGGCAGATAAAGTTCAGAGGTATATGTGGCAACGAGGTTAGAGAGAAAGAGACAGGCAGGCTGACATCACAGCAAAACAAATCGAAGCAGCTTTGTGTGGGTAACCCTGAACTGCTGCTTTGGTAGTAGCACTGTTAATGGAAATAGGCCCATCTCAGAGACAGACATGAGTGTAGACGTAACATTTCGCCAGACACAGACAAAGAAGCCTGTAAGCCTTGCACTGAATCAAGTCATTGTCACATTGCTGACTTTTCACAAAAAAACTACTGTAACCTCCAGTAGCCTTCACAAGCAACCATCAATAACATTTGACCCTATCCATACACTAAATTCCAGTTGAAATGAGCGTTTTTGTTGTAGCTACGCTTCTTTGTGCCAGAGAAACAGTCCAGTAGCATAAAGTTTTAAGCAGCAGTCATGTATGAGGTTTACATTAATACAGCTACAGTAGCAGAATCAGTAAATATCTGTGATAATAAAAGAACATCTTTCACAAACAGTACACATACACAATAACATATAGTTCCCAAGCTTATCAGTGCACATTTTAAAACATGCTGCACAGTTGCATTCCAACTACACTCAATACAATGTTTAGACTAGCTTGCACAAATAGAGGAAAAACTATATGGACACAAAATGGCTTTCTTAAGCTAATCTCTTCAACAAAAACTCATAATGAAGATGTAGCCAACACAGCAGTTTGTACTGTACAATCTCCCTGTTTGTAGAGGTGTCTACCAATAGCAATGGGTTTTTAATCTGTTATAATGGCTCTAAGTCACTTCAGTAAGCTGGGTAAAATACCCAGAGAGAGATAGAAAGCTGCAAATGACAATCATCAATGCTCCATTAACAAGGAGCTTTAAGAATTTAATCAAACCTGAATAACCTAATAACCTAACAGCTAGCAAACATGACAGTCACACTTTTGTTCTAAGCTCTAGGAGGTCCACAACTATGAATCTCATACTTGATCCTGGGCAATCTGCTGGACAGTCAAGGTCGGTTCTTCTCCTTGAAGAAAAACCTAATCTTATAAACATGAGGACAAAGTTAAGAATTTCCTGAAGCTTTTTAAGGATACTGCTGGTGTTTATTTATCCTGTTACTAGTACCAACAAATCTCCTAACAAGACCAAAACCAACAACTGATTTAGCCTGAAAAGTAGTCTTTCTAGGCAAAGACTCATACAGCCGTGCTGTAGAACTCCATTTAATTCAGAATTACAGTATATTTAATATAATGCACATTTGCACAATGCACATATTTAAACAGGGGCACATGAGAAGATCAATCAAAAAAGTAGTTGACTAAAGCAGCTAAGTTTTAAGTCCAGCATGACTAAGTAATTAAAAGGTGGAGCATTTTGCTTTCAAGTCTTAACTGACTCAGATTTTGCTGATTTCTTAACTTTTGTGCTTCTACCATTCGTAAGTAGGGTACGTAGTTAAATGTTTTCTTTTTTTGCCTGTTTTTATAATCATGAGTCTGCACAGGGTGTTCTATTTTGAAAATTCACCAGATTCCCTATGCTGTTCCTATGTCTGACTTCCTGCCTGGCTCGATCTGCTCTGTGCAGCTTGACGCATGCAGCTTCTGTCAAAGTAGACGTAGTGTGTATTCACCGTGGGACAGAGCGGAAAGCCGCTGCTGAAGCGCGCTGCTGCATTTCTAGTAAAACCACAAACATTGTCTAGAACGGCTGCAATCACCTGTGGTGGCTGTTTCACAGCCAGAACACAACGCAGTTGTGCCAGATGGAATCAGCCAGTAAGACAAAATGACACTTCTTTAATCAGTCCCTCCAGGAAGCTGTGATGTTTCAATCACAACAATTTACGCAAATTCAATAAATCTGTTTCTTCTGCACAACCTTGCAAATTTGTCAAATCACTCCAACTTTTCTGCAAATTTGACTAATTTGACTAGCTTAGCATCATGCAATTTTCACCAATCAGAGCAGTCCACTGTGCAAATGTCATACGTGCAAATCTCAATGAACTGACTCAATGACTTATTATTTTTTTGTTTTTTCATTTTGTCACCAGTACTGATAAGATCAGGAGGTTTGTCACTGTTATTGACATTTATCATTGTACTGTGCACTTTAAAATTTTATAATTTTGTGCTTGCTGTTTTAACTGGCTTTGAGCTCCAAAACTTTTTTGCTTCTTTGTGGAATATGCCCTGGGTGCATTTCTTCGTTTACAAAGTAGGCATATTTTGTTAGTTTTTCTTTTTGGTAAGGTTGCTTGGAACACTCAGAATAGGGTGCTGTTTTATTCTCCCTGTAATAAGTTTCCTTTGATTTTTAATGAATAAAAAAGTTTTTGTTTTTTTTGCCATTTTCACTTGCTCCCACAATCTCATTGCAAAAAACCCTAAAAACATTGTGATCTGCATCATAATTCTTTTTAGAAAAGCTGCTATGATATCAGACATTTTAGGCTGCAACAATCCCAAAAAAGCCAGCGAAACTCTGGAGGACCTGTTTAATATTTGTGCAGAGAGTGTGCACATATACCACTAAAAAATCTTTACTAACATTACAAAAAATGAGGCTAATGAGAATTTGAATATATAAAGGCTTTGGTGTTGAAGAAAACGCATCAGTAGGATAAAATTCATTTTTAGTTTTGGTCTTTTCATTTGTTGATAGCAGTTAACAGATAATGTAATGCAAGCCATATCCTTTAAAGATCGTTTAGATTTAATTATATTAAGTGAAGCTATGAGGAGTTTGTTAAGTTTAGCAGCCCCTATAAACAAAAGCTGCAATGAGCACCAACGCCTCTTGAAATATGATGAACCTCGTAGCTGCTTTAATAAAAGCCCAGGACTAAGCGGGAGAAATACAGTTAAAAGTGTGACTATCACATTACAGACATAGTTAAAAGACCTGAATATCGATATCCATATATTTTGTAAAAGGCATGTGTTGTGTTTTAACAAGTGTCTCCAGAGAACATTTATCTTGTAAGAGGTGATGAGTTCAAGTGTTGAGGAGTTCTGGAGGCGTTTCGTGGTCTAGAACCTCTTTGCTTCAGCAGCTGAGGCGAGAGTCCCTGAGTTAGTGGAACTGGTCATGGAACCAGAACCAGACGAGTTGGAATTGGATGAACAAAAGTTGGCAGATTTCTTCTTGGGTGGATTCTTCAGTGTGCCAGTACGCTCCTTGACTTTGTATTCCAGTGTGCTATGGGGCACTCCATAAACCCCCTGGGCCTTAGACACACTCATGCGACCTGCCATCACCATGGTGATAGCCTCTTCCAGCAGGTCGTGGTCGTATTGCCGGTATCTTCCACGTTTCTTTCTCGGCTGCTTGTCTTTATCCCGGCCACCTGCCCCCTCTTCTGAATCATCCAGCGAGGACCCCCGTTGTCCCAGGCGATGAGGTGAGTGGTTGGCAATGCCTGGACCGCCATGTGGTAAGAAAGGAGGTCTGAGTTTGAAGAGAGATGAAGGTCTTGCAGAGGTGGTTGATGAACTGGCAGTACCTTCTGCTGAGGAGGTTCGTTCAGCCACACTGCAACTCTCAGCTGGGATTGACCTATTGTGGTCAGACACTGAACGGACCTGAGGAATACGCAGGGGCGTGGCTGGCTCCAGACTGGGGGTGGGGCTTGGTGGGGGCTGGAGAGCATCCCTGAGCTGGGGAAAAGTGTGGGGGAGGGTTTTCTGTAGACCACTTGGCTGATAAAAGGAAAGAGAGGATGAAGGGATACTCAAGTCTCCATTCTCCTCTGCAGCTCCTCCGATTTCTGCCCGCTCTGCCCATGCCGCCACCTTCTGCAAAACAAGGCGGGCTTCACCACCCAGCATTGATGACATCACATTGTATGATGTCACTTCATCCCTGAAATCTCTGCTTCCTGGTGCGAGTTGGCGTAGCATCCCCAGCCTTCCCTCTGCCCAGCCGTCAAGACTTTGCCTCAGGGTGTGAAGAGGTATTCCATAAAGCAAGGCGGCCCGCTGCTCCTGCAACCTCCCTGAACGTATATCCTTCAAGGCCTTTGACAGCAACCCCTCAGACAGCTCCAAGCTCCTCTCAATGTACTCCGCCTTCTGCCTGCGCTGCCTCCTAAGGATGGGAGGACCAAACAGCAGGGTCAGGATGGAGGTGATGGAGGGGGTTTGATTTTGGCATAGGGGACAGGGGGTGCAGAGCGAGGGGTCCACTCCTTTATGCCTTGTGTTGGTAACATCACTGCGACTGTTATGTTTCATGTCTGTCTGCTCTCAGTCTGTTTCTGCGCCCTCACACACACTGCTGCTGTGTGTCTCTCATGCACACACATTGTTTGTGTGTGGCAAAGCCTCTTCACGTCCAGGTGGGACAGTCTGTGAATGGCTGGGGTTACTTTGGCGCTCACACACAACCCCTGTAGTTTTGTGATATCCTTCAGTGAGAGTCCTACATGCTTGAAGGTTGAATAATCAAACTCATCATAACTGGATCAGTAAAAAAGGAGGTAAAATCCTGAGGTACTGCAATGTTCTCATTGTACAATCATGAGCTGTTGTCAAATGTTATAATACGGTGCCATTGCTGTGACGTTACCGCTCAAGAGATAAAAGAGTCAACCCCATAGAACCAAACACCAAACACAAGCTACCTCTTCTTAATGACTACCAATGAACTGACCCCAAAGAACTGCCAAAAAAGTAGTATGCATTGTCATTCAGGCCAGGGAGATGTTAATTTGTAAACTTAAAGGGTAACTAAGTTATTTTTCAACCTGGATCCTATTTTCCAATGTTTTTGTGTCTAAGTAGCTAACAGGGACAAACATTTTTGAATCTGGTCCAGTATTGAGGGAGTGTCCTGCTTTTTTTTGTTGCTCAGATTGTTGTTGTGTCTGACAACAGAGATAGACCTTTTCTAAAATAGTAAGTTATGTTTCGTTTAACTGGAAACCACCATTTCATTGCTCTCGTCAAAACTAACCAAACTCCCTTTTACGGTAATTTTAATATTGTCGTCGTCAAATTTGACAGAAACAAAATATTTTCACATGTACCTCTGTGAATAAAGGATTATTAATTTCGACCAAACCAAACTGTTGGAACAGTGGGTGAGCCAAGACTTTTTTTGTTGAGTTTTATATTGTTTCTGTTGACTTGAAAAAAATACCATTTCATAAAGGGATTCTGGTTAGTTTGGTGAGAGCAACTAAACAACTGTTTCTGGTTAAACAAAATGTATTTTACTCTTATGGTCTTTCTCTGTAGGCATCTTTTGACTAATGTTGTTAGACACTTATAATAACAATCTGAGCCTATCAATGGCATAAACAAGTACGTTTAGTGGACATACTTTGATGGTGCACAGTTGTCCAAAGGGATTTAAGATGAAGCTGAGTTTTGCTTGTGCCAGCTACAGCACTCACCCTCAATAATGAAGCAATTACAAAAATTGTTGTCCCCAGTAGTGACACAAAAACAAGGAAAAATAGGGTCCAGGTTGGAAAATACCAAAGTTACCCTTTAAATCAAGCAGCCTGGTGAAAATGACAGTAACAACATAGTATTGATGCTAAACCTCCAATCTTAGCCATGCTATTCACCTAAAAGGAAATGCAGTAGACAATAGCGCTGAACTCAAGTTGGAAATGGGGATTTCCTCACATGCAAAATAATGTTTCAGTCAGAGTGGGTTTGGACAAAAATGCCTCAGTCATGTAAATTTATTATTATCTTTAAGAAAAAACCTAGTTTTAAACATAAGTAATGATAGGGCTTTCTAGTGCATTTTGCCACAAGGCAACTACCACTAAAATTTACAGACGGAGGAAATCCAAGAGTAAAAAACTCTTACCCTGAGGCTTTGTGATTAGATGAGGATGTTGATGAAGTTGCTGAGCAGGCAGAGTTCCTGTTGGAGAGGTCGAGCACGCCATCTGTTACAGGAAGAATTCATTTAAACTGGTTAGGGTTTGAGTTACAGTACTTTGGTAAAGCTTTGGAAGCTGGAAACATTTATTCATTGGCTTTGAAATCACAACATGCTCGATGCTTTCCCTACCTGGTTCACTTTCACTCTCTTTCTCCTCCTGGGTTCGGCTCACTGTGAGGTCCAGAGGGGCATCAGATGTTTCTGAAAATGGTGATGAGGTCCTTGTTGTAACACCATTTGTACTGGTGTGGAGCAGGCACTTGGATGCATACTCCAAGGCAAACTGATGTATCATCTTCTTCATCAGCTCCTGGGCAACCAGAGGGATGTTGGAATCACAGCCAATGGGCACATCTAATGAAGAAGGGACAGATGCAGACAGAAGTTTAAAAAAGGAGTTAATTTGACTTCACAACACTACAAGCATGATTTCCATTACCCACAAGGTATGTTTCGTGTACCATTTCTCCAGAGCTCACAGGCTATTTTCAAGATTTGGTTTGGCCTGCCTTGTTCGTTTGGAAATGACAGCAACTGCACCACATCTGATATTGTTGTTTGGTGGAGCCATTTGTTGAATAAAGCCAGGTATGCCAGAGCAGTCATTTCAAGCAAGAGCCTTATTGTTTTATTATTAGGTTCAATTTAAATTGCTTATGCTTCATGAAATAATGTTTCAAGCAACTGATGTGCCACTACAAGTGTTAACAGAAAACCTAAACCTAAGCTAAATTGAGAAACAGATGTGTGTTTTGTAACTTATTACTTATTAACTATTGATGATTAACTGATTGTTGATTGTTAACATGTTCAACTATCAGTTAAAGGAAAAAGCACAAAATTTGCGACCTTAGTACCCACAGAATGTTTTTTCTGCCATCTTGCAATAAATGCATTGTGCCAGAATTGTCTCCTGGTCCCAACACGTTAGCAGCAAAAGCAACAAGTGTCTCCACACTGTACTAATTTAGAGGAATCTCTTGTTGGGCAATATATTAGGAAGTAAAGTATTAGAAAAAGGGAAAAATCTATCTTTCTAAGTAACTAAATCTGCTTTTTGTTTACTTCATCTTCGGGCTAGTTCACTGTCTCTACCAGTCTCTCAGTGGACCTCGCTCTGTGTTTGTGTATGTGCTGAGGAGCTGCAGCGAGGGGGAGAGCTGCTGCTTTTGAATAAATTACACCAAAACATTAAACAAACCAATAATGGTGGATCATTGCCAGATTTTTATTTGGCAAAATAAGCATATAAGTAATAAGAAAGCAATAAGGAAAGAGACCTCATACAGACAGCTTTGGTTTGAACTTGTTTTTAACAATTTACCACAGTGCACATGAGGAGGAGGAGCTAGTTAAAAAAAGACTGGTGTATCTTCCATTATGTGGACGTGATTTGAGTTTGAAAAATTGACGGTGGTTGTAAGGTGTGGTACCACTTGATTATTGCAGTGTTGCACATTAAATGTTCTTAAAATGCCTCTTTTCTACATGAAATATGTCCTAGTAATAGAGTTAAGAGTACAGTAATAAGCTGCCATACAGTTGCCATACCAATGCTTTACATTGTAATAACTAATGCTTCTATTTAGATGGCAACTGTGTAACTACTAGGCGAAAGGTGATAGCTATGTGCCTATGACAAGAGCTATGTCTGATCATAAGCTGACACATTGCCAAGCTCCACAAGGCGGAAAGACACCCAACCCACCTTTCTTATGAAACACAGTTTGGAGGAACCTGTGTGCTGATGGCTGCTGTCAGAGATGGTTGGAGCCAGACAGGGAGAGTAATCAGAGGGGGAGGAGAGGGGCGATGAGGCTGCAGGTACTTGATCCTACAAGGAAAATTTTGAAAAAATACTTACAAAACAGTTTTTTTTTTTTTACTACCATGAAAATACATATGTATATACATATAGATTATATGTGGATCATCTTGACTTGCACAGTTCTTACACTGAGTTTGTCTAGGGGAAGTTTGCAGAATGAACATTGAGAGCAGCTTGCTTCTGGGGACCAGTCAACCACCTCTTCAGGTTCACAGTCTGAAAGACACGATATCAAATAACAAGCCGTTAAATTTTAGGAAGCATAAAGGACCAAACAGCCTGTTACACAATACAGAATTTGACCATGGGCAGTAGTGACAAATTGTCTCAGCCAAGATTTTGCTGCATGATTTTTTGCAGGTAACACATTCTACCAAGCTCTTGCACTTGAGAAAATCCTTCAGTACAGACAGTTGTATCTGATTACAAATTGACTGTGAGAACCAAAATGTACAGGATTTTTTCCTTCTTTCACTATAAGATTTTAGATCAACACAACTATTGTTCCTAATACCTCTGGTTGCAGTTAACAATTACAGCAAAGAGTAGGACTGCTTTATGACAATACAGGACTGGTTATTATACTGATAAATGTTTCCACGATTGAATTTACTGCAAATGTAACATAATATGACTTGATCAGTGCTTTTAAAATTAGAAGGCAAATAAATAAATGCCACTCAAACAGTATTTTCACCCAGCAATTCATAATGGCTGCCAGGTCTCTATCACACATCATCTGATTATGTTCTTGTCTAGCCTGAAACTCCAGATGGCACTGCAAACTGGAGACAGTGTCAAACAAGCTGCATTTTTTGGCTGTTCATGGAAATACTAGTGGCCTATGATAACATACTGCAAGCTAATGAACATAGTAGAGCTACCACAAGTAAGAAGTGGTGTATACCCCTGTCAGGAGTGTATACATTTGCAACGATCCAATATAATACATTTCAAAGTCAACTTGGGGATTGATTTGATTTAGCTGCAATTCCATTTTATTCATGTCCAATTTCATATTAATTGCATTTAATTGGCATTATTTGTACCTGGACAAGGTGTATGAATTCTGACAAAGAGTGCCAAAAAGAGCAGACATAACCTGATTCCCTCATAGCTCGAAGAGGTCATAAGAATTATTACTATGACCTAAAATAATATGCACTGCCACACAATGGATAGTGATATGCATGGCAGCATTTTGGGATGTCCCCACAGATGTATTTTTCACAGAAAAACGGCTGACTATGCTGACTGTACTATGCTATTGAAGATAATGCCTTGGCAAATAAAGCACTTTATTGTTTCGTTTATTATCTTCAACCAGGAGCAATTAGGGCCCGGTGTGCCGTGTTATACTTGTTTGTTTTTCCTGCTTTGAGTTGACTTAGCTTCAATGCCATGTTGCCTTCTGGCAGAATGTTTGTTGGTGCCACTGTCGAATTTTATTTCATAGCTATACATTTTATATACTGCAAATATTTGTAAGTTTCCTTTCCTGTAGTTCTTTTTTTAAATTCTGAAGTACATCAGGGTGGCAGCACACTTGCAGAGAGTGGAATCCATCATTTTCTACCATGGGGCTATCTTTTCAGCACTAGCATTTGTGTTACTACCACAGGGTCAGATGGACTGAGAGGTCATCGTCCATGCAAAAATGTCTGTCCAAGTTGCTTTGTTTTCACACTCAAGAGAGGCACACGAGGGAGGAGGGGGGTATCTATCCATAACTCTAAAGATAACAATGAAATTAATCACTTTTAAAACTGAGTAGCTGTGCATATGATTTAATTAACATTTTGTAGTTGTAAATAATAGGGATGTGAACCAATAAGATTTTAGAAATACCTATGCCATTATCAATACTGTTTATCAGTCCAATTCTTTGTTGACTCCTGATCAATTTTCTGAGGAAAAAAGTAGGCCTTCGGGTTTTCAGCACCATGCAACTGTTTCATTATCTGAGTCTGAACACAATGTAGAAACAGCAGGAAAAAATGCACGTAACTCAGGTGGGGATATATTTTCATATTATGAAGCCACTGAACTGTTTCTTCCTCTTTGTGATGACTTCTTGGCGCAGGTTTCCAGCACCATAGCGCATTAATTTAACGTCACTGTTTGGCAATGTGCAACTGTCAGAAAACAAGCCATCATTAATAAAAGGAATTGATAAAGTGAGGGCATATGATTCTGCTGCATCAGATAATTTGGAACTGGTTTTCAAGTGGAATCAGTTCTTGATTCTCATCCCTGTATATCTGGCAAACAGGAAGCTTGAATGTGACACACAATTATGAATGAATGTTTACAGTGACTCACTTCTACAAACACTATCTTGCTACTGTAAACACTCAATGGAGAACTAAATGTGAATCAATACATGGCTGAAAATATTCCACAACAAATGTACAGTTTGCTCCTAAGTAATATTTGCCTAAATCTTCAGTGACCACCTGTTTGGGCAAATGTGTTGGCCCTTTTAATAAAATAAATATCTTTGACAATTTTCTAAAGATGTACCTCATAAGAGCAAATGTGCTTGGGTCTAAGGGCAATACAATCTGTTGGGAAGTCAGAAGGTGCTAGAGGACAAACACGTTGTTAGTGTTTTTGTTATGTTTTTTTGAAAATAGATATAAATTACACACTGCAAACACAATGACCCACCATCAAATAAATTGAGGTCTTTCAGCAGCATTGGGCCATAGATCCCCTCCAGAATGCTTTCAAACCCTGCAAGACAAAATAAACAGACAGTTCTTCAGTACTACCATGAACGAGATCTGCATACTAGAAATGCTTGACATTTGGACGATGTGTGTTCCAACTTAATGCCTGTGCCAAACTAGACCAGTCTGACAAGATAGATAAGTGCGATGTTAGTCAGCTGTCAAATTACAGACGATCACATTTGTATTGCTTAATACTGAATCCTTATCATCACTTGGTAAACAACTCGTAAATAGCAGTAACAAACATTTCAACTATATTTTTTTTGTTTCGTGTGGTCTGGGTTTGATGTCATACTGACTAAATATAATAAACAAAAACAAAGGCAGCTAAGTTAACTTCGGGCGAGCTAAGGTAGTCTGGGGTTGCCAGCTTCTGTAGCATAAAAAACTGTGATCAGAATAGCAATCGGTACATGGAGGACCGTTACCCGAGACCACCGAGATGTATGCTTCTCTCATATTGCACTGACATTCACTGCCCTAACGTAGCAACAATCCCCTCCCCCAAATAACATCAACAGCGTTCGTGTTAGCATAGCTTGCTAGCTTGGTATTAGCATAAGCAACATATATGTCAATAAACAAAACCAGCTAACACTACAACTATCTGTTAGCTAAAGATAATATGATACGCCTTAATGCTACATTTCGATATCCCCTCTGTCATATAAAAAGATGTGAAAAGCTAGCACCGGCGAGTAGCAAGCTAGCTCAGATGGACAAAGAAAAGGAGCCAACTCGAATGGCTAGCCAGCTGGTAAATATTAGCCTGCCTGCCAGCTTAACTTAACGGCTAAAGCTGGCCACCTATGGTGCCAGGCTACTGGCTAGCTAATGGTTAGCTAGCATTAGCTAGCAATCTAACATAGCTCGGGTTAGCGAACCCTCCGCTACCTGGCGAAATCTCTTTTAAACTCGTTGATTTTTTACAAAATATGAAACTGCACATGGAGCATACCAACGCAGTGTATCAATTTGTGTCGCCAGAAATCAAGTTCCCGCCGAAACCCTTTCCTTTCTGCCGTGCATTTGGAGCAGTGCACGGCCGCCATTCTGACTCCTTCCCCCCTCTCTCTCCCTCTGAACGGCAGGAAGCCGCTGTGGACGGTTTACCGCTGTCGACTTGAGAAGGGAACCCCAGACCCGCGAAAGATCTCGCGAGAGTGATAATTTTAAACTAAACCTCGATCTTTTCCTTCCTGCCAACCAAGTGTTTTCGCCCATTAACCTATCTTAACCACTGTGTTGTCACATTTCAAAACATAATTAGTTTGCACAGCGCGCCCAATGAAAAAACTACGCGTCGCGAGAGTTTCACAAATTTAGAGTTCCCTTTCATATACGACCGTTTACCGCTGCAGCACAGCAGTTGCATTACGCAGACCACCGCTAGAGGGAGAGAGAGAGAGAGAAAAGAGAGAGAGAGAGAGAGAGAGTGGAGAGAGAGAGAGAGAGAGAGAGAGAAGAGAGACGCTGTGCAGAGAATTGGGACATTTTTGCCCTGAACTGGGTCTCACAGATAAAACTGACTTCCACTTTCTGTCAAAAGCCTACAAGGGATATTTTTGTTAAGTGTAAACTATTAATAGAGGGATGAATATAGAATAGTCACATAAGCCTCTTGTAGCCTAATGTCATTGACCTTGATAAATGCCATGCATGACTCACGGTCAGACAGGAAGCTACAGTTGTTGAATGCTAAAACTATAAATCTTAATGTTCACATTTTTACAGCAAGGGCCATAGTAGAGTTATAATATGTACATAGTCTCTCTATATATATATCATGTGGCCATATGAGTAGATGTCTCATGAACACAAAGTCTACTCATTAATGCCCACAGGCCTGTATGTTTATTTGTCAACCCCCTATTGGCTGCTATATTATCTGTATTGCGTATGTGATGTGTGCTTGTATATGTGCTTTTTTGATAGTTTTGAGGTCAAAAGATTATTTATTTGAGTATATGACCTTGATGAAAACAATAGCTGTAGTCCTGCAAATTATCAGCTTCATGATTTTTGAATGTTATTAAAGGGAAATAGATTGACAGAAATGTGGTTCAGTAAACTGCCTCAACTTGTTTGGTCTATGTTATTTATTTTGTTCTGTCCTATTGCATAGAAAAAAGTTTTGTGGGCTTTAAAATAGCACAGCTTTAGAAGCATATATTGCTGAGTGCATATTCACAGCAAGTGAGCTGAGTGCTGTGCAGTTGTATGATATAGTGCTATTTGTAATGGCATGGTGTCCTTGTGAATGTCAAATGTTACTCTGGTAGGATGAGGGACACAATAGACTAAATTATGCATCAGGTTTTTCAGACTTCACATATCCTGTTTTCGGTTTTATATATAGATTTAACCTGCCAATGATAAACAGTTTTGTAATATCACTGATGCAGAATAAAACCAAACTCTGCAATTATTACACTATTTACATAGATCTAAATCCCCTCTCAGCAGATACCAACATACTGCCAGCTCTTCCCCAGTACAACCACATGAGGGAAGCAGAGAACTATAGTTTTTTCAGAACACATCAGTTAGGTCCCGTGTGCATCAACCTGTTGAGATGAGCATAGGGTCATATGTGAATTTACTTGATCATACAGTCTTCAGTATAATTCCACCCAGTCTTCAAACATTACAAATAAAATTTGTTTACATTCAGTCAACACATCAGCCATGGTCCACAAACTTAGGGGCCACAAATGCTCCAGTTTCATTGTTTAAATCTGTCAGTAAAATTGTAATTAATTGCAAATTTGATAGGATTATGTGCCTACATATCACACTGTCCACTTAAATAATTGACTGTAAGATGAATCTTGCATTATCTGGAGGTTCTTTCTTGAAAACAAGCCAAAATATAGGTCTTGTAAAAACCTGATTTTGAATATATTTTTATTATTTTAGTTGACACTGTGTTTAAATGGCACATATTACCAAATGCAGTTGTGTTTAATTAAATCACACAAATTGACAAGCAGCAATCCCTGGGCCAGGTAATCCACCATAGTACTGGTTGATCTCTGAAGCTTCAGCCAAAACATAATTAGGATTTGATGTGTATTCCCCTGTCTGTGTACTGTACTAAATCATAAAATGACCATGATATGTCATCAGAAATTAAGGAAGAATGGTAAATTGAAATTATGGCTTTTCTGACAATGATGCTACAGCCAGCATGTTCTCCTTTCAAATTTTTTTGTTTTGGCCACAATGCCCATTTCAAATTTATTCACTTTACATGGAACTAAAATTAATATAGAATGTTTGCTAAATTAGGTAGGTGTCTGTTTATGAGTTGTAAGAAATCCTTAAAACTCTTTTAGTAGGAGCAGATATTTATAACAGTTCAATGATCAATATGTTATCAAAATCTGGAGTCTGTCTATTTTCAGAACAGTGGGCTTTTTTTTCAGGATAACAGGCTTAGTCCCCACAGCTTGCAGGCAACTTGCATGAGTCTGGAGTTTGGGGAAGAGGGGTCAAAACAACTCGCTTTCAACACATGTGATATACCATCTATGGCTCCAACTCTGTTTGTGCATGTGTGTATATTTCAGGTACATGATTGTAAAATAACAATAGAGTGAAACTATGTAATTTCCCTCAGGGGAAAATAAATAAATAAGTGAATGGAGTATGTCTTCTTCTTCGTACACGTAGGATCTGTGCAGACATCAATGTAAATACAATGAATATACTGCGAAAACGGACTTCATGGACAGCTGGGGACACCACAGATAAGTAGTTCTGTTTATTCTACTCTCTGGAGTCCACTTGGAGGATGTGGTATTCTGTAGCCTGTTATAGAGTAGTGTAGTGGCCTCGCGGACACGTCCACATGGTCCCAACAAATTGGAGGTGTGAGGATGTCTGCACAGAGCCCTCCTTACATCCTCTGATGTTGAAATTTAGGTGACAGCCCTCCCTTCGTGGAAAGTATAATGTAGGTTTACTTCCAATTTGTTAAGACTGCACAAACCTATCCACATGGCTACAACACTACAACAAGCTATAGAATACCATCTGCACATGTGGACTCCAAACTAGTAATATGCCTCTATGGTGTCTGCAGCTGTCTGTGTACACATCCATTTGGGAGTATATTAAGGCCTTAATTCACAAAAAGTGAGCAGAACAAGGTTTCAACAGGGGCCCCCTGCTCATTTTGCCCCAGGCCTCATGTAGGATAATCTGACTATGCATCCAGTAATGGAGAACATCAGAAATGTTTGAGAACAACCTACAGGAAAATGAGTTCATGGAGCGTGTGTCAGTGATTGAGTGAACAATGGAGGCCACTTAGAGAACATATGAGCCGGAGTTCTAAAGAGCTATGGACGACTATGGAGCAGAGAGGCCGATGTGATTGAATGTTGAGCTTGGAGGAGGCAGCAAGTGTCACAGGCCCAGGTGGAATTCGTTGTCACGGTGACTTAGAGCGTGGTTGCCGTGGAGATGGTGATGAAAGACAGCGGTCTGGTGAACGGCAGAGCTGGGACGGAGCGTGACCAACAGCATCCAGCCCAGTGTGCCCTGAGGACAGAGATGACTACGTGCAGGGGTCACCACAATACTGTATGTTTGTGTAAGTGTGTGCATGTGATTGTGTGTTTGAATGCACGTGTGTTCAAGTGGAGTAACAAAGCTGTCTACTTCCAGAGTGACTGCAAATGTATTTAGTGATCGTGAAATGAGCAGCAGCTTAGCACCAAGGTGGTGGTCCCTCTGCTGCCTATGCAGCAGCCCAGAGGAACTTTTAACACCTCAGCCACCGACATATCTCATTACTGCAACACCCAACAGTCCTCACTGCAGTTAGGGCCACTCAGAGGTGTGTGTGTGTGTGTGCGTGTGTGTGTGTGTGAGCCTGAGTATGACTGTGTAGGACCGCACCTGGATCTTGTTATGTAGTTCAGAAGAGGGGCACAGTAGCTACACATTTTAATTTCCCTCAGTTTCACTGCCTCAACAAGTCCAAGCACAACAGCCAGAAATAGACGGCGTTGACAAACCTTCAGGTATTAAATATAGCCACAGGATGAAGAAATCAAGAGAGCTCATTAGACCCAAGAATAAAGCATGTCGGCAAAATAACCAAGGCAAGATGAAGAGCAGATCATCCATCTTATTTAGTCTAACTCATTTCTCCTCTCCACAACACGCATCATCTCTCCAGTTTCCCTGAAGAGGGCGGTGTGGACGGTGCTTGTTAAGAGGTTTTCAGTCAATTAAATTTACAGGTGCATTCCATGAGCCTCTAGGTTTTTTAAGATGATTAGAACCAGTTCTCCCTATGCCATAAAAGAAACACCCCACATATTTAATATAAACAGGATTTAGCTGGTATTAGTAGGGTTTTATTGTTCACACTAACAATTAAAGTGGCTCAGTGTGCTGGCTCGGTATGAACTCACTCTCCTCGCCCTGTGTGCCCTCGAACTGACTGTGACGCATGTTTCCCGTTGTTATTTTCAGGTTTCATCTCGTCCTAAATTCAAGACATCTTGCTGAGTTTACTACATTGTAAGTGAAGGGGTAGAAACTCAGTCTTTTTGCACATTTATATATGTGGCATTGAATTTTTTCCCCCCTAAATAGTCTCAGATAGATTTTATTTAACTGCCCTGCACTGTGCACAAACCAGTGGGGATCATGTTTAATTAGAAAAACACTCCAACAAGGCGTTATGTATAAAGCGAGGCTTGCAGCTGGGGGCCTGGCTGTTTTAAAGGTGGTGATTTGTGACAGTTGATGGATTGAGTATGCTATTTGTGCTAATACTTGGATCCAATATGTTTAATCATTTGTACATCGAATGAATCAATACAAGCCTTTAACTGGGGTGAAACCACAGTCACACCAGATTGGGAGAGTCCAGGGTCTCATTGAGTTTTTTGGCAGCAACCTCCTGCATAATCTGTGACATGGCACAGACGCTTACCACACTTTGAGCAGGGCCCTTCAAATGGGATTTCCAAAAATCACTTATTTAACCCTCTTTGAGAGGCTTGGCATTGTTTTTATGAAAACATATGAAGGGGAGAGGAATATGAACGCAGAGAAAATAAATATGGAAATGATTACCTGGGCGTTTTTGAGCATGTGCTCTTGAGTGTCTGCGCATGTACAGTACATATGCATGAGTGTGTGAGGTTAGAGTCCTGGGGATCAGTATTATGGTTGGAACGTGGCCATTGTGATTACTACAGAGGTGCAGTATTCTCGTCCCATCCAGTGTGAACCTTCACTTCAGCTTCCCGTGTCCAATCGCACAGCTACACTCGCCGTTGTGCAAGTGATGCATAAAGACATCTGTTTAGAATTCCTGGCTTTAAGGGACAGTTCACCTCAAAATAAATGTTTTTCCTCTCACCTACAGTGCTATTTATCCATCTAGATTATTTTGGTGTGAGTTGCTGAGTTTTATAGATATCAGACGTAGAGGTGCCTGCCTTCTCTGGAATATAATGGAACTACTGTCTTGAAGCTGCGAAGGAATACCACAAAGGAATAAGATGACTTGGATGACTTTCACAGAGACATAGTGGAACAATTTGGCACTTGGCTTCACTGTAAAAGAAAAAAAAATCTGAGTTCAAGGCAACTGCCTTCACTTGATTTCTGAGTTTTGAATCAAACTCAAAGTTTTGAAATAAAGTAAACAAGGTTTTGCTGACCTGTAATCTTTTGTTGAGTAAACTCATTAAATTGAAATTGAATAATGGTTAATAATTTAATATATTCAGTTGCAACCATTTAATTTTGAAGCACTCAAATAATGACAAATCAGGTTTACAGCTCACTGTGAACATTTTTTAAAATACATTTTTAGGGAATTTCTAAAACTCAAAGATTCAAATTCATCAAAAGAAGAAAAGTAAATTATCTCAACAAAAAATTATTAGTTGTTAAATCTTTGGAACTGAAGAGTTGGAACTCATAAATCTACTCAAGTAAGTTTTCTCAACTTTTTTGTTTTTAAAAATGAAAAAGCAATGTTTCTCCCCAGAAATCACAACCAGGCCAGGAGCTTTCATGTAGGAGCTGTTTTCTTTCCACCGACCTACACCTGCCAACCGTATCACTGTGCGAGCTCAGTAAGGGTGATCCTCAGTGGAGGAGGATGCCATTAATGTTTACAACCCACGATGTCACAAGCATAAGCCTCTTGTCCATGAGTAGATGCATGCTTCCTTCTGCGCTGTGATACAGTTGGTGGGTGTTGTTAGAAAGAAAATTGTTCCAATATGGAACATCTCATGACAAGGTCACTGTCTTAACCGAGTCATGATTTCTGGAAAAAGACATTGCTGTTTCATTTTTCAAATGTATTTTTTGGGAGCTTTGAGCACTAAAAGACAAGTGCAATCTAGTTCTATTATATTCAAGAAAAGACAAACATCTCTATGGCTGATATCTCCAAAACTCTCACAACTCACACCAAAATTATTTTGACTGATAAATAGCACTACTGGTAAGAGGAAAATATGTATTTCTGATTTCTGAACCGTCCCTTTAAACATGGTAATGTTTATTTGTGATAGAGCCGTTCTCAACACTCCTTTCTAAAGCTCTGCAAAGGCATTCTGGCTCGCCTAACAGATATATCCTACATTTCAGAAGCTGTGCATTAGACAGATAAGCTGCAAACTTGTAGGAATAGATGGGGAAGGTAAAAATGAATGAGTGAGGAAAGGAGAGCTTAGTCAGAGTAAGAGAGTGTGTGGACATGCATGTGGAGACCTGGAGAGCTGCACTGCTGTGCAGGGAGACACCAAGCTGCTGCTGATTTGAAGAAGTCTTTCATTACTTCTGCTCTGTCCAGCTGGTTCCAACTGACCCCCCTCACTCTCCCACTCTGTCTGAGCTGTCTGTCTCTTGTGCATCTGGGCAGCTCTTTAGGTAAGACAGGGCTCAGAGAGACGTGTGTTGTTCTGCATGTGTGCTAAAAGGTAAAGAGGGGCTTGAAAGGCTTATGCAGCGCAGGAGCACTGCGGCGGATTATCATTAATTCTGCACACAATAATGCACTTGACTTTGAAGACAAAATGCCCATGCCAGCATATACACACACCACACACACACACACACACACACACAAACACGTACCATTTGGGGAGGGTGAAGGTGCACTGTGGAGGGGTGGAGGGGTCACTTTAAGTGGAGGTGCACAGGGCCAGACCTTGCCCCAGGGATGGCGGGGGGATGGAGGTTAGGGAGGTGAGGGAGGAATGGGAGGAAATAGGCAAACTAAAAACACATGCAAGGTCAAGTGTACTCCTTCATCTAGCATATAATGGAAGAAAAAAAAAACAAGAAAGAACCAAGTTTCTGTGAGACTTATCAGTCTGTATATTTCTGTCTGCTTCTTTTCTTGCCTGTATTTTATCTATTATTGGTCAGTCTTTTTGTCTGTCTGTCAGTTTGCTCAACTTAATGGCCTGGTCAGCTTTGCACTACATGTTAAGAGAAACACTGTCTGGGTTGCAACAACAAGGATTATTTTTAATACCAATTATAGCCTGGTTTAACCTAGCTTAAACTTAAGAAAGAGTAAATTTAAACCTCTATTTGAGGCTAAGTTTAGTTTCTACCTACATTTCATTCTCTTGCACCAAAACTTTTGAACTAGCTTAAAATTAAGAAAGGTCAAAATTAAACCTCTCTTTAAACTTCAGTTTAGTTACAGCTTAAATTTAATCCTCTTGCACCAAAACTTTAAATTTAAATTACTTCCCTTTCAAAATGGCTGCATTCTGAGATAGACTGAGAAAAAACATTTGCTCTTCGGAGCCATCATGAGTAGGCTAACTAGGCCAATATCTGTTTAGCTAGATAGCAAACAATATAACATTAAAAAAAAAGAAAAAATTCTTAGCTAGCTAGGAAACATCTAAGGAATGCAGAGCAGGGGAAAGTTTATGGTTTTCACTCTTCTTTTGGGTCTGAACAGCACTCTAAGTTATTTATCTATTTATTTTAATTAGGTAAGCAAGCATTTCCATATTAGGATAACTTTGAACTGTGCAGCAGACCTCTGCTTAGTTTTAAATCAGAATTTACTCACTTTAAACCTAGTTTTGCTAAATTCTGATAAGAACCAGTCTTAGACTAAATTAATCTCTGTAGGTGCAACCCAGCAACTAGGTCTATTTTGGTATTAGTTAGTGGTAAACTCAGAAACCTTTCTTTTGACAAAGGGTTGACTTTAGACCAGAATGTGTTTGATTTGCTCCTGTTTTGTCCCATCAGAGGAATATTGCCAAACTCAGGCCTGAGATGCTGATATTTATCCATGCATTGATTTTGTTCCACTTGGATGACTATAACTCTCTTTTCAATTGCCTTAGCAGGATATCTAATGCTTCTGAAAGGTCCTGTAAATGGGCTTTCTTACCACCCATCTTCTTACTTTATATTGCCCTCCCATCAAATTCAAAGTCCAATTTACAATCATTGTGATCACTTTAAGAACTCTGTATAGTTAGGCACCACCAATATTAGTGATTTATGCAGCCCTATAGCTAATTTATTTGATCTTGGCTTAAAACTAAAGAAGATGGTGCCTTAAATATCATGGCTCCAAAATAACAGAAGATGAAAAGAGCAGCGCCTGAAAATTAGAATGAGATGCATCATTTTGACCTGATGAAGATTCACCTGGAACTGTAATTTTGTCTTTTTAAAGTGGTTATAATCAGTACATTTACTATGACAACGTATTAAAGGTGAAGAAAGCAATTCTGGAGAGACAGTTGACTGTTGTGTTTGACCATGAACCCAAAGTGTCTGTGTTTGACAAACTGGGAATGAGACTCAACAATCAAATATCTTACTGACCTGTGATTGGCTGAGGTCACCCATTATGGGCTACATTTTCTAAAGCCTGAAAACAGAGGCAAGAGAAGGTGCAGAAGTCTAGTTTTCTCTCAGACCACTAAAGTTACAATACGATGAAAGATTATACTGAAGGTTAACTGTCTTAAAACAATGTGACAGGGGTCACTCGTAATGATAAATCTATGGAGAATTATTGCCAGAATCTGCAGCTTGGTTTACAGCAAATTTCAGCGCAGCTGTTTAGCTGCAACTTTATGATTCACTCTCATCACTCTCATACTGTCACTTCCAGCTGCAGCAGGCAAGTGTTTTTAGAGATCTGCCCAGCACCAAACAGCAGACAGACTGACTAGCTGTTGAACATGGTGGAGCATTTAGCAACTAAAGAGCCCGATGTTTCCCTCAGGAGTTGGTGAAGAGACCAAAAACAGAGCTAGAAAAGAACATCGGACTTACATTCTCCAGGTGGCCATACCAACTTGATATGTTGTGTTCACAACTTGTTTTTACTGCCCCCAAATAGGCAAAATTAGTTATTGTAGGTTTAAATGAATTTGTGGTCTGGAGTCATGCATGTAGGCATTACTCTTTTCATCTGTGCTGATTTCCACATCCTTTCACATACATGGAGTACATTCCTTCTAATCCAAGACCCATCTGTTGAGACTGTTTAGTTTTATTTTTTATATTTTGCCTGTTGCTGTGTATATCAATTATTGAGAAGCACTTTGTGACTTCTGCAGTAAAATGTGTAGAAAAACAAGTATACATTAGATTATGCCAGATGTTTCAAAGTAAGTTCAAAATCTGCAGTTTTATTCAAGATAACAGTGCATTGCTATAACTTCCAGGGAAACACAGGATACGTCGGAGAGTAAGAAAGAAAGTTGGACTCACAGGACTAAATGTAACGTGGATACAACTTTAATATTACTTTGTCCGTGAAGCTGTTTTCTGCCCAAGTCATGTCAGATAGAGTTCCATCAGCCATGCAGGTCGTTTAACCTTCTCAGTGCCATCAAACTTCATCTTTTATTGTTTTGATGTCAGAGACACTCCTAGTGGCAGAAATTACTTAATGTGCGTTTAAGTCTGGAATGATGCTACATATATTTTATTTTGTTGGTTAGGGTTTTCTGTTTTACATAACACAAACATAAGCTTACTGGAACTGGAACTGGAAAAGAAAAACTCAAATACTTTTAGTTGTACTGTGAGAGTAGGGAGGGCATAAAGCAAATGATGAGTGTGCTTTTGACTTATTAATTGGTAATTTTTGATATGTTTTCAGGAAGCATCAGCTGATGTTGTTTTTTACAACCAGTCCCTGTGGCTCAGGCCATATGATTTCTCCCCTGTCATTGGCAGACTCAAAAAGACTGCGTTTTGAGACATCTGAAAGGGCCCCATGCTTATCTGTAAGAAAAACTGAGACCATGTTTCAATGTGAAGAAAGATGTAGAGAGAAAAACATCACCTCCCTTATAATTCCAATATTTTCAGGCAAGTGTGATATTTATCTATTGATAGAGAAATGAAATAGTAGTTTGATATTTGAAGCTGTCGGCGCTCACAGACTACTCATAAATCCAGACAGCTGTCTGCCTGTGTGTGTGTGAGTATGTGTGTGTGTGTGTGTGTGTGTGTGTGCTCTATTAATGCAGTTATGAATCTTCTGTGGGACTCATGTTTCTGCTAAGAGCTGTGACACACTGATAAGAAGACCAGACATCAGTGACTAGTAATTCACTAGCTTTTATGCATATCAGCCTACCTACCTGGCTTTAGCAAAACAAAGGGAAAGTTGGGAACTTCTTATCACAAATCATCACTTTTATTAATTATGGATTTTGTTATTAAATTTGAGGGAGAAACACAAACCTTTAATCACTTCCTTTTGTAGAAAAAAATTCTCTTGCCCTCATTATGTGTGTTAGAGCAGAGCTATGAAGCTAAACAGTTAACAAACTTGAAAAAAAGCCTTTGAGGTCTTTACAGGGAAGAAAAGTTTGAAAATGTAAACATAGTATTTCATAAAACACAACAAATTCAGTGGCAGTAATTACATATCATAAAATAGGTGAGATACAATAAACAAAAGTTTCCAAGCCAACAAACTCCAGTGGATGGAACGTGAAAAATTGTTCAGATATAGCTTATGCGGGATGTTGCATTGTATTTTGCCCCTCTGCACATAGGTAAATTAGATGTCTAAATTATTTATGCTCAACTAACGTAATTTGATTAAGTCACCTTGATTCTATGGGCTGAGTGAGAGGACAGTTTACTTACTTCTTAGTCCCAACAGCTCCCTGATTTTCTTCTGAACCCCGTCCTTTTTGAAGATATTCTTGTGAAAAGGGTGTTGTGGATCATATGAGATATGCTGATTCTCAGTCTTGTAAATTAGTCTCTTGTCCATGTTGAATGCTGGAGGGGAAACAGAAAGGTCAACGATGTCAGCGTAGATTTTGACCAAAGAAAATAGGTTGAAGGTGAGGCAACTTAGCAAACAACTTTGGAAAAATAGCAAAAATAGAACCAGGGTGAGTTTTTTTTCAAACAAGCCTCATGTCACTTAGACTGTTTGCTGACACACAGAGCAGGTTAGAATAATTTTCATTGAAAATAACTGAAACAATCTGCTAGCAAACTACGCTAGCAGCTCTGTGAGGCTGTATTCAGGCACAGCAGTGATTTGAGTCAAATGCAAATTTTGACATGTTTGAATGTTAAGATGCTAATATTTAGAGAGCTACCATGATCACAATCTTAGCTAGTGTGGTAGTATGCTAATAACTGCTGTAAACACAAGTACAGCTGAGGTTGATGGCATAAATTTTGAACATATTTGGTCATAGACCAAAATATTGGACAAATAACAGAAAATGACCAGGTGATTGTGCTGTATGAAAACTTCAGGGATCAATAAAGTTATTCCAATTTATCCTGAGGTGGAATTTCAATTGCAGAAATGGATGTCTGTGCCAAATTTCAATAGCTTTAGAGACATTTCATTCAAGACATTTTCACTAGCCTACGAATATCAGCCTAAAGGTGGCATTAGAGGACTGCAAATTGATTAGGATAAACAGATAGGGATCCATTACTAGCAGCTTAATATTTGTACAAAATTGTGTGCATATTCATCAAGTAGATGCTGAGATAGGACAGGATAAGTAAAAACTGTGAGCTGGTCTTGACACTAGAGGAAAAGTCAGTAGATCACCAAAGTCCTTATCATTCACTGGGAGCCATGGATATCTGCTCTTAATTTAATCAATGTCCACTCAAACATTGTTGAGATATTTCAGTCTGGACCAAAGTGGTGTTACCAACCAAATAAAACATAGTTACATAGTAAGTTAAGAAGAAATCTGAATTAATTAAAGTCTAGACTAGTGATCAAGTTAGTAAAACTATCCCTCATTTCAGATAATTAAACAATCCCCAATACTAGGTACAACACAGTAATTAATTTAGTAAACATACATATTAAGGTGATCGACATCAACAGAAAATTAACACTTAAGAATGTTTTATTAGCTAGCAGATAGCATAGTTAGCTTGGGAAGCAGAAACTGATATTGATGTAAAACTAGCGAAAAAAACAAAACTAACAACTCAACAATGAGCAGGAATTCATAATAAAAACAAGGGTACCTACAGATAATGCTGCAACAAGAGATTGTTGGGTGTAGAAGGTGTCGATATTTGCTTGTTCAAAGATTTGCCAAAGTAATGGATGTAGCAATGTCAGTTGAACTGTAACTGCTGTGGAACTGTGTCAGTAGGAGTTGCTACTAGCAACAGAATGTTCAGTTCAACTGAAACTAACTGCATTATTACACTGCAGAACAGCATTCATCACCGTCTGGAGACATGAGTCGTAAAACACCTACCATGTGGGTTTGCTGTTTGTGTCCTTGCGTGTTGCTGTTCAGAGAGGTGAGTGAGTGTGTGTTGCCTCCGGTATCACCAAAGACCCAGATGGTACTGTCAAGATGCCCACAATGCAATGCTAAGCCAGGCACCTTGCGCGCTGGAGCAGTACTCACCTCTGACCTCACACAAATGCACAGAAAAGGTGAATCCACATCATATGCACACACACACACACACACACACACACACACACACACACACAAATGAACGTCAGTCACAACGTGTGTTAATGTCAAGCAAATGGGTGTTGCCAGTGATATACAGCAGGAGAGAGGAGGGTCGAGGTGGAGATAGAGAAGATGAGAGTGCAGGGAAAAAGTCAGTTTAACAGCTGTCTTCATACATCATCCGGCCTTCTGATAACTCCTCTAAGCTTGCACACACTTTTACACACACACACAAAGTCACACACATGACAAGCAGTAAATTTACTGTGTGCTAAATATGTGCAATATGTGTCTTTGCATGTGCATTTGTGTGCTAATGTGTGTATACTGTATGTGTGAGTGAGCTGACTCTGTCTTATATAATGCTTGTAGGGGAGACCCGGGTTAATTGTGACATTTTTATGTTTTAATTCATTACTCAGACTGCTTGAAATAGACTAGTCATCTTTTGATATAAGTGACATATATGTGCACTAGTTAATAATACAACTGAGATATCCTTACGAATAAGCATAAGACTATAATAATAAATTTAATGCAATAAGTCATAGTGTTACAAGTGCCCCCTTTGTGGGGCCAGTTGAAACAAACTGTTGAGGGCAACTGTAACAGTGAAAAAAATAAATCATAATATTAACCCACTGTTGTATCTATTGTTACTTTAACACACAACATGGGACTTCTGCCACTAGGGGTCTCTCACATTTAAAACAATAAGAAAAGATGTAGTTTGATGATATCTAAAGTACCATGGGGTCATGGGAGTTCTCATCTTCACTTTTAAACAACCACCATAGCTGAAAATCTATTTGACGTGACTCAGGCAGAAATCATGTTCATGCACAAGGTAATATTAAAGTTTTATTCATGTTACATTTAGTCACAATCTCCAACTTCCATCTTCACTTCTTCTGACGTATCTGATGTGTCCCATGTCTTCCCAGAAGTTTTAGCAACTAGCTAGCAATGGCTAGCAGGAAATGCACTGCTAACTTAAATAAATTACAGATTTATCTGAACAATGTTAGAAACATTTTTCCAGCAATTTTAGACATTTTAATGCAGAAATGTTACATATTATTTTTTTTGTATATGGTTCAAATTGTCTTAGATGTCAGACATTACATGCATTCAAAGCATACGTCTACTTCTATTTTTGCAGAAGACTAAACCATTATTGTTAGATTATTTGAATTGAGTTAAAAATTATTTTACATTTAAATTTAGTTACATTTTCTCACAGTAAAGTATGTCAATACAGAGTTTCAATTGCTCCTGATCTTGCAGCAATGATAAAATCTCATATGCTTGCTAGCAACAATTATACTAGAATAATTTGTTCATGCTAACTTATAACCTAGAGATAAATTTAACGTTATTTTTAATTTGCAGTCCCCTTCACTTCAGACAGCGGAAGAAAAATACTGTACATCTACAAAGTAACCTTCATAATTCAAAATAATTTTTTGCTGAACACTTTTGCCAAGGTGAAATGATCCTGCTCTTTCCACAGGCAAAGAGAGGATCCTCTTGAGCATCGCAGAGTATCATCACTCTAGCTTGTCTCTGATTGGATGAATTACTGTAAGTGTGTTACAACTGCAGCCGGTCTCCCCTGTGTGTGGTCTGTATAGTATGTGTGTGTGTGTTAATGCTCCGTCTCTGAGGTGTCATTCTTTTCAAACAAAGAGGTGAGTTTCCACGCAGACCTGCCTCCTTGCTGCACTTTCATTGATACTCGTCTGTCTCTAGTGTCTTTGGTGGAAACTTACCATTGCTCCTGTCTCTCAAATGTACTCCTTTCTGCTAAATATATTAGAAAGGACCCCCACCCCTTATCCATCCACCCCCACTCTCTCTGTCCCTCTGTCTCAGTAATAGAGCAAGGTTTATAAAGGCTCGGCAGGCCTGGCTAATCTAACCCACATGCCAATAGCGCTGTGCCCATTCTCTCTCCTGCTCTAATGAAGCTAACACAGACTCTGAAATCTACGCTAGTGTGTGTGTGTATGTGTGTGTGGGAACACCAGACCTGGCAATAGCAACTCCACCTCAGTCTGGGCCAACAATGAGATACCGCAGGGAGGGAAAGTAGGAAAGTAGAGTTTCTCACTTTAAATCAGTTATGATTTACACACACCCACACATACACACACACACACACACAAACGTAGGCTCATCCACACACAGATGTTTGAGCTAATTGATTGCGAGTGTGCGCTGCGTAGACTCATTGCTCGTGATTGGCTCTAAGTGTGTGGTGTGTTTGTGGCTGACACTAATAGACCACACAGCAGTGCTTCCCTGCTTCCCCACCCACACAGATATAATTTAATCAAGGATTGAATCTAATGCAACCGTGGTGCACTGCTTTATATGGTCATATGAAAAATTATTTGAAGTTACAATCAGATCATGCTTTTCTTTGTGTGTGTGAAGTCTGCTGTACTGGCTGTCTGGAAATGTGTGTAGAGAACACATGCAATGCTGGAAGTGTCTGTCAGTGAGTGTGTGAGTGAGTGTGGTGACTGATGGAGTGTGTGTGAGAGTGACTAATAATGGCTATGTCATCTCACACATCCACGATACCCAGCCCGACACCATGAGAGCCACACTCTTAGAAATAAATGTGCCAACTAGATCCAGAATTTCGCAGGCTTTTCTGGGGATAGTTTCAGGGCAGCTTTTCTAAAAAAATGTGCATGTTGCATTGTTTTTAGGCGTTTTTTGCAATGAAGCAAGTGGAGCAAGTGAAAATTGCAAAAAAAAAAAAAAAAAAAAAAAAAAAAGGGTTGTTTTTTTTTGGTAGCACAATTCATTAAAAATCAATCAAAGGCAAAGGCATGTCGTTCCCACACTCACACTCTGTGGTGAGTGTTATAAGTCATTTTAACAAATAGCCTCAGGATTACAAATATTTTAACAAAATATGCATTATATGTAAATGAAAAAGTGCACAAAGACACAAACAACACAAAATTATGAAATATAAAAGTGCACACAGCAGTGATAAATGTCAGTAACAATGATGGTCACTGTGTTCTTTAATTACCTGTGACAAAATATATTTAAAAAAAACAGCAAAACAGTAAATAATCAAACATTGGGTCAGTTCATTAGGACGTACATTTATGACTTTTTGCCTGGGGGCCTGCTATGATTGGTGGAACTTGCAGGAAGCTACGATAATTGTCCAGATTTGCTGAAAAGTTGCGATGATTGGACAAACTTGCGTGCAGAATTCACAGAGATTGGATTGACTGACTCTTTCTGGTCATTGTATCAGTAACCTTTTCACTATCCTCAGGTGCTGAAAAGCTCAGCCTGGGAGTTCTGCCAAAAACCCTTTTATATTAGATACAACGAACCATAAAGGGTTCTTTGGGTTGGCACCATAGGAGAACCCTCTTTGATTCCTGGTAGAACATTTCTACTGAGGGCCCTTTTATATTCCAAAGGTTTTATCTATAAACCACCCAGCGGGTTCTACTGAGAGCTCTTTTATATTCCTATGGTTTAAACTATGACCCACCTACAGAGTTCTACAGAAAACCCTTTGTCATTATAATAAAAAGAATAACAGACAAGCTGGTTCTTTGAATGACCTTAATGAAACGTAGAAGAACCCGTGATGAACCCTTTATTCAAAACCTTTTTTGAATGAAAGTTCATCCAGAAGCTAATGGTTCCTGGATAGAACCTCAGCCCTTCAGGAAGAACCCTTTTGGAACCCTTATTTCTAAAGGTGCAGGAAGGACTGCAGGAAATGAGGATGGGATGTCTTTGTGTGAATTTAACAGTGAGAATTTTTATAAGTTCAACCAGAGGAAGTGAGGGAAAGGGAGGGGACCTCTGTGGAGATTACCCTGACACTCTGTCCAAGCATGTTGAATATCTGTGTGTGTTGCATGAACGTATGTATGAACAGCATGTGTGTGTGACAACTGCTGCATGTGTTCGTCCCACAGTTGGTGAGACATCCTGTAGGGCTTGGCAACACAGTAGGAGGCAGCCGTACCCTTTTGACTCCACTGCGTGTGTGAGTATCTATCTGTGAATGTGTATGTGTGTGTGCGCACATGTGTGTGCTGACAGGATTTACTATTCGTCAGTCCATCCTGTCATCACCTCGTAACTCCTGGACCGGCTGGGATCCTAAAAAGAGACAGAGAACCAACAAAAAGTTTAGTCTTACAGTATCACAGGCACAGTTTTCTTTATACTATAAAAGCAGAGTGTGAAATACCCGGGGGCAATGGTATTGCAATTTTTTAAATGATACCCAGCCCTACCAGGAACATGAAGTACTCCACTGCATTGATCATGTTGCGGTCGATGGTGATGTGTTCCTCCATCTTCTTCTTGCTGATGCTGAGGCCAAAGGCCTTTGTCACCCTTGAAAAGCAGCTGAATATCTGTTGTAGTGCCTCCGAATTTTCAGCTCGGGGGCTGATGTGAGTGTTTTTTTAGGGGCCGGGCAGCCTAAGCTGCCAGAACCCTATTGTTATCCTGCATGTTCTTCTTTCTTCTTTCTTCTTCTTCTTCTGAGGAAATCCTACTTCCCATGCGCGAAAAATCACCAAACTTTGCACAAAGGTCCAGTCCCATGCCAGATTGCCTCAGCTGCAAAAACAGGCCAATAGTCCTGATGGTGGCGCTACAGCAAGCCTCTAAAGCTCAAAAATTTGAAAATTCACAACAAATCAACCATATGTGCTACAGATTTGCAACTTTCACCAAAATGTAGCCCCAATACTGAAGAAACTTTTGTACATTTAAACCTATTGCAAATTATGAAGTCCATCACACTTTTTTCAAAATCTGTAAAACTTATTAAACCTATCTCCTCCCACAATTTTTGCTCAATTGACACCAAACTTGCTACAGAGCATCTTCAGACTGTCCTACACAAACGATCCACACAGATTTTTGATTTATTGAAAATTGAGCCTACAGTGCATCAAAATGTTTGACTGTAAACGGTATTATAAACATATACTTGCAAATTCTTGCTAAATACATTTTCATGTTCATGAAAAAATGACAAAATTTTGGAGTCATGGTAGATGATGTTTGGAAAATATCAGGATTTTATCTCAAAACTGATTTTTTTTCACAGCATTTTGAATTTCACTCTCATGCAAACAATTGGGGTCAATGCAAAAATGGCATTTTTAAACATCAGTTTTTCACTTATGGAGCCAATAAATCATTGTTAAAAACAAATTACCAACATCTCCATGCTGTCTAGATGCAATTTGTGTATTTTGGGATTTTTGTCTCAATAACTGAATTTTTGACAGCCGTTTGAAATCTGCCTTTACATGCTAACAGCTGCTGTCTTGCACACAGGTGACTGGCTTAGTCAATTTGTGAAGCTACAAGTGGTGTTTCCATTTGCCAATTAGCTCAGTGAGATAGAGGATGGTTCTTGGTGTTGAAGGTTGTGAGTTCAAGCCTCAGCTTGTACAACATTTCCATATGAGAAATCTACCCAAACTTTTCACAAAGGTCCAGTCCCATGCCAGATGTCCTCAACTGGAAACACAAGACAATAGTCCTGATGGTGGCGCTACAGCAAGCCTCTAAATTTCAAAACTTTGAAAATTCACAACAAATCAACCATATGTGCTACAGCTTTGGAACTTTCACTTTGAAATTTGCTTTTCCATGGCATGGATGGCTGCTACCTGGCACCCTGATGCTTGGCTTAGTCAATTTGTGAAGCCACAGGTGAACTATCACTTGCCAATTAGCTCAGTGAAATAGAAGACGGACTTCAGTCTCAGAAATTGAGTTCAAGCCTCAGCTAAGGCAGAACAGACATTCTAATGTGAAAGTCTTATGTTCAGGCATCATGTTATGTGGATTAGAGACTACTAAGGTTAAAATAATTATGATCCAGGCAGTTTTGCGGAGAGACAAATACTCTTTATCAACACTTTTCCCTGTTATCTCTTGTCTCTTTTCCCTGTTTATTTGGCTTAGCTATCAGTCAATATGCAGAGTCCATCCAATCCAGTAGCTACTTTGTTCATAATTGCTAGCAGTTAATGTTATTCTTACTTTCTTGTTCTTGATTTTTCTCTTTCCTTTGTATATTATGAGTCTCTGATCACTTCAGCCACTCATCCACAATTTGAAGGGCATGCCATAATCATGATGTAACTTCTATGTTGTGATATGCTTTGTTTTAGTGTGTGTGTATTACGTTTTTCACATGGGCTTTTACATATACCACACATTCAGTGTTTTATGATGAAATAGATTATGACCTCTTAAGAAAGGGACCATTGAGCTGCTGGTTTTGTGCTGGGTCAGCCATCAGTGTTTAACAATGTTAATGAAGCTACAGGGAACAGAATAACAAACATATTTATAAAAAAGAAACATCAGTATGGGATTTAGAAAGAGTAATTTGGCAAGTCTCACCTTCCTCTAAAATGCACATTAGAATGCCACCTTTTTTTCATCTTCCTACACTTGCTTGTTGCTCAGAATTGCCTAATTTTGCCTAAAATTGCCCGGCCCCGACCATTGCTGCGCAGCAGCTATAATTTAATTATGTTACCCAATCTTTCTCAGCAGATGGATTTTGCCTGTTGTCATGGAACTGATTAAGTTCAAATCTCACAATGAACTCTTAAACTTTCTGTATATTCCATGTTGGCTTTAAGTTGATGTTGAAAGTTTTCTTGACAGCAGTTGACAAGCGATAATTAATACGTTTGAAGGTTAATTAAAAGTTTAACAGAATGAATATGCAACTAGCACCATTCCCTCTTGCAAGCAACTGATGTAGGTAGACAGTTCTGTTTGTTTAGAGTACCAAAAAAGGCATAAAACAACCATTAAGTTTCTCTAAACAACTTGTGCAGCGTAATCCAAGAGTCTTAAAGCAAATGATTGCAATGTGTGTCCAACTGGCCAGAGTTACTCCAATTTATAATATTAATGTGGGCAGAGGAGGAGGTTGCACCAACATCAGAGTGAGTACGTAGAATGACAGTTAGTAGATAATGAATTCTCATTTCAGTGTAAACTGTTTAAGAGATTTGGAACAGAATTAAAAGTGATAGTGTTATTACAAAAATCGATTTGTGGAAACCTTTTAGTTGGTGAGCCTTTTCTCTTACTAAAGTTATGCAGGGATGTGGCTGATATATGTATGGATGTGAGGAAGCGTGCATGCATTTAAATGCAGACAACAAAACTATGAATAAGTGTTGAACACATTCAGTGTGAATATGTTGGTCTGTTGGTCAAAGCCTTCTCCTTACACCACTCTCCCCTGAGTAATCTGCAAATGTCAGTTGTCTAATGTAGAGGGGATATTTGGTTGTGTGCGTTTGTATGTGAGGGCGCGTTTGCCCATGTGCATGCCCATGAATTAGTGTGTGCGCAGGCTTTACCGATCAGAGTGACTTTCCCATCTCCTTCTCTGTCTGTTCTTGCAGCCATGATGTGAATACAACATCAGACTGACAATGGAGAGACAGACAGTGTGAGACAGAGAGAGAGACAGGAGTGTCTGGGGCCTGTCAGTCAGATGGATGGATGGACAGACTGACAGACAGTGAGTCAGAGGCATCGAGGGCTGTGATTGGTTGATTCCCTCAGGGAGGTGATGTGGTATTCTGCGGTCATTTTGGTCCTAAGCTGCATTTGATCCCCTGAATGTCACCTACTGAATACATTACACAGGGACAGAATTTTAGCCATTTATTTCCATCTTCATCACTTCTTTGTGAATTTACTCTAACTTCTTTCTTAAAGCAGCTGTAATTGATATTTTTATATGTACTACATGAATATCAACTACACAATCACTCATATGTGAATGGGGTTACTCATAGTGATGACCCAGCTCTGCAGTTCTCCTCAGTTTAGCGTCTTGCAGCTAATTTTTTTGGCTTTCCAGCCCTCAACTTTCCTGTTTTGGTTCACTGTCACTGGTCTCATCAGTGTCATTTTTGGCTGCAGCATGCGGCTGTTTTATGAAAAGAGCTCTTAAAACTTCACCGCATGTTTTCTGCCCATTATTAACAGGCAGTAGAAGTCTTCACGGGTCCACCTAAACCCTTGAATTCATGACCCAACCCGAATTGTAACCGACAAGATGCAGCGACTGCAAGCAAACTGCAAAGTGCATCTGTGGCCACATGGTGGTGCCAAATGACCTGCCAAGTGAGTGTTCCTGCTCAGGAGGTGAAGGGTCAGAGAGCAGAGGTCAGACTGGTCTCGGACAGCACAGATGATAGCAAATTAGCAATGCTAACATTAGCAGCGGTGGTAACAAATGATTGTTATTTCAGATCAAATGTCGAACTTATCTTTATTATGCTAGATACAAGAAAAATGCAAAGCTGATTCTAAACTAGTTGCGTTTTTCATCCTCACTGTGACAGCAAGTGGTCTTGTTAAAATAACGAGTGGATTAGCCATGATATTATATAATATATATATATAATATAACAGAAAACAGAACAGATGTATAGACGGACGTATGTGGGTTCCAAACCTGATCACTTTAGTGTATTATCTGGTGGTATTAATAATGATTACTGAGGCAGAAGAACATAATTTCAACATTAATAAACATTATAATGAACATAACATGAACTGTGCAGGCTGCGTGCAGCTTCACCGCTGCAGATGCATGTGAAGATTAAATGCCAAGTTTAGCCTGTGATCTGTTACTGTCGACTGAACAGCCACATGGAAGTGAGACTTTACAGTTCTTCATATTTTAAACGTATGAAATTAATGAAAATAATTAATTATTAAAATAATTATTAAAATAATTTAATTAATTATTTGGTGTTTTTAAAGTCATGGTATTGAGCTGAGACAGATTCCACAGTCTGTTTGCGTTCAGAGGCTGCTGCTGAGCAACAAAACACACTCTACCGGCATGAAAATTCAATCTTGAGAATAACATAGCACATGCTATGACTTTATTTTCCTTTCCTGTTAAATGTCAATTAAATTTATTAATCTATGGCTATCTTACAACTGCATCTTTTCCTGCTTTGCCTCAAGATTGGGGGAGTCGCTGCACCCCCAACTTCAACTTTGGGGGGATATATAAATCAGTTGCCCCCTGTAGATGGTTCCCGTGGCTACTAATGTTAGATTAGGAAAGACACAAAGTTTTGTTTTGACAACTTTTAAAGTAAAGTTAGTTAACAAGTCTGGTTTGGGTCTAGGTCAGGTTAATTTATTGGTCTTTTTGGGTTGGGGCATCAATTTTTGGACCTGTAAAACATCTATTAGGCAGACAAAGTTTACAGCTAGCTGCTTGGTGAACATAGTGAAGCATTTAGCAGCTAAAGAGCCTGATATTTCCCTCAGGAGTTGGTGGAGATCAAAAACAAAGCTAAAAGGTAGTCAGGAAAATTACTTAACACGTTGCTCCCTGTCTCCTGGATGTGTGAATAGGCAACTGTCTGCTAACAAATTCACCATATCAGCTTTAAAGGTGATGATATGTCAGTATGTATATTGCTTGCTGCTGCTGCTCCCTGGTGACCATAAAAAAACAGCTAATGCAGGTCCAATGTAATTTACATGGCATTTTGTGTTGTTGCTTATGCAAAGACAGGCAGGCAAAAATAGTATCTTTGCCAATTAGACGTTTCTGTCTTTTGCCTGTCATTTCTTTTGTGCATAACTGAAGCCAAGAAAAAACATTTCAGACAGAAGAATAGGACGTAAAGCTATCACGTACACAGAAGATTATTTCCATTCTTTCCTATCGCTCATCATCCCATTTCATCTCATCCATTCTCTTCCTCACAACACAGAGATCAAATGCCCTCCAGAGGCTCAGAGATGGAGGGCTTCTTTGTCCTAAAGGGGAAGCGATAACTGGAAAACCTCAATATGTTCTGATGGCGGAATCGATAGAGCTTGGAGGGCTGATTCAAACACATGGTTCTACTAATGTCCATCTGGAACTCATCTGAATATTATCTGCATACTTTGGACTTAAAATAGAAAGGCAGAGTGATTCTGAGACTGAAAAGTGGAAGGTGAAAAAAAGTAATTCAAACTTTCTCAGAGTGTTGACATTCTGCGTTGATGTATAGTCTAAAATCACGTCTGCAACCTAAAGCGTTTACATCGAAGATTCCCAATTGAAATCTTCCACTGTTTATGTGTGTATGTTGCTGTGTAAGTGCTCATACGTGTGTGTCTATGTGCATGCCTTTGCGTATTTAAGTGCTTGCTCGCTGGCAGTGGGGTTATTGATTTGCAAGGGTGAATGCGTGTTGAAATTCAAGGTGGGCTTTCCGTCTCGTCCGTTCCCCTTGGCTGACAGAGCTCCCTGTAGATCTGCATGCACTCTACACACCCTCTGTTCACTAATTCATTAGTTTCACTCTCACACAACTATCAAACACCATCATCTGGCATGGAAGTAGCTGCTGAAGCAAGTCTGCAATTTCACCTTTGGGGAGGAAATGCACAATGCAGCATACTAAATGCCGTACAGATGTAGAAAGTGTGGAGCTCCCGCTTTTTTTCTCTGTTGAACCACAAACTACTGCTGCAATAATGGTGTGTCTGAAAGGACATGTTTGGAATATTGCTGTTTTTCATGTAATAGACAACACTTTACAACTTCATTTATGTTAGTCGTGTATTATTTGGACTACATATGCTTATACGGTGATACAAAGTGATTACAGTGTATCATTAAGAAAAACATCTACTGAGTTTTAAGTGGAGCAGCAGAATGAAAAGAGCGTCACACTTTTCCAATAAAAAGAAGACTTTGCTAAAATATTAGGCGTGATAGTGGCGTGGTTAGATGAATGTCAGTGTCTGCTGGTCTCCTGCTTTGGTCCAGATTAAAAAATCTCAACTATTGGATCGACTGCCCTTAAAAGACCAGTGTGTAGGGAGTTTCATGTAACGGTGAGGTTGTAGATTGCAACTACTTGAATACTGCTCGCCTCACCCTCTTCCCACTCTTCCCTCACCCACTTCCAAGCATCTAGGAGAAACTACGGTGGCTGCAAAAAGGCCCAATGTAGAGCCAGTGTTTGGTTTGTCTGTTCTGGGCTACTGTAGAAACATAGTGTTTCAACATTGTGGCCTTCATGTAAGAGGACCCCTGCCCTATTTTCTGAGTTGCTACACAGTGTGAAAAGTTTGCCAATCAATCCAATAAAAGCAAGCATATACACTTGTAAAATATATAAATAAATAAATAAATATTGTATGCAATAAATAAAATGTATGTAGGCCCCATTATGGGTTTACATATAACTGACTCATCTCTGTAGTCTGAGGGCACATCCATGCATATACCTACATTATGGATTTCACTGATTCAAAATAATATTTATTTATCTATGTAAATAGTTCACTTAAGTATTTTCTCTTTTGGTTCAAACCTCATGTGTGTTCTTCCTCCCTCTTTGTGAGTCAAATCATAACAAGTCCTTCTGTGGTGTGCTTGTTTTATAATTTATGTTGTTCTACAGCCATACTGCCACCACCTGAGGAGTCAGATCTACATAAATCTGCCAAACTGCTGCTTTGCTGAGGTAAGTGAACTCAGCAATATCTCTGTGTGTATGTGTGAAAGTGGATCCTCTCTCTTCCTTTTGTCTCGCCTTCAGTCTGTCTCTTCCAAATGTTGTTTCTAAATGCTTAAATGGACCGCAACGAAGGAGAGCTTCGCCTTACTCATCCTCTAAAGCTCTCTGTCTGTCCCTCAGCTCAGGGACCAGTAGTGTCACCGCCCATCGTGCGGCGGTGCTAAGTGACCTTTTGAATGCTGACCTCCTTGTGAACGGTGACCTCCGGCCAGGTTCACAGTCACCACAGCAACATAGCAGGCCTGTCATCTCATCCACAGGGTTTGCCTGGTTAACCACTGCCCAGCAAGCCGGATGTTTGTGTGTGTGTCTGTGTGTGTGTCTGTGTGTCCCGTGTGTGCTTGTAAGGCATGTAAGTTGGGAGTCCTGAGGCTCATTGAGACCTTTTTATGTGGGTCACCTAAACTTAGAAAGCTCCTTTGAACAAGCATACACTTGAACAAGCACACACACACACACACACACACACACACACACACACACACACAACACACAATGGCTGATGGTTCCCATGGTGACTGTGTTCCAGTGAGTGGGATTTTCCAGGCGGCATCCTGAACAGTGGACACTCCAGAGTTTGTCCTGGAAGTTCGCTTTGATCTAAGTGGGCAGATCAGCCCACAGGGAGGACAATTCCTGACCCTTTACACACACACACTCTCAGTCACAGACACACACACGCACACTTGTATTCCTATGCTTGTGAGGATGACCATTCACATAATGCATTTCCTAGCTTTAAACCTAGCCTTAACAATCACAAATACAAACCTAACTCCAACCCTTACTCCATCTTAAATGTAACCTGATTCTAACCTTAATTGTTTTAATTGTCAGTGTTTATTCTCAGTTGAGAACACCAGGAGTTCTACACAAAAAGCCCAGATGGGAGCGCTTGAGAGTGCTTTGGAAGCACAGCGTTGTCTCAGCTGAGGTGCTTTAGTTTCTATAATATGAAATATCTGCAGATGTAACAGTTAATTTATGTGTTGCAGTATTTAATTTAATTTCATAGATAGTTTGTGTTATCAGCATATACAGAATGTAAAAATGTTGGCACAAAGTGGAGTACCTGCTCTGATCTTTGCTCTGGATGAGAGTAAGACTAATGTATGTAAGCAGGGTGGACGGACTTGCTAGTTTGTGGGTTCATGTGATTTTCTGGGCGAGGAAATATCTCAGCAAGCACTGAATTTGGACAGAGCCTAATTCAAACAGTACTTGACAGAAAGACACAATTTGTGGTTTGTCCTGCCCCTCTTCCACTGCAACTGGACAGCTGGGTGAAATGGTGACAGTGGCGAGTGCAGCATTTCACCCAAAGTCAAACATTTTTCTCCTCAGCTCAACTCAGCTTCAACTTTATTTGTCTCTGAAGAACAACTGGTTTTGCAGCAAGACGGATACAGATGATAAAAAATATGAATGGTACATCAAAGGGGGGATAAGGGAGGTAGGCACTGAATGTTCTGGGCTTGGGGAAAAAAATGGCGGCCATAGACTGGCCTCGCAAACAATAAAGTGCTGAATTTTTGGCCAATCACTCCAGATCAACATCACTAGTAATAATAAATAAATAACTCAACTCTTGGCGACCAGAAAAAAAAAAAAAAAGCCAAACGTGCAACTCTCAGTGCCTTGTCACTCTACTACTAGCAGAGTGCAAATATGCACATTCCCATTACAAACAATTAGAAAATATGTTGACTTCTGCACAAAAAATAAAAAAACAAAAAAAAGAAAAAAAAAAAGAAAAAAGAATTAGAGGCAGCAGAACAAGCTGTAAACAGAAAACTGATACATTATTGCCTTATAAAGTTGTTTTGGTGAACTTCCAGCTGACACAGACCAATATTATCATTCATCTGAAGTTGTTGTTTCTACTGAATGAATAAATATCACTCTCCTTTTTTGCTCTGCTTTGGTCTCCACTAACTCCTGATGGAAATATTTGGCTCTTTAGCTGCAGAATGCTCCACTATACTCAAAGGTATTCACACGTCTGTTGTTTGGTGTCAGCGGTTTTCAATGAAAAGAGCTGCGTGATGCTGCTGGAAATGAGAGAAGTGAGACTGAACCAAAACAGTAAGGTTGCACGCCATAAAACAAAAACAATGATCTGAAAGACGATAAAGTGCTAAGTAGAGCGGAGGAAAACTGCAGAGACAGGTGATAATTATGTGGCTTCATCACCACATAGCCATTTGCTCCGTTTTTAATACTGAAACATTGATTAGTGCAGCTTTAACCCCAAACCTGGCACAAAGCTGCCGTTTGAAGAAGTGAGAACCAGAAAAATGTCATCAGTGTGCAAAAACGTCCTCACCCTCATGGTGTAAAACTCTAATTGGTCCTCACAAAGATACAACAGTCACACACAAAGCAGTTCTGGTTGCAGTCGTGTTTATGATGTCTGTAGAGAAAGGGTGGACTAGACACCAGTTATAAACCCTCTGTCTCTCAGGCTGACTCAGATTTTATGGCACGGGCACTGCTCTGTGTGGTGTTCTGTGTGTGTGTGTGTGTGTGTGTGTGTGTGTGTGTGTGTGTGTGTGCATTTGAGAGAGCAAGTGTGTGTGTGTGACTGCAGACGTAATGAAAGTTAGTATGTTTCTACCTCGTCCTACTGACACATTTATTATCTGTCTGAAATCTGTGCTGAAAACTTAGACACGCAAGTCCAGCTGAGGTTCTCACCACACAAACATATGAGACTGGGAAGAGGAGGGATGGTAGAGAGCACTTACACTCACACACACACACGCGCCATTATAAAAAACCAAACCATGTTAAAAAAAGGAACATAAAAAGTTTATTCTTGACCTTGGAAATAATAGTTTGACAAAATAATTTCATAGACAGTACCCCCTTTGGCAAGAGAGACATCAGCTGTCTATAAACATAGGATCAAAACTGGTCACAGCCTCAACTTGAACGCGGTCAAAGTCACTGACCAGGCATCACTGGACGACCCCAGTACAAAACTGTTGAATCCACTTTGCTCCTTTCATGGCAGCTCTAAGTTTCACATGATTTATTTGTTGATGAAGATGGTGAAATGTGGTTGAAACCTCCTGAAAGCTAGTAAGTGGACCTTATGTAACGGCATTATTCCAGTGCTCACGTTACATCTTGCAACACGGTTTTGATCCATCCTCCACTCGGCTTCATGTCACACCAGTGTTTCAGAAGCAGAGCGTTTTGAACAGCTGATTTTGTTGACCTGCTCAGATTTTGTTGATTTGGTCATTTTCTGTTACTTTTTGTGCTTCTAGGATGGATAAGTAGGCTATCTAGTCGAATAAATCTCTTTTTTCTATTTTTATGATCACAAGTCTGGATAGGGTCTTTTATTTTGAAAATGGACAATTCTTTATGTGTGTCTGACTTCCTTCCTTGCCACTTGATCTTGCTCTTTGCAGCTTGATGCAGCATGTCAAAAATAGACTCAGCGTGTATTCTCCGGGTTCTCAGAGTGGAGAGCTGCTTCTGAGATGTGCTGAGGTGCTGCTGGTGGAATCACAAGCATTGTGTAGAATGGCCGTGACCAGTTCTGGGGGCCACAGCACAGCCGGAACACGACACAGCTGCACCAAGTGGAATCAAGCTGTAAAAATTACTTTTTAGCTATGACCAGCAGCTCAGTGACTCACACTGTTGGTTTGACGGTCGGTCCACAAAAATATCTCCACCCTTTGGTGGCCACAGTTTTCGCCCTAGGGGGCTGAAATTTGGCATGGAGGACAAGTGTAAGTGTGTGAGAATGTGTGTGTTTGTGTTCATGCCAAAGGGCTAAAACGGGGCATGACCATAGGAGTGACCTACTGCAAAAAGGCAGTTAACTTCCTAATCAACTGGCACAAAATTTGGTGGTTTATCATGAGCCAAAAGACAGCTGACTAAAGCTGGTATTATACTTTTCACTTACTGACATACATTTCGTCATCAGAAGGCGTACACGTAGGCTCTGTGTGTACCCGGACCATGCAGACCTGTCTGTGGACTTGCCCACGTGCCCACTACAGATGGAGATATGCTACTGTTCAAGTGTGAATGCGTCCGCCATGGAAAGTATTATAAGCATTATAATCAGAACTAACAGGCGTCTGTAGTGTCTGCAGCTGTTCATATATGCGTCCATTTGGGATTATAATCCAGCTCTGACTGTTCATGCCAGATAGTATAAAGGGGTTGTGGCAAATAATAAAAAAAGTACATAACTTCTGTACAGATTCACGTAACATGACCAAACTTTGTAGAAAGACACATATGCAACCGCAACTTTCTATCTGTGAGGCTGAAAATTTCCACAGAGGTAAAGTGCATGTGAGGTTGCGTGTGTGAGAATGCATGAAGACGTGGATGCTCGTGTGTACTTTGTCACAGCTTTTCCTAATTTGTGCTTGTTTCAAATAAAACAGTTTGATTACCTCATTAATAATGCATTTTTGTGTATGTTAGATTATATTATAAGGTTTTGGCTATCATACACGTCATTTTGAATGATACTCTCAGTCATTGCATACACACAGCTGAAAGAATGTAGTCACCTCCTATCGCGGTCTGAATGATCGGCTCTCAATGCTTCCTCATGCCTCTTGGGTGCATTCACACCTGTGTTTAGAGCTGTCCACATGTGATCGAATCACCCAGGTCACATGTTAATACCAAGTGTAAACAGTCTCGGTGGTGCTGTACTTGAGCTGTGCTATGTTTTTAAAGAATATTCTCGAGATAAATATGTAAAAATGTTGACAGTATGTTATTGCACATCGAGTCTTTGATACTCAGTATTGTTGAACTGACCTCTGCTTAGATAGTACTTCATTATTCAAACCTCATGACTATTCCAGAATTATTATGGGATCCTGGACCTTTTCATCATTTCAGGGTCAACAGTTGAATCCTGTCTGTGGTTAGCTTTAGTCAACAAAAGAAGTTAGGGAATTTCTGTTAAATGTTAATAAAGGAAACATGTCCTGTCTCATGCTTCAATTCACTGTTGACTTTTTCAATAATAAACCATGACCACAATCTTTCCCTTAACCGTAACCAAGTGGTTTCACTGCCGAAACACAATCATACACAAATGTTAATCATGCTTTAGTTGCTATGAGCGGATAGTGTGTTGCATAAGTGGCTATGGTGAGGGAAAAAAGCAATACTTTATGCTGTTACAAATTAAAATATCAACTTAATTTCGAGGATATAGGGTTATAGAAAATATGTTTTTCTTTTTAATTCCTGTTTAAAGTTTTTAGTTTTACATCAATATCAGCTGACAATCGACTGATCTGGCTAAGGCAAAGAAACTTAATGTTCCTGCCTAAAGCTATGGAGCAGAACACATAAAATCAGATTGATGAAAACTTAATATTATTTTGGGATGAGTTTCAAGCATTTTGTCTGACAGACAATCTCTTTTCCTGTTTCCTTTCATCAACATAATTAAATAAATACATTAATGATTATCCAACTTCCACCACATTTATCACACATAATTCATCCATCATTTTCATTTTTGCCAGCTGGAAAAATGTAACAGGCTTTATTTGTGCTTGGCTGCAGAAGGGGTGTGTTCAAATTACGGTATTGGACTGGCACTGATCTCTCTTGTGTGTCATAACCCTCACTTTCTGTGTGAGGGGAAATTTCCTGTAACCTTATCCAGAAATACATGCTTGATGTCTGGGAAACGCTTGCAGAACGTCACAATTTCGGCTTTCTCTCAGACATAGATTCAACATCTGAAAATAAAAATGTCAACTGATCAAAATGACAGAGCTGAAAATATGAATGAGAGGTCACGTCTATCTTTGTCTGTCTGTCTGCCTCGCCCTCTGTCTCCGTCTGTCTCTTTTTGTAGTAAGAGAACACAGATTCCTCTCATTCTCCAAGTGGTAATTTCCTCTCTATTGATTGACGTGTCCTGTTAAAGTTATGACAAAAGAGCCAGTTAACACACACTCACCTGAGGGGATCAGGTGACACCCACACAAAGGTCAGTGCAGAGGTTGTGGCGAGATTTCTCGTATATGTTAGAGAGCACAATGTAGAAGTTTAAATGATGATGAAGTATATTAGATTAGATTTGGTTTAAACAAATGTTTCGTGGATGCTGAGATGACTTCAGTTTAATGGTCCTGTACAATATTTAAAGAAGCTGCATGTGAAGTGATACACGTATCCTATGGACCATCGTCTGTCATTATATGCCAGTTCAGCAGTGACATTACTCACTTGCTTCAGTGTGCTTTTGTTAATGGGAATATGTACATACAGTATGTACATGTTAAGGCTAAATTCCTTCCGCCTTTACGTACAACAATAGATACCTCTGTTAGAGCCCGCATGCTTCCATGTGTCCCTCAAACTGGCATGAATGTTAATCAGTACATCCACAAGGGGCCGCAGCTCAGAGTCAAAAGTTACTCCAAAGAAGAAAAAGAAAAGCCAAAAGTTTCTGACACCAACAAACGTGGTGACGCCGGAAGAGTTTGTAATAATGTACCTTTCGAGAAGGAGGCAAAGGTGGAGGCAGTGTTGTGGTCTCTGCAGCCATTAAATACATTGCGACATGTGGACAGAGAATTTGTTTCGCTAACTAATTGACAACGAACCTAATTTCCAATAATTTAAGATTTTTAAAACTTCTTTGTCGTGTCATGCGGTCATGTCTTGCTTGAACTATTGGCTACAGTGCTATGCTGCCCTCTTGACTACTGGAGGTATTGCTCCATTTTGTCTATCTGTAAGCGTTCAGAAAACATGCAGAAATATGGATGAAGTGAACGCAGAATTCGGACAGACGGCTCCGTCTGTATCCATATGCATATGTAACGTTTAGGATTAACAAGCCTTTAGCTCCAGTACAACTAATGTGATATTTGACAAATGTTTCTTCATATTGCATGTACAGTATAGCTTAATCCATCACTTTCATATGCTTAATTGTAACATTTGATCTCATTTTGGAGAACTTGCTGCACACACCGATTTTCTCATATTTTGAATTTTCTCTCAGGTATGGACATAATTTAGGAGTGGTCTGGACCTGTTGTGGGAGTCATGTGGAGTCATGTTGCTGTTATTTAAACCTCACTTTCATTAATGGATTTTATATTTCATTACTTTGAAGAAATTTTGAGTTTGAAAATTATAGATAAATTGCACTTCATAATTATCCCGACATTATCCTGTTTAACTCTGCAATTTGAATATATTTCTAAATGTATTCATATAGCCAAACTATGTCATCATTAATCTGGCTGTCCCACTGATGATGCTGTGAAAATGATAGATTTTCTTTTATGGATCTCAAAGAGCAGGACTCCAATCTCTGAACTTGTAATTTTCTTTTTACTCTTTGTTGCCATTTTCATGTATGAAGACTTCCTGACATATGGGGCAGGATGCATAGCCTTATATGGTATTAGTGGAGAGTTAATTATTCTTACACTGTAAAAAAAAATAGTTGAGACGAATTAAAATTTGAAGGCAATGCACTGCAATTGATTTCTGAGTTCTGAGCCCAAGTCAAACTCTTAAGTTTTGAAATAAACTTTAAAAAGTAATATTTATTTTAAATAATTTACTTTTATTCTTTCAATAAACTTGAATCTTTGAGATTTAGAAGCAAACAAAAAAAAGTCACATCACAGTGAGCTGCGAACCTAATTTGTCTTCTTTTAGTGTCTGAAAAATTAAAGTTTTAATTGAAAATATAAAAATTTTAACATTTACTTTTACCTCAATGAATTTACTCAAGCCGGCGCGCCAGCGGAGTTCTGAAGGTTAAATTAGATGTTTTGAGTTTCTAAAACTCAAAGCTTTAAATTTATCTAAAGAAGAAAAGTAAATTATCTCAGTGAAAGGTCAGTAGTTGGTAAAACCTTTCAAAATTTAAGAATCTGAGTTGGGCTCAAAACTCAAAATCTATTGCAGACTGTTGCCTTGAAATTTTGAGTTTTCTCAACTTTTTCATTTTTATAGTGAATACACACGGGTGGCATTCATCATGTTTTCACAGCTTATTTACACAGTTAACTGAAGTTATGACTGTTTGCTGACTCTGATGTGGTGATGTGATGTGATGTGATGTGGTTCACTTGTATGAGACCATCATATAAAAAACGTAAGAGAAAGTTATTATAAGAATACGATAATGTTCTTCATGAAGCACACCGGTTCTTTATAGAACTTGTCTTAAGGTCAGGTTATCCTTGAATGGAACAACTTCATATGACATATTGTCCAACCATGTTAAAAGTGTTCATAGTTTTTCTTAACAGCCATGTTGGAAGGTGGGGTGAAAGCCAGCTCTCATAGAGACAGATAGATAGACATCGAGACCAAATACTGATTAAATGCGTGAGTTGAGGCGTGTCTCTCCTGGAAGACATTCATAGTGTTGTACTCTGATGGTCAAGTGACAGGAATAGTTGTGTAAAGTATGAAAACAGAGAGCTAGAGAGAAAAGTTCAAACGCTGGCTTTTTTCTCACCTCCGTCCAACTGGTCAATTATAACCTGAAGTGGGTCAAATGAATGACTGAAATCATTACTGAAGCTATTTGACCGTCTGACAATCAGTTCTGAAGACGCAAACAAGCAGCTTAAACGATGGCTTTCTCAAAAACAAAATCAAAGCCATCTGCATAGCTGGAAAATATATTGTGATTTGGGTGAACAGACCCTTTATGAATTCAACTAGACTTCATTAATTAATTTTCTTGTTTTCTGCATAAAAAAGCCACACAAGAGCAGATATAATAAACAACATGACATCACATCGTATTGTGCTGTCCTCTTTGCCCTCTTCTCTTGTTAATTTGTGTTTATGGTTGAATTTTGTGTTTCCATTTTGTAACGGTTGATAAAGCATGAAAATGAGCATGTTTTTTCCATTTAATTAGGCTACAAATTGCTCAACTTTTCCATGCATTTTATAAAAAGGGTCTGTCTGAACTGGTGAGCTGATCCTCTCTCTGTGGAGAACTGGGCAAATGACCAAACTCTCCACTTTGATATTGTTATCTTTGCTGTCACTGCTGCTGTACCTCAAACTGGTTACTCAAAGCCTGTATTCACTCTCTTCAACCCACATGGGAACACAGATATGTTTCACTTCAGACACTTCAGTCTCATAAAAGATTTTCATATTAGCCAACAAGTCCCTCAGAGTCCCTCAGAAGAGAATTTGTGCTCATAAATCACCCAACAACTCGATATGAACGTGTAATTACAGTTTGTTCAGTGTTCTGATCATGTTGTGGTCGTGTTCTGGTAATTTTCTGTTCAACCTGTGGATGTTATGGATGTAACAGGAGACAGAGCCCCGAAGGCTTCTTATCAGGACGATCAGCAGGTGGGCTTTTACTTTATAGACGCAAACACACACACACACACAAGCACACACACTCCATGCATGCAGACACAGACACACATTTACAAACCGAAACTTGTGCACAAACGCCTCCAGGTTAAATACCTGAGAGCCAAGAACCGCAATCCTCAGCCCGCCACTACCACCCCCAACAGAGACACACACACACATTCACTCTCTTTTACACACACATTCACTCTCACACACATTCATTCTCACATACCTCGGAGTAAAGCGAGCGTAGCCGAGCACTTGCAGCCCACTCCTCACCCCCCTCCCTGAGTTTAATCTGATTTCACATTCAGAAATACAGGAACACACACATGCCACACACACACACACACACACACACACATACTTACATATACTCCAAGCACACACCACACACACACACACACACACACACACACACACACACACACACACATGCAGATGAAGGGGGAGGGCATGTAGAGTTTCTGCGCTGAAACCTTGTGTAAACACCTGTCAGTAATCTACCAGCTGAGATGAATCCAGATGAAACAGAACCTGTTCCTCTTACAGTCTGTTTCAGTCTGCCTCACATCTCAGTGTGAACTCCGTGCAGCCACTCTCGACTCCGCGGTGCGCCGATAGGAGCCTGGCAGCTTGGTTGTGATTCTGCATATGAATGCGAGCCTTCATCGTTCCACATGATTGTTACATGATTGCTGAACTTCTGCGGCACTGTTACCCGACCCTCAAAAGAACTTGTGTGGAGGATCCAGTACCGCACAGGATGCTGGGTGGGGATTTTCTGCAGTGGCTACCACAAAAGACTGGAGGCCGTGATTATGATAAAAGCCTATTTCATGCTCTCCATGGCTCGATTCCAAGCTGTCGGTTCACCAAAAGTATCTCGGGGATCGTAGATGCCGGGGCCAGCTTGTGGGTCAACAGACCAAGGTGCATTTTCTTAAGAGTTTAATGCCTCTTCACAGGAGTCATCCTCGTTTTTTTTCCACTGTTTTTGTCCTTTTTCTTTCCTTCTTTTTCTTTCGTCCATGTTGTTTCCATCTCGAAAGAGGAAAAATTTACTTAATAGCAGTCGGCAAAGATAATTGTAAAAAGCTATTTGTTATGGTTTTTGGTTTACCTTGTCCAAACAAATCATTTGTGTGGCTTTGTGTCGCTACAAGTACCAGTGATAAGATTCAATAAAATCAACAAAGTTGAGTTTAAATAATAAATCATTGGGTTTAGATGCCAAAACACTGAGCAGTGGTTCATAACACCATATGGAAGGATGTTAGACATCTGTAAATTTGTCAGAGTGACAATTATTTTATCCTCTGCCAGGTGTCAGTGGAACTATGACATTGACTACCAGGAACGTGTCCTGGCACATATTGCTGCAAGATGTTGCATTTCATTGTGGCAAATGTCAAGCCACATTTTTGCCGAATTACCCTTGGTTTTGTTTTGCTGAAGCTCTCAGCATCTGGATTCTGCCGTGCCAACGAAGTGCTCTCACTGAGTTTTTGACCCAGTTGAAATGTCTATCTGAACATGGTCTTAGTCTGGTCCTACATCTGTGATTTCCTGTGATACTGACAGTGAATTTTCTATTCATTAAGAAATCACAAAGTGAGAAATTGAGGATTTTGATGACCAGCGAGTGTGTAAACCACTCAGCTGGATACTTGGATAGTGGATGTTTTTTGGAGATTTTCAGAATTCATTCTTTTGAAGCTGTTGTAGGTAGTTTATTTTTAGCGTTATTGGCTAAAAGTTCCATTATAACTTTTCAATGTACAATATGTAACATTTCCACATTAAAATGTATAAAAATGTTAGACATATGGTATGTTATATATTTTGTTGAGTTGTGTACACAAGTTATCCCAAAAATTTTCCGACAATCTTCAAATTCAGAGAAATACGTAATTTATTCAAGGTAATGGTGCACTTCCTGCTAGCCATTGCTAGCTAGCAGCTAGTGTCTATAACTTCCAGAAAAACCTTGGATAGTGAGAATGGAAGTTGGCGACAATGGGCTGAATCCATCGCCAATTGCTTTTTTTGGCCGATTTTTAGGGCAATATTTGTCATTTTATTTTGCTAATGTAATAGTCTGCAGAGTGACAGGGTCTGCTTTGCACGGCACTCTCTTCCAACGGCGCAGTACAGGTCTCCAAATCATGAAAAAATGAGCAGTTTTGTCTGCTCTGAAATGCCGGATGCATGTCTGCCACCACTGTGACCTGAGAGTGACTTCAAACACTGACGCTCCACCAAGCAGCTTTATTGGACATGTCCAGACATGTTTGAGCCACCGTGACAGGAAGGTATTTTTTTTCTTTCAGTCTCGGAACTGAAGTGAGCTGAAGTGAACTGCTGGGCTGATTTGGACTGAGGCATGTTGGTAACAGGCCGTTAGGGAGAGTGAGGGGAGGTGAAGGTGATGTCGTTCATGTGGCTTATGTAGTGTTGGGTCCTGCATGTCACCCATTCATGTTTCAGGTCCGGCCAAAATATCCTGAACACAGAAATCATGAACAACAGTTTAACTCCACAATTCAATATGACATAGTTCTCAGTCTTTTTACATGTTTTCAGTAACTACGTACTAACATGTAAAATGTGTTTGGAGGAAAAACTTTTTTCCATTACACAGATTTTTAAGAGACTTACAGACTTTAAACTTGAGTCATTCTCTCTCTCGGCCCTGCATTGTTTTACTGCAGGCCTCTGCATTGTGATCCTGCTGTAGTGATGCAATTCACTCACATATAAATGAGGAGGCTACAGCTTTTGTTCATTTCAGTCTGAAGATGGCCTTAGTCTGGTCCTACACCTGTGATTACCTGACAGCGATGCTGATAGCAGACTGAGATTTCACCAGACAGCAGGGACAATTTTCAGAGATCCATCACATGTACGATATGAGCAATCAAATGTGATAACAACGCTGCCTAATCAAAGATTTCCTCAAAATCAGTGACAATAGGAGGTCTAATTTCACATTGATTCTCCACAATCTGAACAAGATTGCTTTTCATGATAGCCATGACCGCGGTCAGAACGTAGCCCGCGGTGCTGGTTAGTGAAGGTATGGTCTTCCAGCTCCACACCCTGTGAGAAAAATCCTGTTTTCCCTTCTCCTTTGAATGGAAAGTGATTTTTACATTCTTTCCTCAGGCGAGAGGATAGAAGGGGAAGCCACAGAGGGGAAAAGATACTCTAATGGCAGTATCAGAGCACAATAATGATAGATGCAGGTTTCAGGCCTAATCCACAGGGATGCATATGCGGGGCATGATGGGATTGATAGAACCATTAAGGTATGCTTTGCTGCTATCGCTTCTGTGCTGCTGCTGATGAGGCTGCTGATTGACGGCCTGCTGTAGACCAGCCTGTTGAGGTCAGGTTTCGGGGATGAGATTCATTTACCTTCATTTACATATCAATCTACCAAACCGGAGACCTGGATTATGCAGGAATTGTCATTTCATTGCTATTCAGAGTGTCGTGTGAGTGTATTGCTGGTTATATGTCTTCTACATGAAGAATGTTAATTTCTGCTGTCAAGTAGATACTGAGTGTGTGTATGTGTGGGAGACAGAAAGAGGATATCTTCCTCCTAACTGATATGATGTTTGACATTTCATTTACTGCTCCTGACCAGTGAGGTTAATAATGCTACCAAAAGCAATCAGGGCTAACTGCACGTACACAACACATGCACAGATACAATACATGCACGGCCATGCATTCTCACACACACACACACACACCACACACACACACACACACAGGCACACATAGACACACATTGACACTAATGCTTTCCAATCATGTCAACCTAGTTAAATGGCCATAAATAAGATGTCATTTTAAACCGGGAATTTGAAACCGTCTCCAAATTTCATCTCCCATCAGCAAGAGCTCTTTCCCAGGTTTGAGACAGCAAATATGCACACATGCACACGCACACACACACACCACACACACACACACAACACACACACACACACACACACACACACAACCTCCGCAACACTGAAGATATATAGCAGATCTCTTGTATGTGTGTCTGATGGTTTGGACCCCTTCACTAAAGTTATGTTTCTCATATATTTGAGTGGCACCTTCCAAGAACAATAACCACAACCAACATGAACGTGCCACAGTTACCACGAGGGCTGTTCACAAATCAGGATTTTTAAAGTTGACTCAAACCAATGCATCAGCTTGAAGTGGGCTGTGGGTTTGTCTTCTGTTCTGGCTTTTTCTTATCCATGGATGTGACATGTCACATAGGTAGACTGGAGCAGGTTTTTTTTTTTTTTTTCACTGGCTAAACAGTAGCCAGCAGCCATGTTTATTGAGAAGATTTTTCCACATAGATGATCAGCCTTGTAGTATGCATAGTGAGTTTTGCCTGGGGCCTGAAGCTCGGGGCATTCTCCATGGGGGCTGCAAAGCACTGGAAAGGCATCTCTGAGAAGGCGAATCATGGGTCCGGGTCTTAGCGAGGCCGTGAGGAGCAGAGAGAGGTTTTGCTGGGAGTTTTGCTAGAGTAATTCATTATGCAGGGTTTGGAAGCATAGGCTATATTAACTGGTACTGAATTAACTAAAAAGATTGTTGGATCACTGATACACATTAATTTGATTGATTTACAATGTAAAAACACCCACAAGGTTGCTCTGCTGCGTTGCATTGCCACTTGTACAATGAGGTATTTATTTTTAATATTTTTAAACAGACTACACTCATTTTTACATTTGCACATAGAGAGAGAGAGAGAGAGAGAGAGAGAGAGAGAGAGAGAGAGAGAGAGAGAGAGAGAGAGAGAGAAAAGACCAGTTGCGTAAAAATAGAGATGAGCAGCGTGACGCCTGTGTGGGTGCACACGGCTTCCGTGGTCAGTGTAGCTGCTTCAGTTCATTATAACGGACACACTCTGCTGTGGGAATGCAAAAGCAGGTGTGTCTCTTGTTGGGGAGCATATTCAGAGCACACGGGCGGTCCGTCTCTGTGTGCACCCTCTGTTTTGGCTCACGTATGGGCAGCAGCACAACACACAAAAGGGCCAGGTGAAGGCGAACATAGACCAGCAGAGGTGGTGATCATTAAATACTCTGTCAGCCAGTAACATCACTCATAGCTCTGAAACAGCGGAGGCAATCACAGTTAAACATAATAAGGACAGCTGAGGAAACGGAAAGCTTTACCTCAAGAAATTTCTTGATGGTTCAGGGATGAACACACATCACCACCAATCTGCACCCAAGGACAGCTTGAGTATGATTTTCCATCAGGTAGCTACAATAATGATAGAAATAAAAAATAAAGAAACTGATTTGGTGAAGATTACATCAGACTAGTCCTATTTTAGCAATAATTCTTATCTATCTGACCATGTACATTGTCACAAAGTTTAGACAGTTAATAATGATAAAAACTTTCTTGTCTTTTTCTAGTTCCAGCATAATATGTTCATTAGAGACCCACACTCGGACCCGTAACACCTACACTGTTTTTCATTGCTGTTGCTACAAGCACTGAGACTACAAGTGCCCCCCACTAATTTCAGAGGCACCTCCAGTCATTTTGCTCTGGAACCAGGTCTGATCACTGATCTTCAATACACCCTACCTTCAAATAAAAGAAACAACAAAAATGTATAATTCAGTCAGTTAGTGTCATTTCAGTGCACCTGCAGAGCTGCCGCCCCCACATTCACCTTCTATAACAGCCCACATTAGCTTGTGTTTTTCCTGTAAGACCCTCATTTTAATGCCTTTGCTCATCATCTGTGATATTAAAACATCAGATTTCCACACAGAGAAAGTAAAAGCATCCATGTCATAGTTCAGCCCCACAGTACATCTCTCCTGCTGACAGCGCTGTCACCCGAGGAGTCAATCACAGTGAACAATAGAGGAGGATGTGGCAGTGTCTGGTTCAAATATAGTTTAGCTGACGTCACTAACATTCAGCACCAGACCCAAGAACATCAAGCAGACACAGTCACGCTGCCCAGTGTCGCACTGCACTTGGTTTCCATTACCCTCCTCTGTTTTCATCACAGTTAGTTTTGGTATTAGCTCATTTTGAGTCAAGATTTAGTTGTCTTGCACTTCCCCTCCAGCAACCAATAAAGTTGCAGTTTACATCTGTGTCTGTCTAGACTCATATAATCTATATAGTGAAGACACGTGCGATTCCAGTGAATAATTTCCAGTGAGAAATTATTTTTACAGAGTAGTACAGAGGACTGATAGAGCATTAAACATTATGATGCCACAGAAAAGTTTACCTTTGACCTTTTGGATATAAAACATCATCAGTTCATCATTTTATCCTGTTAGATATTTGTGTGTAATTTAGTCAATTAGCGTATTAAATCTTGACCAGTCCAGGTGAACATTTGCACCAAGTTTAAAGAAATTCCCTCACTGCATTGCTGAGATATCACCAAGGGTGGAAATTTCATTCCATGGTTGGTGAGGACAATAAATATGTCCCATCTGGAGCAACGACCCTGGGGAAGTCCGTTCACTCAAGGTAAGTGAACAAAAACCAGATTAGTCTGCTGCAACCACGTTTCCTACCACTCTACCATGATTTCCTTTTGTGTTGTCTGCCTGTTCTTCTGTTGCCTGTTGTCACAAAGTTTGAGTGTCCCCATAAGCATAGTTAAAGCAGTCAACCTCCAGCGCACAATGCAAGGGGAGACAGAGAGACGCTTTGCTGCTGCCATAGGAGCGCTGACTAAGATTACATAATGGGAATGAATGACAAAAATAATAATAATGTGGTCTGAAAAACTTGCTAGATCTGTGGCTAGTTGTGTAATTCATATATTAAATATTTTGGCTGTAAAAAGAAATCCGTGGCTATACCGTATGTAGGCAGTGGACCAAACCAGTGTGAGGCATAAGCAGCATGCAATCTTTCAAAATTTAAAAGTGCATTGTTTTGTGTCTATAATTAGCACATGTGCTTTGTCACAATACTGAATCTCACTAACTAACATGGGCTCTTTACTGATAAACAGTAGTACTTATGTTTTCATTTTTTAAATCAAAATAATTGCTGTGGACAATTCTGTAATTACTGGATATTGGTTGGGACATGTCCCTACTGTCCCTACCCTATTCTACGTCTTTGATATCACCTTTATGAGATGGCTGTCAGTTGTCCAACTGACAAAATCTATTAATCTTTGTCTCATTTATTTTTGTTTATTCACACAGGGACAATGCACAATACATCTTGTACCAGATATAGCTAAATGCTAATTGTCATCTGTAGTACCTGTGTTTTACTAAACATAAAAAAAAACTGTAGGGCTGAAATTTAAGATTATTTCCATTATGAAATGATCGGTTGATTAATTGTTTGGTCCATAAAATGTCAGAAAATGGTAGAAAATATTAATCAGAGTTTCCCAAAGGTGACTTACTAAAATGTCTTGTCTTGTCCACAACTTAAAGATATTAACTTTACTGTCATAGAGGAGAAAAGAAACCAGTAGATATTCACATCTGAGGAGCTGAAATAAGATAATTTGGATATTTTTTGTTTTAAAAAATAATTTGAACAATTAATCAATTATTAAAGTAGTTGGCTATTAATTTAATAGTTGATTAATAAACAATTAATCATTGCAGCCCTAAAAAACTGCAAAACAAAACAGCCACCTTGACACAAACTACTGTAGAATGATGATAAATTTCTACTAGGACACACACCCTCAACAATCCTAACACCATGCAAACTTTTCCTCCTCCACTCAACAAAATGAATGAGTGAATCGACTACTTTTAGGGGGCACCTATTGTTACCACTCTGCTTCCTTCTCTCATATACACACACACACACACTCTCAGACACACACTGGTGGATCAGCTCAGCGTGTGTGGTAGATGTGAACTCATGTGAGCAGTATGCAGGGCCAGTATAAACGGGAGGATTTCTTGTTGTTATAGTGTAATAAGGGTGACGATCAACAGGTGGAGATAATGGAGCTCAGTCCCATCGAGCCAAGGTAATCACACACACACCCTAACATGCACACACAGCAGCCTCTATACTACTTCTGACCTGAACACATGCATCAATAAATGACATCAGTTGTATAGATTACCATTACAAATCCTTTCCTCTATATCAAACACTGTGTGCCTGCCGCTGGTGGATTAATGTCTGTTCTTATCAGCATCCAAAGAAAAATCCACTTTAGCTTTGAGCGTTTGAGTGTGGAAAATGAGAACATGAAGTGGAAGATGGTGGTTGGAGCTTGAAGAACAAGAGGTTTGGGATTTTTTGGGGGGCTTATGGTTTGGGAGAGGAATGGGAGAATGATGTGAGGTTGAGATTGAAGAGGTTGCAGGTGGGTTGTGCAGCCTGTGTGTGTGTCTACTGGCTTGTGTAGTAGATTGTGCTGGCTTAAATGGACCTGTGCCAGCATGTGCGTGTGTGTGTGTGTGGAGGGGCCCAGTGCTCAGCCAGTGAGTGTACTCTCCTGACAGGCATTACATTTCAACCACAAATAGAAAACTGGGTCTGGAACAACTGGACCTGAAGGAGAGAATGATAGACAAAGGAATATCTGGGGATGAGTGGTTGAAAAATTAGTTGATTCATTATTTCAAATGGGAAAATGAGAAACACAATGGGAGAAGGGGAACGTGAATAATCATATGTTTTCCATAAATAGAGTGAGCAGTCCACTAATGTTTTTTATTTACTAAGAAAACACAGAGGGAGACATGGGAGGGAAAATTCTAGAGGTTTTTTCATGACTGGCCAGGGAAATAAACGACTCAATTGCACACACTTTTATACACTTTTATTCATCTTTATGTGTATTGATGATTAATTGCTGTACTTTAAAGTCTGACTTTACTTGTTTGGATAACTTTAACACTTTATTGAACACAACATTGTACATTTGTAAACTGCAAGATTTAAAATCACTACTCACTAGAATGAGACATGATGATTTCTATTGAGTTTTGACTATTTGTAATTTGTTTTAAATTGATCTGTGCTTTATTTTCTGGCTCTGTTACATGAACATCATACATCTTCTGCAAGATTATCCATTAATCCAACTTATAACAATAACTGAGCTTTAATATCATAACATATATATTGCTATATTTTTAAATTCAGATGTGACAGGAAACTTTCTTTTTCCAAGTTTGTCATGACCACAAATGACTGAAGGATGTTTCATGCATGTTGCACTTCTTTAATATATTACATCATTTCAATGTAACTTTCTGTATATGATTGCTTGACTTGTTTTTTCTCTTACTTTTAATTTTTTGACCATTATGCAAAAAAACCTGAGCTATATGCTAATGTCAGCATGCTAACATGTTCCCAGTGCTTGGTCAGTGACCTTTTGCTTCAAAGTTATTTATAGAGGCGATCCTCTAGCATTATGCTTTTAATGTGCTGTTGAAATCAGGTAATATGGAATTATCTGCATACCTGCATAATACCTGCAGAGGTATTATTTATTTATTTATTTATTTTGGTTTTAAGCTTGCTTTTACCCTGGTTTGTTTTTTCCAGAGGCTGTTTATTTGGGTTATTTATTAGTACTTTTCTATGTATTGATGTTTCTCTCCCTCTCTCGTGTCCTGACTGGTGGAGCCTTGGGTACAATTATCATGTGTTCTGTTTTGTGGTTGTTTTATGTTATATTTGTACTGTAATTGTGTATAAATGGACGGCATCATTTCATTTCACTGCAGAACAAATCTACCTTCAGGTATTAATAAAGTAACCTGAACCTGAACCTGAACCTAAAGAGTGAGAAATTCTGCGTTTGGAGGAGGTGGGGTAGATGGTTTGGTCAAACAAGACTTAAAAAGGTTCAAAAGTCAACACTGACTTCTTTTTAAGATGCCACGTAAGTGATGTAAGTTACATTTTGTTAAATATGGGAACTTATGCAACCCACATACTCATTTTTACACAAAGCATGATTTTTTTCTTAACCTACCAAGGAGATTTGTTTTTTAAACCTAATAAAGTAGTTTTGATACCTAAGTAGTTTTTGTGCCTTTACAAGTATTTTTAAAGTCTACCTGGATGCATATTTGCATATTTATTATTGCTAACTTTACTGTGGAGCCCTGCAAGTGAAAGACTGACACTATACCAACAGCGTCCTAGTTTGAGGGTTATATAACCACAAACCAAGCTGCTGTATTTGACAAGTTGGGTGAAAATATGTTGAAACTGCAGATGTTTAGCAAGTATAATGTTTACCATCTTCGCCATCTCAGTTGAGCTTGTTAACATGCGAACAATTCTCCTAATTAGTAAAGTGATTAGCCTCCAATTCATCCAGAGGGGGACATGGATATCTGCACCACATTTCATGGACTGTACTACAAAATGCTCAGCTGTCATTTGTCAGAGGATCACCAAAGATTCATCCTCTGGGGATCATGAATGTCTGTGTAAAATGTCATCGAAAAACATCGAATAAGTGTTGAGATATTTCAGTGTGTATGAAAGTAGTGGACTGACCGACTGACCAACTCTACCATCCATAGCACCAAAAACATGTCTGACTTTTAAATACTCATGGGGACAAAAACAGTCCAGACGCACCAAACTGAGGACTGAGGGGCTGAAAGAAAAGTTTTAACCACAATCAAGAAATAAACCTGTGCAACAGAAATATCTCAGACACATAAACAGGTTTGTTCAGATGAATGCTCTTTCACCAACTTTTAGCTTGGTTGCCAACACATGAAGTTTTGTTTGAAGTGTTGGGGGACACGTTGACTTCTCCTATTGATGGAAGCCTGTTTTATCCGCTGAGGCAGAGCAACAGATACCCGTGTAATCAAATCTGCTACGCTAGGGGCGCATTTCAGAGCCAAACCCTCTACAAGCCAAATTTATACAAATGGGCCTCCTTTGTTCACAGGATACAATACAGCTGCTCAATTTACTGCTGCACTCCGAACGGATGCAGAAACACAAATGTACCGAGGTGAAAGTCAGTGAACACACACACACCAACACATAATACTTCTCTGTTTCTTTTTTGATTTTCATTCCCTCCTTCGCTTTTCATTACTCACACACACAACACACACACACACACACACACACACACACACACACACACAGACAGACAGCCAGGGCAAATTTTATCTAACTTGTGCTGATCAAACCTCTGGGTGATAGTAGAGATAGCGCGGGTGGAGGAGGTAAATCAATGGCCGTGTAGAGAGGCTGTGTTCCCTATTAAAGAAAAGGCTGACGCATGCATTGGGCTTCATCTGCTAACTGACAGCTGTAAAGATGAGCAATGAGACTACTCTGCTTCATAACCTGGAAAGAGAGACCTTTTCTGTAGCGTGCAAACCACATTTGTTCTTACTGCCACCAAATTGTATGAGTGTGTGTGTTTTAGGAGGAGTTTGCCCTTAGAGGTGAGTACATCCCAGAGCTCTTTATTAGGACAGTAAATGGATGGTGTTTTACAGGGACTTCAACACCAGAGAAAAGGGTCGCAGGTGCTCATATGTACATAAACCCGACCTAAAATCAAGCACATGCACATAAAACTGGAGCAGAGGTTAAAAGAATCCATATTTTTGTCTTTCCAATTGCAGCCTTCGCTGAGAAGTGGAACGACGTTTAATTCTGAACCACGCAGGGAGCCGATTTAAGATTCATGGAGTTTCCCTTCTCTGTGCAATTGCATTGTCAGGGCGTCTTGCTCAAAGCACTTTGTGAAGCCATGAAGTCAGGCCTATAGCTGCTATCTACAAGTGTCCTACCCTTTCCTTCCTTTTCTCCTCTCCCTCTCCTTGTCACTAGTTATCACTGTCAAAGTCCAGCCGCGGTGTTTACGCTGGGAGCTGTCACAGAGATGTGTCACCACGATGTGATGCTTCACACGCCTGGTGACAAAACCGCCAGCCGTTATTCACACATGTGGCATCAATAAGTCTTTTTTCTCACACACACACTCACAAGCATATGCACTTACGATCTACTACCTGTGGACACATTATTTCACCCTCAGGTTCATTTTATGAACACCACACAACTCAAGTTTTTCTTTTTTTTCTTTTTTCTTGCTCTCCAGGAACAGTTTTGACAGGCTGAAGGAAAAAGAAACAGTTTCACAGCTCCACTGAATTGCTTCTGTCTGTTCATACTTAGTGAAAACTTTGCTGTTTGCTAATGACTGTTTGGCAAGCTTGCTAATAGCTTCTTGTAGTTGCAGCTTTGTCATAAGCTGTCGCCTGTGGCATTTCCACAAGCTTACTTTCTGTGCTATTTCTAGAAGCTGCAGCAGCAGTATGAAGAAAGAGATGGAACGAATGTGACCAGAAAGGACAGTGCAGGCAGCGAGTAATGAGACTCGCCATTAGCGCCAGAGCTAACATTCAGACATTCTTGTTAATGAAGCCGTTGTAACCTTTATTACATTTTGAGAACAGATGCACTCACACTGTCACATCCTCTGTCGTATTGTTTTCTTTTCATTTTTGAGAAACAAATACTTGTTCATTAAAGTGGATTTAAACTAATACAGTTTTTCCACAAAGATTAGCATGTATATGTGTTTTTTTTTCTAACATCGCTAAACCTGCTAGAAATAGGAGTTTGGCCATTTTCCCCATTGCCATCGGATGGGGCTTGCCTTTCTGGGGGTTTTTTGTCTGATGTGTGCTGGAGGGCCAAGATTCAACTCATGTCTGTGCAGGAGAGCAGAGTTATGTAAGTGTCTGCGTGTTCAGCTCTCAGTACTTGTAGCTTCTAAATGAACATCTGTGGTTTGAAGTTTAGTTTCTCTCCTGTGTCGCTGTGTGTACTTTCAGGAATCTGCTTTATTTTACTGTTTACGTTCACTTTCAAAATCAGGAGTCGTGTTTAGTTACTACTGATGAAAACCCAACATTTCCTAATGTTGCTGCTTCATTATAAAAGCTTCCGTTCACAAAGTGACAAAAGACTTTAATTACGAGCATTTATAGGAAGTAAAATGTTAATCTCGCCGTTCAGATGGTCGAGTAAAGACGAGTGCATCATAAACAGACACCTCGATGGTGCAGACTCTGCTGTGCTTGGCAGATGCACCTAGTCAAGCCAAGCAGCACATGTGTACGAAAAAGGAACAAGAGTTACATAAGTTACTGATGGAGATGGCGAGCTGCGAGGGGCGAAAAGGGGGTGGGGGTGTCATGTTTACATCACTGACGATCAGAGCCAACAAATACCTGTGACTACTGCAAAGTCATTTGACCCGGGAATGAATGCCAGTTGTACCGTTTCCCACTGAAGACAAAAGCCAGATGTTAGTGGGTGTTGGTGGTGTTTTTTTGTCCAGTGGAAAAGGGGCTTCAGTCTAAAACTTGGTTCACACTAACAGAACACAACCTGTTAAACATAGGTTATAAAAGTGATGTGGTTCTCAGAGCAGGTTGTGATTTGTAAGCCACCCTAGTTGCATGAACTACGTCCACATAGCAGAGAAAACTTCACAGGGTGTTGACGTCAGCTTGTTGGCTGTTCATCTTTTTCACATGCAACATACAGTAGATCTTTCCCAGTGAGCATTTTGTGATAAATCGAGTTTTCTTTTAAGCCAGGCAAATATTTGACAACAGAAACAGGGAGATGTTCCAGTGACAAGATTTGTTTTACATTATACACTTCAGTGCAGCTCTCAGTGACGACAGGCTGCGATGGAGGTGATGGAAAGTGGGCTTCTTAACATCCTCTTCCCTTCAACTCGCTGCCAGGTTTAGAACTTCAGTCCGTGTTCATCTTCCAGATGTTGTACCGCTCAGAGAAAAGCTAAACACCTCATGACACAGTAATGCCATTGCTTAGAAAAAGCTCACAGTGTTTGCATTACATTTAAACTTATTAATCAGGGAATTTATCTGTTTTTCTGATCAAAATAATCAATAGTACAATGTTCTTTAAGTTGCTCTTTATGTTTAAATCTTGGTTCATCAGCCAATTGTTTGTTTCATTTCACCCTGGTACAGTATCATCGTCATCATCAACATCATCATTACTAACAACAATCTGTTTGAAAAAGTTTTAGAAATCTCATTGACAGTGCAGGCACTCTGGAGTGTAAACTCTTATTATTTTTACTTAAAGGATCAGTGTGTAGGATTTAGTGGATGTCACTTGCAGTGAACTTGCAAATTGTAAACACCTTGTATCGCCCTCCCCTTCCAAGCATGGCAAAGAAGCCTATGGTGCCTGGGAAACTTGTGAAAATGCAAAAGACCAAATTTAGACCCAGTGTTTGCTTTGTCTGTTCTGGGCAACCGTAGGAATATGGTGGTTCAACATGGCGGCCTTCGTGGAAGAGGACCCGCACCCTCTGTAGATATAAATGTCTCATTCTAAGGTAACAAACACACAATTCTTTTTTTCAGGTGATTATACAATATTGAAAACATACTAGAAAACTATACTCCCTTTCTGCCATATTCTGCCAATATATCCTCATAAATGTTTCACACTGGACCTTTAATTTGGAGAACCTTTGTTGCCTCAGAACCAGACAAATCTGCACGCTTATGTTTTATTTGCTCTGGAAGCTGCGTCTGGTCCCTCTTTCGTTCAGACAAATTTCCAGCTTACTTGGTTCATGTCGGGTAACTCACAAGCCTTTATTTAATATGAGCAGGTTTGATATGATGACTGACTATGGAGTGTTTTTGAGACCTTTTCATTAACAACTAAGATGGCTGCCACTGATATGGAACTTTTGGTTGAATCTGCTATTGTGTCCGTAAATGAACTGGGCAGTATACTTTCTCTGAGGGCAGATTCACACCTAAAGGTCCGGTTCCGCAACAGAAACAATCAAACCAAAGCGAGGATGATGCATTGTTTCAATCCGACTGGTCCGGTTTGTGTTCAAGTCATGTGGTTGAAATGTTGTTTGATTATTGGTCATACATTTGGCAGGTACAAAGATTACAAACCGGGATATCATGGAGCATCATCAGGTTCTGTTCGTGTTGGTGTTTATCTGGAGTGCAGATCAGCAGACTTTAGAGGATCGTGCATGAGAACGACCCATTAGATAACAGAATAATGCAGACACTTCATCATGAGTCCAGATTTGTCTCCTGTTAGTCCAAATTTTAGTAACTACTAGTTCATTAGTCACCAAAACATGAAGAAAAAACACATTTTAACCAGTGAAATGACACATACAATAGTATGCTTCTGTGATCGCTTTGAATCATGTTGACACCAGAAATTAACCGCTTCATTTGACAGCTGTCCAAGACAACGGACAGAGAGCCGCCCACACCAGAGTTTGAGTACTAAAAGGACAACCAACTATAGAGTTTTGTTGACAAGAAACAAGTGTGCCATGCTTCCAACAGGATTTGATAAAAATGTCATGTGTTTTGTTGCTCTGATTGGTTGTAGGTCTGTTAAATAGCCTCCAAAGGCATTTCACTGATAACACCCCTGTGAACTGAAAACAAACTGAGAGGTTCCACACTGATTTCCATTTGCAAATTGGTCGGGCAATGCCAGGCTATGACTTTTGTATACTTTCTCTTCACTATCTCCAGAAGGTCTTTGTTTACTGGAAATTACAGCCATTATTCTCTTTTTGAAGCTTCTTTCGTGTGTGTGGAGACATCTAGTTTTTAAACTGTTTTAACTTATCCGTTCCTTTTATGAAATAGTGGTTATTTTTCTTGAAAACCTGAAAATTGTGAGCCTTATAAAAGCTCTCTTTCCTGTGTCAATTAGTCTCTGAGTTAAAACAACTTGTCTTTATTTTTAGATCTGATCCTATGGAGAGAAAAGGCACATATTCACTCAAAAAAAATGAAGAAGCCAGTGGCAACAGAAACACACACAGACACGCAAACACTCTTACAAGCAAACCTCCAAATGGCCTGAATGAATTGAGGTAATACTTCAGATGAATTGATGTGGTTGAGCCTGATGGGGTTTTCATATGTGTGTGTATAAACGCAGATAATGAGCCAGCTGTTAAACTGTTACAATGACCAGATTCACACACATACACACACGGACACACAGTCTGCCAAAAGTTAAGCTATAACAGAGACAATATGTGCAATAAGGCACCATTAAATAAAGAATGTGGCCTTAAAAGAACATTAAAAGAATACCTTGTCTGTTGTATTTCAGTCCCACCATGTCATGTGTCAGACTGACGTGTGTGTCTGTGTATTTGTGTGTGATGTATGAGCGGCTGTCGGGTGTATGAACTTTGGTGCCGTGTTTGTTTTCTGATAACGTCACACATGCTTACTCTGACTCTAAAACACTAAAATAACAGCAGAAGTGTGTGTGTGTGTGTGTGTGTGTGTGTGTGTGTGTTGTGTGCGTGTGCATGCGTGTGTGCATGCGTGTGAGTGTTTGGCCACTATTCTAAGTTGCAACTCATTCCAGCCTGTGAACTTGTTGGGTGTTCTCAGTGTGTGTGTGTGCACATATTTTCATCTGTTTCACTGCGTGCACACCCTTGCTTATATTTCAGCATGTTGATATGTGTGTATATTGTGTGTGTGTGTGTGTGTGTGTGTGTGTGTGTGTATACAGTACATATACATTCTCAGTATCAGTATGTGGCTCCGTGCCCACAGCTGCTCGACTCGTCTCCGCCTGCAGATCTGCATCTAGTTAGTTGAGTGCACAGCGTCAAAGTGAACATCAACCTCAAACCAAACAACAACAACTCCAGCCACCACACCACCACAAATCCTCTGTCTCCAGCCACACACACTTCACACGCCCTTTAAAATGTCAGTTTGATCAAAAGCAGACATAAAAAAAAAAAGGGTCTGTGGGTTTTTGAGTGTGATTAAGGGCATTGGTGGAGTCAATATGCAACTCTGTCTCCTACAAATTACATTTATATGCCACTAATTTGCAACAGTAAATACATTTTGAGAGAAATGTAACACTTTATTAGTAAACACACTTTATGCCAAGTCGCAAAATGCTGATACTGACCATGTCTGCTACATTTTCAGTGACAATGTATTTCTTATCTTTGTTTGTCCTCAATCAGCAGAATGACAGCATTCACCTTCCAAAACCCTTATAAATCACTGTTGAAAACAAATCAGTAGGAATTTAAACAGCGATGTTTGAAGGGCAGCCATGGCATCTGTGAACCATTGCAACAGATTACTGTAGTAGTGGAAACTGAATATCATTAAGCATTACTCTTCAACTTTTACAGGTCCAGCAATTTAGATTTGTAGACAATACAGCAATCATTTGATGTATTGTGAGGTACAACAGACCAGTCGTTGAGAAAGAATTGTGGAGAAGTGGAACATTCTTTTTCTTGACTTCATCTTTTCGTTAACTGTCACTCTTTAAAGTTCCTAATTTTGTGATGGGGCGATGTTCTGGTTAAGATTAATTTAGGTTCATGCACAAATATGACTCAGTTAGGTTAAGAGAAAAATTAGATAAAATAATTGGTTAAAATAAGTACTGCTTACAAAAACATAGTCTGGATTGAAATTACAACTTAATTAAGGATAGTGGACCTTTGTTGTCATGGCTACAATTATGAAAACATAGTAAAGGTTATGGAATGATCACCGTCGTTGTTTAAGAAAAATACTTTGACTGTCAGTTGGAAATTGACTTTGTTGCTCACCTGACTTCCTCCTTGTTCTAATGGACAGGAGTCATAATTACTACTACAGCTGCTAGAAGGCTTGAACCTAAACAAATTCAAGTCACTGTTGACTCCTCCAAAACCTGACAAAGACCACAATCTTTCCCTAAGCCTAAAAAAAACCTTAAGCAGAGCATTGTCACATCATAAAACAGATTTATCTTCAACAGTGATTTGTAATGTTTTGAAAGGAACAAACAAATGATGTTGGCGTCAGATCAAAAAACCCTTATATATGTCATTCTGGGTGGTGGTTATTAAGTTAAGAGTGTAATTTGTTGTTTAATTTGGAAGACTAGCTGACCTTTCTCTAAGCTTAAAGGTGCTATTGCTCGCACTTACACACATGCTTGCACTCCATAGGTGCAAGCGAACATCTTGGACATCAGCCAGAACAGTGACATGACATACATGAGACTGAATGCAATTCACCGGCATCATGTACAGAAGAGGTAAGCAGAGTTAGGTTTGTGTTGTGATGGGTGCCAGCTGATTGTTGACATTAGTTTGATAGCTGATCTTGAAATAAAATCCCAAGTCCTCTGTGTCTGAGACGATACAAGAACAATTAAATATGTTGCAGATTCTGAGACGTGATGGAGGCCTTCAAAAAGTGGTCTTGACACAGGTCCTAAGAACAAGACTGATCTCGACTACTACAACTACACTACACTACATTAGCCGACTTTTGCTTGTGTTGCACACTATTGGCGCTGTAGGGGAGGTCAAGAAGGGCAAGGCACTTGGAAGCATGCAAACAGCACATTCCTTTGAAAGGAAAAACTGTGACACATTGGCAATAAAACTACATTAATACATCTAAATTGCTCTACCTTTCACCAATGTGCTTTTGTTTCCTAAACTTAACATCATGACCATCCACCCTGACCACCTCCTTTACGTTACAAGAACGTAGCACTTCATTCCCTGGAAAACCTTTGCCAGTGAAAACAATCCAAGCTGCAAATACATTTCCCATCTAAACGTAAGTGGTAAAACAAATACTAGTAGTATATAAATGTAATTTATAAGACAGGGTTAGCATATGTGTCTGTGTCAGCCCTGTGGCTGTATGAGTGTTTTTAGAAGGCTGTAACCTCCTCACACACACACCCTCCTAAAAAGAAATCCTGTGAGCCATCAAACAAGTATTCTGATATCACTTCCTTGCCTAAATAAAGTTTAATTCGTTTATTAAGCGTCAGCGCACGCCAAGTTGCAATTATCACTACATGGTGCAACCGTAACTCTGGAATACCCCTGCTCTCATTTTCCAGGCTTGTTGCTGGCAAACGGCTCGTCCAAAACCGGCTCATCAGTGAGTCATGAGCGGAGGGAAGACTCCCGTCACCCCCAGCCAGCGAGCAGTCACAAAAATCACCAAGAGGGGAAGGAGAAACTCAGATCCTATATTCTTTACACGGTTCATTACACTCTTAGAAATAATGGTGCTAACTAGAACCATAAAGCACAGAAATAACACAGAATAATAACGGTGCCAACTGGAACCAAAACAGCAACAAGATTTCTGTAGGATTCCAAGTAAAAAGACTTTAAGACCTTTTAAATGCCACGTACCCGCCACCAAATAATAAAATGAAGAACCACCTCCTAAATTAGACGTTCTTCAATTGGTGGTCTTTGTACAACCAGAGAGCATTTGGAAGAGCCATTTAAGAACCATTATTTTTCTGAGAGTACCTGCCAGGAAATAACTACAATAAAATGAAGAACGTTAAGTACTTTAAAGAACCACATAAAGTACACAAAGAACCATTCCCTAAATAAAGAGGTTCTTCGATTGGTGGTGGCTGTTTATAGAACCAGAGAACCTTTTGAAGAACCATTTAAGAACCTTGAGAGTGCCCACCACCAAATAACAATAAAATGAAGAACATTTAGTACTTTAAAGGACCACATTTGGTGATCAGAAAACCTTTTGAAAACCATTTAAGAACCATTATTTTTCTGAGAGCCAAGAAAGATTTTTGGTTCCTTTTTTTTTTTGGTTCCACAAAATAAAGGGTTATACCTAGAGCCAGCTGTGACAGGTTTCATCCAGAACCCCCTCTGAGAGGTTCTAAAGAAGAACTGTTCTGTGATGTAAAATTAGGTGCTTGAACTGGAACAGATCCTGTTCAGTGTTGGTGGAAAAGACCTGTAGTGGTTTCTACCAAGAACCCTTTTATATTATGATACAAAGAACCCTTGATGAAAGAGTTCTTCAAGGATTTGAAGAACTCTTTCAAGGATTTGAAGAACTCTTTCTTCCAAAAAGGACTTGTCCTTAATGGAACTCCCAGTCTTACAAAGAACGCTTAACGATACCTTTCTTCAAAAAAGGGTTCTTTGGAAGCAAATGGTTCTGGGTAGAACCTCAGTTCTTCAGGAGGAACCCTTTTGGAACCCTTGTTTCTGTGGGTGTATGGCTGCATTATGTTGGACTCTGTTTAATAATGAATGAAGCCATGCGATCATCTCTCTGCTGGCAGAGGTTGTATGAAGTATCTCACTGGGTGTCGTCATCCGACCGGCCCTATTCCCTGATGTCTGCCGTCACCAAGTTGACCACTGACCTGGGCGACGGCGTGTGTGTGGGTGCCAGGTGGCTTGTTGTCATGCAACACACAATGGCTGCAGGTCATTGTGTGCTAATGACTTTGTGTATGATGGTTGAATCATATTCACTTTTCCCAGGGTGGTTTCCAGTGTCTCCTGCCCCTCCTCACCCTTGTGTCCCTCACAACACCCTCACCTCTCCTCCCTCCTGCCTGCAGTGACTCACTGTGGTCTGCTGGCGCTCACACCCGCAGACCTGGGTCGGAGGGTGGGACTGGGTGGGTAGTGGTGGGTGGGGGTGATGGGGGTCAGTGGGTGGGTAGCGGGTGTTTCCTCTTATATTCTGGATGGCTACACACGGATAAGTGTGTGTGTTTAGCGACCTCTGGAAGGCTTTTGCTAGGTGTGGACATTATGACTGGATTCAGCTATAATGACAGTTTTAGTCCACACCGCGTGCAGACACACATGCACACACTCACACACAGACACACACACACGGACAAACAGCTGCTGGAACACTTAGCGGTGAAGCCATATTTGCAGAAATCACAGTGACAAGCGGTATTAACCCTAAATGTCAGCGTCAATTTTACTAAGAGAAGTGCAGCACGTTAATGTGGCCTGGGCCAACATTTGGCTTGGCTGCAACCCACTGGGAAGGAAACCCTACTCTGCTTTTTTTTAAATGCACGACTTTTAATCATGTTTTAAGTTTCATTTTATTATGCATTTTAGGAAGCTTCGCTCCACAGCCGAGAGTCTGTGTGTTTCACTGTTAATGCACATGATTTATCAGGGCTAATGTGACTGTACTTTGTCTGATTGTAGGAATAACTCACCTTTATGAGCCAGGTCCTGTGATACAGTTGTCATCTGGTTTGATTTACATGTCCCACACATGTCAGTGTCCTATCAATTGGTTCTCAGATCATGTCCATGCTAAGGCAGCTGGATTTAAGAACAGATCTTTGGGTGTCCAGGTGGTTAAAATACACACTGATTCTGGCAAGAGGCTGGGGCCCTTGTTGGATGTCATACTTCTCTCTCGTTCATGTTTCCTGTCTGTGTCACTACTGTCCAACAAGCCCTCCAAATTAAATGAAATATGTCCTCTGTCCTCTAGAATGACACATAGAAGAGCTGTCTGGTCTGACACTATCAGCAGGTTGATCATCATCATCTGTCGGTGCCTTTCAAAATTGTTACAAGACACTTGGAAAATAAATCACTTATTTTATGTAACAATTCTATGGTTAAGGTTCGGCACAAAATCAGCTTGGTTTGGGTTTAGGCAAACATGTTGGTTTGGGCTGAAATGACACTAAAGTTGGCTGACTCTCCTCGTAATTGTTATGGTAAATGGACTGCATTTTATGTAGTGCTTTTCTAGTCCTTCAACCACTCAAAGTGCTTTACAACAACATGTCACGTTCATCCATTCACACACACTCTCAGAATTTGGGGGAGCAATCTGAGGGTTAAGTATCTTGCCCAAGGACAATTCAGCAACAGACTGGAGGAACTAGGGGTCGAACCACTGACCTTACAATTGGTGACGACCTGCTCAACCTCTTGAGCCTCAGCTAGAATAAACAGTTAATCAAACTTTATTTGTATAAAGGTCTAGGCCAACTTTACTGAGATCATACAATCATGCAGAGTACAATTACTCAATAGGTTTTAAGTAAGTTATGAAGACTTTGAGCTGCTGACTGTTCTGGTGGCTTGGAGTATAAAACCATTTGTTTGGCTCTTTGGAACAACCAAAAGACTCATGTCAAATAAATAAATAAATAACTTAAAAAAATAATAATAACATTCACTTGTGATTTTAAAAAAGGAAACTAACAGCAGTACTGAATATTAAAGTCCAAAGTTTTGCTGACCCATCCATCCTCCCCAACAGCCTACCTACACAGACCTTGTCACTGACCCCAAAAACAGACCCCTGACATGGAGAGAACTCTATTGTGAAGTTTGCAGATGACACGACCATCACTGGTTGGATTTCAGAAGACGATGTGACTTCAGTAGTTTTGCAGAATGATAAACAGAAAACAACCTACTGCTCAAGGTCAGCAAAACCAAGGAGCTGATTGTTGATTTTTGGAGAAAGGAGGCAAAGATGCAGATTCCTGTCTCAGTGGAGCTCAGGTGGAGCAGGTCAACAGTTTTAGGTTCATCACAGAGAACCTGTCATGGACATCACACATGTCCACGCTGGTTAAGAAGGCTCAGAAACAGCTGTATCTCTTGAAGAAACTTAAGAAGGTAAAATTCCCATATCATATTCTCATTAACTGTTAACAGAGGTGCAACTGAAAGCATTCTGACTGGAAAAGTCACAAATTGGCACGGGATGTGCGTGGCTCAGGACACAAGAACTCTGCAGTGGGTAATTAAAACTGCTCAGAGGCTCTTCATCTTCTGCACTCTCCAAACCACATGTGGCCTGTCTGAAGCAGCCACACAGCTGGAAGCCAAAGTCTGCCATCTAAGCTAGTTCCACAGCCTTGAAGGAGCACTAACCAAGTTAGCACCTGGACTGCTAACTCTACAACACAAAAAACTGGAGAGGCTTGCATCCCTCCTCCCAGCAAGTGGACTAAACACAACAAAGACAAATTTCTCTTCAACATCAGATTACCCTTTTTCCAGCCTGGCTCTCCCTTCACGAAACAGACCGCCAGCTTTCAAGCACCTCAAAGCAATCGCTCTTACCCTAAGGACTGTTGGACATGGCTAAGCATAGAGCTGCTTAACATTGGAAATGTACATGTACTTATCATTTTTAACTGAGGTATTGTTGCAGTGAATGTTCATAGTTGTTATTCAGTAGTCACACAGCTGAGTGAGGTTAGTTTATGCTATACATAGACACGGCGGTGTTGTATACAACTAACCATCCTCTCTGTTAACCTGTCACCATTATGTTACACGAACAGACCACACAGTGCTCACATGGCCATTCTCCTTTGTTTGAACTACCCAGCCGTAGTACCCGATCAGAGTGCCAGATTGATAGCTTGGTGAGACTAATATTTTATCAATTAGCTAACATTTCTCTTCTTTTGAAGAGTGGTGCCCCTCTTCAAAAGTATTCAATGAAAATTAAATCCTATATTCATTATTATTGAAAGCTAAACTTGTCTGTACAATAGTCTGACAACAGGAACAGAACAAAATATGTAAATGAAAGCAACTAAAATGTGTGTTTGGCAATACTGGAATACAGTAGGTAAGTGTTTACTTGAGGGCAGAGGGCAACAGACCTCAAATAGGATGCTTCACTCTTTTTTGTTGTGTCTGCCACAGAAACAGGATGGAGATGAAAAAAATAACAGAGAGCTTGTTGACCTGGAAACTCTAGTGTGTTCAATGTGTGTGTTAAATAGTATTTTCTGATTAATTTATATTAGCATGGTTATGGCCTCAGGTTGGTATCATAGTGACTCAATTAACACTTACAAAACACCACTTAGCACCAGCAAACTAGCCACAGGGCTACAACACACACTGCTGGAACAAGTCCTGTATACTCTGACAGATGACCCTGTATCGTGTGTGTGTGTGTGTGTGTGTGTGTGTGTGTGTGTGTGACTGTGTGCATAAATATGGAGGGATGGGGACTGTCAGCTTTGCTTTTGTTAACAAACAACCTGCGGGGACACAAATGTGCAGAGGAAAAACTATTCTCACCATTAGCAGAAACAAACTCCTCACTGCAAGGGGAGGTAAAAAATATCACAATGAAACCAGACTTACTCACAGAACTGTGACATGTGAGATAAAATACAGCACTGAACATTTAATCACTCTATTCATAGTCATTTTATACAGAAACATGCAGGTTAACATTAATCCACACGTTCATTTTTCCACCCACACGTGTCAAGTTACACCAGTTTGTTTTTTTTTAGTTCAGAGTTACAACAGGTGAACATTTTTCTTACAAGAAAGTGATTCTCTGCACAACGAACAAAAATAGACACATTAAAAACCACAAATGAGGACATAAGAGAAAATTAATGCAGAAAAAATGAAGCACATTTGTTTAAATTATATATATATTAACTTGTATTCTGTTAACTGTTAGAAAAGAAATAAGTTTTTAAAAATTACAATGTTCATGTAGACTTTCAAAGTAAATGCACAAAATCTATTTGGGTAGGCTTAAGGAAAGATTATGCTTAAGTGTACATAGTGTAACATAATGCAAGGCAACGCAATGTAATGTAACGCCATGTAACATAATTACGTCTTAAAAAGAAGTCAAGATTGACTATTCATTTCTCATGGGACATAAACAGTGGTCTCCTGGGTGAAAGTCCTGTTTGTTTGACCCATCCGTCCACCTCTCCTCCTCCAGATGCAGACTTTTTTGCTCTTTCTACTACATCATGTTATTTTGACGGCATATCAAAACATAATAATAAATCAAGTATATGTGATTAGGTTTTTACAAACTAATACACAGCTTTAAGGACTACCAAAGTTGGAAATAAACAGTTTAGAAAATATTTCTATGGCAGCCAGACATCAACAGCAATGTACATACAGTACATATGGTTTTGTGTCGAAGTCTATATCCCTGTATATGTGCATTTCCTCTTCTCTGATCCTGACCCCAACACCTAACCATAAACCTAACCTAAGCTCTAAACCAAACCCCCAAGAGGGAATCAGACATTGGCACAAGATGGGGATCAGCTGGTCATGTTACTGTTATAATGGTCACAGTAACCAGTCAGAATATGCAGGTATTTGTATCATTCAAATGCAAGTATGTAACAATATGATATCCTAACAGAAATTGTCTGAATGTGTGCTAATACAGTATTTCTTAGAGAGTCAGAGCACTGGAGAAAAGGTGTGTTTCATTCTTGTACTGGGGACCAGCTGAACTGTAGAGAGACAGCCTGCTACAGTGAACTGACAACCTACAACATACATTTGCTTGTAGCGTGTCGACTTTCTGTTTGACATGTGTTGTTCTCAGGCGCCCAAGGTCGAATAAGTATGTACTGTGCACGGCGTGTATGTGTGTTCATTGTTTTTGTGTCAGACGAGCTGTTCGCGGCGACAAGGCTACAGTGGGGAAACTCGTACGCTAACGACATGTGACAAGGGTACACAGAGTTGACCCAGTCTCAAACTTTCTCTCCTTTTTTCTCTTTTTCACATCATTTTCTCAGTCTGTCTCTGAGCTTAGTTGACAGCAGTTGTGTGGAAGGAAAACCCTCCGGCGTTGTTTTTCCATGTCACTGTGAAGCACTGTCATCCAGTCCCAACCGCTCTTGCCAATAGTCACCAGCCGTGATTCCTTTAACATGCTTTTGGTTAGCTGGGATTCTGCAAAATACTCTGGCAATGTGAATCTAATGATCTGCCTGTGCCACAGATTTAAAGCCAGCTCGGCCACTCTTGCTCTGATTTGAAATGAGCTAATTAGCTCTATGTTATAAGCAGAGGAATCTGAGTAAGGATTAGGAGAAAAGGGCAGGAGGGGTGTGTGTATGGAGGGGTACTATGTGTGGAAGAGCTGAGTGGGTGAAAAGCAGGCAAAAGTAGGAGGATGTGAACCAAACCGAGAGGGTCAAACAGAGGGTGACGCAATTGTGGGTGTCTTAGTGGGGGAAAAAAGGCATGATAATTAGCCCGTTAATCATCTGGTTTGCATCACTGAAGGAGCCCCAAAAGCCTTCAGGTTAGACACATCTGTGTGTGTGTGTGTGTGTATGTGAGTGTGTGTCCAGGTATGCTGAGTACCGCTGCACAGTTGGTGACCCCATAAAGTCCTGCCTGCAGGAGAACAGTTCTCCACAGCCATAACTCAGCGTTTCAACCAACCTTCACCGAGATCCTGACAAGAGTGCTGATCTACGCTGCAGCAGCAGACACGAGATTCATGCCCGTCCAGATTCTACAAAAGCAGCGACCAACAAACTCCATAAAATATCTCGCAGAGAGCTGCTAAGCAGGCTGACCAGCCGTCACGGGAGAGTTTTGAGTTCAGTGTCATTTCAGCAGCAGCAGAAGTTTTACCTTACAGCACAAAGTCGAAAGTGTCCTGATATCGAGTTGCAGCCATTTTTCCACAGTCATAACCGTCTGAAATACAGGACTGTTCCTCTTTTTTTTTACATGTCTCTTTCTTGTGATTCCTTCCTTGTGATTTATTTAATGCTCGATGATGAACTAAAACCAATAATATGTTCACTGTATAATCACCAGTGACTTTAAATGTTCCACAAAAGTGTGCAGAAATATCACTCCACAATATAATATTGATGTAATTGTTTTTGTGCCTCTTATGTTTCAAAAATGTTATTTTGCCTTTGCATAAATTTATTAAACGGATAGATCATCCCAAAATGAAAATTCAGTCATTATCCACTCACCTTCATGCCAGTTGAAGGTCAGGTTTTAGTTTTTTAGTCCACAAAACACTGCTGGAGTTTCACAGGAAAACAGTGTTGCAGAATCTCCCAAACAATTTAACACTGAATAGTTTTCAAACAACAACAACAAAAAATAAATAAATAAATAAAAAACAAAACATAAAATACCTCTGTGTTGCTCATCTGATGTAATCCAAGTCTCCTAAAGCCCAGACATGCCAAGTTGACTTGAAAGATGTAATTTACACCATGTTTTTAACTTAAATCTTCACCTTAGATCCTTAGCTTGGAGCCACATTCACGTACGAATGCATGCCGTCTGAACTTGGTGTGTGTGGTGTGACAGTGTGCGTGTGTAAAGAATGACATGTTTGAGCTTTAGGAGATTTGTATGACAACAGATGAGCAGTATGTTGACATTTTGTTTTTTGTTTTTTTTGTTTTTTGTTTTGTTTGTTTTTTCCAGTTGTTTCTTCCATTTTAAAACTGGTCACCATTCAGTTACATTGTTTGGGGGATTCTACAACACTGTTTTTCTGTGAAACTCCAGCAGTGTGGAGTAAAAAACTAAACCTGACCTTCAATCGGCATGAGGGTACGTAGACGATGATTGAATTTTCATTTTTAGGTGAACTATCCCTTTAAGTTGGGGCTGGCATTGTTCCGATGGCCTATTAGTCGAAAATCTTAATAGTTAAAAAAGTGTCTCATTCGACCAAAAGCCCATTTGTGTGACAGCCTGTAATCCCAAAAACAAAACCCATTACTCTAAAGGCTGATTGCTCCAAAACACCAACACAGTCTCCAGGGAGTTTATGAAATAGTCATGAAGTTTAACCTGTTACAGTAGAATCGTGTACGTGGACACTTTCAAATGAATGTAATCTCATCCCACGGTCAAGTTAGCAATAATAAATATGCAGCATCAGCTTACGATTTCAAAATAAAGGTCTTGGTCTATGTTTAGACACCAAAACTACTAGGTCAAGTTTAGAAAAAGATTGTGGTTTGGGTTACAATAACTACTTACTTAAAACAATCAACACTGTCTCCCACAGGAACTAAACCCTGGTCTGCTGTGGGAAGGTCCTGTGTTTAACCCACCCGAACAACCCATCCTCCTCTATACACCTCCTCCTTTTTCCTCTTTATGCTACATTCATTGTTATTACTTTGTAAATCATGGTGACTGTCACAAAAAAAAGACAATTTGTGTCCATGTAGATGAATCTATAGATTACATGTTTGGACTATTTCATGAACTGCCTTGATACTGGGCTGGAGACATTTTGTGTTCTTTTTTTTTACATTTTATCCATGGTCATCATTCATTGCCATTGTACTGGATTTGGCTGCAACCCTGTTTTCTGCTGAAACTCCAGGATTGTTTTGTGAACTGAAGATCTTCACCCATCCTCACATCAGCATAGGGGTGAGTACATATTGAGTGGGTTATCGTTCTGGGTTGGAATATTGCTTTAAAATAACTAATCAAATACTTTATGGCAGTTCTTATCTCAAACCTCTTTCAGATACGCACTCCTTTCCGTTAATCTGATGGCATTTTAACATGTTGGTCTCAAGTCTGAAAAACAACCTGATCACTTTCACAACAACAATCTTACCAAGTTGGATCTAGTAACATTTCTGTATCAATGGTGGCACAGCACAAGTCTGAACTGAAGGCTGTCAGATTTAATGTAAAGGCTGCAGCAGCAGCACAAAGTTAAACGTGCACAAAGAGAGAATAATGAGTTTCTTGTTCTGTCTTCTAAGATCACTGCAATTAATTTGTCACATCAATCTTCATCTCTTATGCACAAAGAAGTCAAATAAACCATGAAACACTGTTCTTCTCAGATCATATCAATCTATGAAAACTAATTTCCTCTCAGGGTGTGACTGGGGTAAAGGTTAAAAACCCCTCATATAACCACAGTAATAGTCTGACAGAGATGTGACGTCAGTCAGAGTCGGAGGTGCTGAGAGAAACTCAGTCTACAACAAAACTACTTGGTTAGGATTAGGAAAAGATCATGGTTTAGGTTAAAATAAGTACCCTATGCATGTGATGCATATGACATTAAGTAACTTGGACCTTAAATAACATGGTCTTTTAATGGGAAGGACTGATGTATCACCTACATGCAAAACTGAATTTTGTTGTAGGCCTATGTACTGCACACAATTTTAAAGTGTAAAGTTGTGTTATTTGAATCTAGACTGAAGAGGAGGATTAAAGCCTGGTTACTGACAACAATTTACAACACCTTTAAAGCATTTTACACAACAACAGACCTGAACACCAACATCCTGCATGTCAAAGCAGCAACAGCAACACAATGCAACAACATCATTGCATGAGAACTGCAGGGAGTCACTCCAGTTTTTTGCAGGAACTCTTGAAAAATGCCCTGTAAAGCACCTCAAATTGTTTGTGTGATTGAAAAGTAAATCCTCTTTCCCATTTCAAATACTTGTGTACTACACATATACCTAATACATATGCTGTAGTAAGAAAGTGGAAAATATTATATAAGTTTAAACATTTCAATCAATCGATTTTTTTAATGCCTGGACTTAGAGATAGGGTTGCAATGGTATGTATTTTCATGGTATGATAGCTATCTCAGAAAATACCACAGTATCACAGTAAAAGGTGTTACAAAATGATTATTTATGAAACTTGACACCAGTTTTTTTTTAATGGAAGCACATGTAAAAATAATAGATAAGCAAATATACATGGTACAACCATCAATTTTCATTCCATGGTATTCCGTGACACCTGTATTCCGCTGCCACCCTACTACCCATGATTTTTAGTGATATTTATGCCAACTGCATGGATGAATATATTCCTGTGCAGCAAAATGTTTTATATGCATGTGAGCTAACAAGAATTAAACAAGAGTCTGAACTTAACATCCTGTCATTCAATGCTTGTGCACTGTGACTGTTGGATATTATAAAACAGGCAGCAGAATTCACTCTCAAGGGTTTGGTAAGTGATGAAACTAATGAGACAATTAGTATTGATGAATTTGCTATTAGAAGAGAGGGTGAACGTCCCTCGCTTCCACCCTGGTCATTGATTAAGACTTCAATGAATTTAAGAATCCATCAGTGATGCAGCCTGTGAGAGAACAGTCTGTTCTGTTTCTATCACTTTAACAGACATGTTATGTATTACCTGCTGAAAGTTGCTCTCGAACACATAAAATAAATTCATCTGACAGAAATGAATTACTTTGTGTTTGGAGTTCAGCAGCTAAACGGTGCTGTAGACACAACAACAACTGCATGTGATGGTTGGCCACAGACGCCCTGCAGCAAGTCTGTCAGGTGTGTCAGGGTCCATTTAGACAGAGGTGAGTTATTTTAGTATCCACATGGTCCACCTCGCCACCCCTCAGTAACAGTAGCTCTTCTATTAGCAGCTGTAATGCTCTGACCAACATGCACTTCTGTCTTTCACATCTGGAGCTGCCTCAGGACGTGCGCTGAAGCTGACTGGTGTTGGCAGGCCTCTTTGACTGGTCACTGGCGTGTGAATGTGTGTGTGCTCCCTCACCTTGCTGTAGGCAGGACATTACAGTGAGAGTTGAAGGGGCCCGCTGTGAGGTCACATGCCCACACACTCACACAGCTCCTCCTCGAGGCATCTTGAGGTCAGCGAAAGTGTTGCCCAGTTTTTGGCGGCTGTGAGGAAACAGGAGGGTCAGACTTGGAGAGACATTGCAAAGACTTGACGTAGGTCTTGAGAAGAGGAAGGTGGATGAAAAAGAGGGGCGATGCAGGCAAGCTGGAAGCCACTGACACAGGTATGAAGGGAGGAAGAGTTTAGCGGACGAGGTGGTGAGCCAAACAGGGGTTTCAGGGGAGTTTGTTTAAGATAGAGGTTGTTTATTTGATCCCAGTGAGAACACCTGTGGCTCGGGCAAGACACACAAACAAACTGAGAATAAACCAAGCTGAGTTATTAATCCCTCAGCTGTGACACGCTCTCTCTAAACTGAATTTCTCGCTTACTCACAACAGGGGTGAAACTGCCTCATAAATACATTGTGAAATGCAGTGTTTATCAGTGTGCTGAAGTGCTTGTCAAAGCATCAAACACTGTCTGAACCTTAACTTGTCTGAAGCAAAATTGAAGTGTTAGGTTGATTTTCTGTAACTTAAAGCAACATCATGTAAAATTTTGGTATTTTTTTTTTACAATTTGGCACCCCAGTTTCAGAGTGAAATGCACTTATACACTGCTGTCAGAAATTAGGACTGCTGTATATGTGCATTTGTTCTGATTACATTACTCATAATCAAAAACTAGTACGATGACATCTTTTCCAACACGGCCACACATCAAGCAAGTGCATCAATGCAAGACATAGGAAGTCAGCTAATATTACTAGTCCAACAGCAAACAGTCTGTCTTGCAGCCTTTTGTCTTACAAAGCTCTCGCCAACAACTAAACGCCAGTCCGACATTTACCTTTTCTGGCTGTATCATTGCCACCACTCTATGGCAGCATTCGCGCCACCCTCGTGCCGTCTCATGGCGCTCCGAAGCTCCTGAGCTAGCGGTGCTCTGAGCTCCAATGTTGCTAATTAAGCAACAGTTTTCTTCACTCCACGTCCATCAAGAAACTCTGTAAATCACCGAGAGTTGAGAACAGCCGGAGAACATCAGAAGGAAAAGCAGAAACACCCAGCCACCAAAGTTACATAGCCCTTTTGATCACTGCACCATCAGTGGCTGTTTATATAGCATTTTATAACTCCCCACCCCCACCCAGCATCCTGTAGATGCTGTAGATTCTGACAGTGTCTCTCCAAAAAATTAGCTCTGGCTCTTAACTTTGTTAAAGCGATATTTCACTTTGCCAGAATAAGCCACTCAGTATGTACTCACCCCTATGCCGATGTGATGATGGGTGAAGATCTTCAGTTCACAAAACAATCCTGGAGTTTTAGGAGAAACAGGGTTGCAGCCTCATCCAGTACAATGGCAGTGACCGCGGATAAAACGTTAAAAAAAGAACACAAAACAAACCCAAAATGTCTCCATCCTGCTTGTGTGGTGTAATCTAAGTGTCCGTGAGCTGCAACATTAAAAATTAACCACAAAACATCCTACCGGCTCCATGCTACAGTTGACATTTCAGCTAAAAAACATGGTGTAAATGGCGTTTTTTGCGGTTAATTTTGAATGTTGCGGCTCGTGGACACTTGGATTACACCACACAAGCAGGATGGAGACATTTTGTGTTTGTTTTGTGTTCTTTTTTTAACGTTTTATCCGTGGTCACCATTCACTGCCATTGTACTGGATGAGGCTGCTACCCTGTTTCTCCTAAAACTCCAGGATTGTTCTGAGAACTGAAGATCTTCATCCATCATCACATCGGCATAGGGGTGAGTACATAGTAAGCGCCTTATTCTGGCAAAGTGGAATATCGCTTTAAGGATTATTGGAACCTTAATGCTATCACATGGCCCGCATTTTCACGCGTTTACTTATACCACTTTTTGCTTGTACAAATGAGTGCAACACAGTGAATACCTTCAGGGACAGACTGCCTGAAAGTGTGCATTGTTATTTCCATTTGTACAATTCATATGGACAAACCATCACACAAACTTGTTTGTTTTTAGCACACCACAGCCTTTCGGCCAACAAATACAAGATAACAGCAAGCCTGCTTTTGTTTCTTCAGTTCAGAACTTTTCAATTGCAGCTGCTCCTCCTCTCACTGCTCTCTAGATCTGTTTTCTCCATCACCCCATGTCCTGTAGGAGGAATCTGACAAGGATATTATTAATGCGATAAAGACTTTTCGCTTCCTCCTCCTCTGGACTGTAATAAAAAACTCTGCGTAAACACAGCAGAGTGGTCCAGATCAGACACTATGCAGATCCCTGTCTTGTTCCCTGATTAACATCTCTGGCTCGTACTGTGTGGTGGAAACCTAAGGCCCAGCGGTGTTTTATTCATCGCAAAGAAATGCACGGATGAATGATTAACACAAAGGCTCTTTGGAGTGGATTTCTGAAAAATGCATGCCAGCATCCATGCACACATACATACAAGAACGCACACACCTGAGGACACTGGCATATAAATCAGAATTAATGCCAAATATGAATCACACATGCCCTCAAATACACACACAGTCACCTTTTGTGGGTCTGAGGACCATCTGTGACAACAGCAGAGGTCCTCTGTGTATAAACTGTCGACAGACATGAGAGCGCTCTGTGTGATGCTCTTCCAGTCAGACATACCTTCACAGTCTGGATCAAAGATGGTCTGTTTACTCCTTTGGGTTACAGAAAGTCAACGGAGCTGATAATAATGTTTAAAATTATTGTGGTTTATTTTCCATTTTTCTTTTCAATATTCAATATTTTGCCAGGATTGTCTTCCTGCAGCTGGCAAAATTATGTCCTCTGAGCTCTTTTCTCAAAGATGTGACTGATGATATTTTAGGGGATTTAGGAATGGGATCACTGTGTGTGTGTGTGGTGTGCAGTTGAGGTACTTTACTATGAAGCCCCAACATTCCTAAATGACACCGTTCCCACAACTTTGCTCAAAAGACCAAGCGTCATATCCTCTCTGCCCTTCTAAGGACAACTCTTCAGTCTCCGATGCATGGGTGCAGACGTGTAAATGTAGAACTTAAAACAATAAAGATGAATTTATATGGGACAAAGAAACCTTTGAGGCAACAGAAGTTCATTCTTCCAACCTGAAATTTAGAGGGGAACATGTTTGGGTCACGTCTATGTGTTGTTGTTTTTTTTACTTTATGACTTTGCCATGTACGTTTTGATCCAAAGAGCACCTGACCATGGGAATAATGATAAATCGAGAGGATAAATTGACCTGCTTTATAAATGATTTAAGGGAGAGCACCACTCAAGGGAGTAGTTCATATTATTATGTGCTTTATTCTAATCTCCCAAGAAAATTTAAACATTTCTTAACATAGAGTGAACCTTCCCAAAGATGGACTTTAAACAAGAACTTAATTAATGTCAGTGAGTGTATAGTAAATGTACTTTGCTCTGTGGTAGGATATAACACTTTTGTGCAGTACTGGTCTTGAAGGGATACTGCTCATTTAAACATGTTTTTTGAGCTGTTATCTAAATCATGTTACTGTACCAAGATGAAACACATCAATGCTGGTGTTAAAATGGATATTTCTTTACAAAATTATTTTAAAAAAGTCAGCATTTCATGAGTTGAAAATGGCTCAACAGGCCATCTGGTGTTTTAAATCATCCTGAACCTTGCAAGGCCAATGCTGACCCTGAGTCGACCATTCGTGACTTATCTATGTCAGAAATTTATTTTAAAGAGGAATATCAGTGCCCTCTAATCAGAATTGGGTGGCCCACCTAACTCAGCCCCTGTTCTTGAGTGGGAGTGATGATCCAGCGATTAACGGCAGAGCTAATGCTATGTCCCCCTCAGACACATAATGGAGAGCCTCTCAGCCTCTCTGAGCTGCTAACTTTGACTGAAACTTTTACAAAAAGCTAACTGGCTGCTGGATGTAGCTAGTAACAATCTTGTCATCTAACTGTCTTCCAGGAGGCCACTAAGGGTATTTCCCAAAATGTTGAACTTTTGCTCTATAGGATGAGAATATTTCCTTCACCGCTGTATGACCTGATGTCAGTGAATGTGTGAATGTATTGAGTTTGATGGATGCACTGTATGTTTACATGCACCTGCGTCTCATCTGATCATCCTGTGTTTGTCCAAGGTTGAACTACACTGGTTTTCTGTGTAGTACTGCTCAAAGAAAAACATTCCTTTTATATTCTCAGTCAGTTTCTTTTATTTTCAACTACTTTCGACAGGCGGCTGTACATCAGTTTGATTTCACATCTTATGTAACGAGACAACAGCATTTAACGACAGCATTAAGGTCTAACAAATAAACCACTTAACTATCCAATGCCACAAGAACGCAGCTTTGAATTTGTGGCTCAGGCAGAAATAACCCAAATGTGTAATTTTAGAAATTTATTCCTACTATGCAGACATCACAGCGAAAATAAACAACGTTCATGCTGAGAGGCTTTTAAGGCTTTGCCGAGGTTGTTAATCTAAAGTAACGATTAAGTTGTTTTCCCCTCAAATCAAACCGTATCACAGTGTGCTGCTTTACCTCCCTGAAAATAATACTTTTTCAGAATAATCGTTAGTCGTTTCCTGACTTTATTGTAAAGGCAGCTGTTCTTCTCTGTGTGTGTGTGTGTGTGTGTGTGTGTGTGTTACAGTGGCAGCAGATGATAGCTTTGTATAACGATACCCTTGTGTACCTCAATACATGTGCACACACATGCACACCCTCGCTCACACACACTCCCATGCATATTTTTTCCACCCTATGTGACTGTCCAAGTTGTAGAAGGTGCCAATAGCCTTAAAACCACAGGAAAATTGCATTTCAGATTCATAAATTCAATCGTAATATGAATAACAGCAGATTGGAGCAGGGAGTGGGCTGTTTTCCCAAAGACGGCAAAAACCAAACTAAATGTAAAGATAATGACTTTTTCCACAGTCTAACTGCGCCTCAAATTGCATCTCAACTTACCAGACAAATAAGCAGTTAAAGTAAAGTTGCACTTGAACCTTACATGGTCATTTCATTTTTAATGGTTTACTCCCCAGAGTGTCTTCAAATTATTCAGCGGTCAGTAAATGTGAGTGGTGAGGAAATGTACACAGAGCAGGCTGTTTGTGGCCACCTTATTGCCCTCAGCATTCAGGCTGAGCAGTGATTTTGCGTTTGCAGTGTCTGTTCCCTGTTCTCGTCTGAGAAAGTGCACATTTCCTCGCACTCACACACAGAGACACACACACACAGACAATGTTTAAGACGAGCAGTCAGTTACAGTACTTGGCGGTGGTGGTTGTTCTCATAACATTGTTTCATTGCTGGCATTTTTCTGTGGTTCTAAATCTGGGTCCATGTTTGTTGATGCAGAGGGTGGAATGGAAGTATGTACGTGTGTGTGTGTGTGTGTGTGTGTGTGTGTGTGTGTGTGTGTGTGTGTGTGTGTGTGTGTGTGTGTAATGAATGGGACTCATCATACGCCCGCTCTAGTCATCCCTAGTCATACCGTCTGTATTTATTTGAACAAACTAATGCTTTGATTTACGGGAACTTTTATAGATATTATTCCTTGTCTGTCTTTTCTTTTCCTCCCTGCTCACAGTCTCTCCACATTTCTGTCTCTCTCTCTCAGCTCGCTGCTTTAATCAGGTGCCTGTGTTGAGCCCTTAAACATGGACGATACAAAAGGGAGAAACCCACACTTAGCTCTTGCCTTCTCCCAAGCTATATTGCGCATTGAAATGTACATTTAGACTTTTTAAAGGAACTGTTTTGAAATACGCAAATTTGCTTCCTTGGTAAGAATTAGATAAAGGTATTGATATCACTCTCGTATCTGTAAGATAAATGCAAAGTTAGAGCCAGGAGGTGATTAACTTTGCTTAGTATAAAGACTGGAAGCAGGGGGAACAGCTCCCCAGGCCAGTTAGCTAAGTTAAAAACTACACATGCACCTCTAAACTTGACTAGTCAGCATGTAATACCTTTAATGTATACTTTAATGTGTAATCAGTACACAAATCAAAATGTAAAAACTATAATGTCTTTTTAATGAACAAACTTTTAAAAGCAATGTATTAAGTAAGTAGGTTTTAGTTTTGCAGCTTAAAAATGAATGGTTTTGGTTAATTGGTGATTAACAGTATCATTGCTTTGTGGATTACTGTTGTGAAGCCTCAAGTTTGGCATCATGGCTTCCGCCATCTTGATTTTTTGCAGGTTGAAGTGACCATACTTGGATGAGAGGGTGGAACTGGGGAGGATACACAGTGCTACAGCTCTGTCCTGATTGGATCTGACTGAGAACCTGAGGATGAGCCATTGTAGAGCCTTGTCAATCACTATACTCTAATGCATACCCTACTTTATCATCTATTTTACTCTAAATGGGGCCATAATAAGACTCGAAACTACTGATTGAGACCATAAACTCATTATGAAACTAATGAAAAACTGAGGTAATAAATCAAGTGAGAAGTAGGGTCATGTTCTCACAGACTTCTTGGACTGAAAACCAGTGGACTCACCCCCTACTGGCCATTAGTAAGAATGCAGGTTTAAGGCACTCTGCAGCTTTAACCACTATTTATACTGTCTGTGGGTGAAGGAGAGGTGCATGATTCCTCCTACTGGCACTAAAAAGCATGACCAACAGAGTGTTGAGCAATTAATTTGAAACTGTCACCCAAAGCAAAACGACAGCACCACTTATTTCAGCAAAGGCCCCAAAATGACATCTTTTAGCAGCAAAGCCAACCTAACAGGAATTATGACTCTTGTCAGTTGGGAGCAAAGGACGATAGTCAACTGTGTAATGTGAGTGTCCTCAGAGGTCAGGGTGGATGGGTGGAACAACAAAACATTTGATTTTAACATGAGAGACCGCTGTTAGTTTCCGTTTCAAACCGACAGTCAACATTTGTCTCATCTAACCATGACCACAAACATTCCCTAACCTTACCAAAGTCACTTTTGTGCCTGAACCTAACCAAACCTTAACCGTAGCTGCGTAAGATCATAAAACTGTTTTATGGATTTTGGACAATTTTGGAGGACACTAACAAATCATGCTGTTGGCTCAACATAAGAAAATGCATGCATGTGTCATTTTTGAGGCCAGTTATAAGCAATGTTTTTTGTTTGTCTAATCTGGGGAGCCTATGATGTATTAATCCACACAAATAACAATCCTCTTTACCCATCTTTATCACTGGCTGCATATTCTTCACACAGACCAGAAACATAAAACAATAATGAAATGATTTGATCTGAAAATGAAATAATCTTATCTTCATGTGGGTATTTGTGCTCTTGTAAGTTAATGTATGCATTCCCTCAGCCTCTCAATACACCCACACACGCAACACACACACACACACACACACACACACACACACACACACACACACACACACAACACACCCACACACACACACACACGCACACACACACACAGATCTCCCATAAGTTCATAGGCCAGTCCCCATATCTAATCCCAGGCCTTTAGTGAGACAAAGGACTCTGTTCTCTGTACGGCCACCATGCTAATCTGCCCTCCAAACTACAAAGGCGCTCCAGCGGGCTGCTCCCTGCTTCTACAGGGATTATCATTCACTTTTTGAACCAGCTCTTATGGCTTTGGAAGCAGGAGAGAGATGCAGTTGCATACAGTTTAGGGGGGAGCAAAAGGCACGAACCCACTTGAGTTTATTTTCTTTCACCGAACTAAAAGCGTGATTGAAATGTTAATATAGGAGAGCCTGCAGTCCCATATTCTCCACTCAGATAAATTTCTCTGTCTGTGGAGAGAGAAAGAGGGAGAGACAGGGGATTGTACAATAAAAGAAAGAAAGAGTGAGAAAGAGCAGCAAATAAAGAACAAGCGTTTAAAAAAAAAGAAGTGAGACAGAGAGGCTGGAATGTGGGAGCAGCCAGTAAAAGCACCCCATGTAATCGCCAGCGTAATCCTTGTAAAATAACCCAGCAAAGGTGGTGTGTGTGCATGGATGTGTGTGTGAGTGTGTCTAATTAAACTAGACAAAATAAAAGACTCTATATATTCTTGCACTTAGTCATTAATCAGGCTAGTTTCTTAATATTTCATTTGAAGTTCTTCTCTGTTTGTTATTGGAATTTCAAGTTGATTAGCATGATTTTACAATCCCTCCTCCTAAACCCCTCGACCCCCCCCCCCCCCCCCCCCCCCCCCACGTCTCCCGCTCTTTCGTCAACTGTTGGATTTAATTCCAGTCATGCCTTCATTCTGGAACAAAGCATGCCAAAACTGATCATTTACATGGTGATACTGTGCCTGTCTGCAGTGGCAGGAGGACAGTCAAGGGTAAAATCTCACAGTGCAACATAAATAGGATGAGGGTAATCTCCATAAACTTTGGTGGATTAGTACTCAGGTCTTGCTCGAGGAACAGGCCTTACATGCGACTTACAGCGGTGCATAAACATCAAATTTTTCACCTTGATCATTGTTCCTCTTGCTTCCTCTCTGTCTCATTGACCTTTACATGCAGAGCAGGGCCGGCGACGACGCCAGCATCACAATACATTCATAAACTCCTGAACGCACACGCTCATACATCATGCAGGCCACACTATTACAGATCTCCCACTCTCGGATGTGAACACAAATAAACATCCTGATTGGAGTATTAATCATGCATGAACGCCTACATGCATACACACATACACACACCACCACCACATGCACCACACCCCTTGGTTGTTTAGCAAATTAATTAGGCCAATGTTCAATAGGCTCTTAGCTTTAATGAACAGAGCTGCAGAAAAGAAGGAGTGACGGCAGGAGAGGACCGAGAGGGACGAGCGGCCTGAGAAAAATCAGTCAACGCTCTCTCTGGCTGAGGCTCAGAGGTTAACGACCTTTCTTGGCAGACCAGCACACACTGTGGCTTGAATATTTCTCTGATAATTCAGCAAATATTACTTTTTCACTTGGGAAAAGTCTCATTTGAATAAACACTGCTGTGTTTTGTTGTGATAAACAGGAATATATCTGTTCAAATTAACCTTCACATAACAACTCTGACATTTGTTCCACAGAGCAAAATCTTGCTGCATGCCATATATTACCATTTTCAGAACACATTAGGCTACTCAGAAACCTCATTTACATTAACTGACATGTGGACTGTAGTGGTGTCATGGCTTTCAGTCATGTAGTTAAGGCTAATGGGCACCTGCAGGGGAAGACTTGATTTCAACATAATATCCACACTATATATCACTTATGTGCTGCATTGACTCGATTGAAGGTCTAGGTGTGGGTTGCAACAGGGTGAATGAGTCCATGATTGAGTGGAATGCATGTGAATTTTCACTGTGCTATGCTTATAACAAAGTAAAAAAATCAATGCATGAGTCAAAGCCACAGTAAGTGGATCCAAAATATTCAAAATAACTTTTGACTTTTGTTTGATAACAAAACTAAAGTGAAAACAAGTGGTTGAAAAACAGTTTCTTCTTCACTTCCTCGGTGTCTGTCTCTTTTATCAAAATATTTTTTGGGGCTTTTTGGCCCTAATTATAGAGAATATCACTGAAGAGCTGACAAAGTCCCCTACAGAGGACTGATTCAGTCTGTTTCTATTGATGTGTGGTGATTGCATCATTCAAACTCAAACTGATGTCTTGTAAACAACAAAAATGGATCCTACACTTTCTAATTTAAAGCTACAGTATACAACATTTTCCATAAAAAATCAATATATAGACTCCTTTAAATATAAGCCCTCTAAATCATCACTAATGACCCACTAGCAGTGTGTGGTGGTGGCTCAATCTGCAGACACTCTGCCCTCTGCCTCTATCTCCTTCTTTTGCCATTATTTTTCTTGTGCTTAGGACGCTTTACCAACCCAAAACATCGGTATTTGACGTCCTGTGAAATGTGACTCAACAGTCAACAATCTTTCTGGTGCATTTATGAACAGCCTAGACAAATCTTACTGATTCTAGCCTTAAAAAATAGTTTTTTCCCTGTGTGTCTAAATATTTTCTGTCGATAATGAATGGCGAGAGAAGGGTCCAAGATGTAAGAATCTAGTTGATGAAACATTGAATGATATGACTGAGGATTGATCAAAACAATAATAATAAAAATCATTATCATTTATTTATATAGCACCTTTCTTAAGAAGATTATAAGGTGCAGCACATCCATTAGGCCATAGTGGAGAATTACAAATCAAATTTATTTATGTAGCCTAATATCACAAATCACAATTTGCCTCAGGGGGCTTTACAGTCAAACAGTGTGCGATAATCATTTCCTTTAGACCCTCTAACAGATAAGGAAAAACTCCAACCAAAAACCCTTTTAACAGGAAAAAAATTGACAAAAACCACATTAGGACACAGGGATAAAGTGATGATATTATTAGAGGAAAGACATAACATATTTAAAGAAAAGTTGCCAATATTATTCTTTATTTTCAAGGCGGCAGATCTTTCCCAAAACACGTCCTAACGTCAGTATGCTTCAAGTGCTTTTCAGATCATTGAACAATGTGTGAAAACCCATTTTCATCACTTTTTATCAAGACTTTGAAATTGGGGGAGCGATAACTTTCCACAATCCGACAAACATGGCAACTACACACAGGATTTGAACTTTCATTCTTCATATTCCATAAATTAATGTGTACAACTCATGGACACATTCATGATACACCCTGAATGCATTGTGAGTGTGATGATCCAAAAGTCTGCTCCATAAGGCCCATTTGTAAAATCATGTCTATAAACACTTTAGCTTTTGACACTTTAGTCACCTAATATGTTTCAAATACACCCCAGCTGTATAGCCAAGTGTAAACCCACTGTAACATCGCCCATTGGTTTACATACTGCCTCAAGCCTCAAGTTTGGCATTATGGCTGTTACCATCTTCTTTTTCTGGAGCCAGAGGTGACCATATTTGGATCAGAGTGTGCAGCTGGGAAAGATACACATTGCTGAGGCTCTATCATGAATGGATCTGACAGAGAACCTGTGGACACGCTGTGGTAACAACTTATCAAACACAAGATAGCCACAGCATAAAGCCTGCCCTGCTTTATTCTCTATTTTACACTATGGGACAATAACAGGAAGACTTAACACAAAAAGAAGTACAAGAAGACTAGCAATTGAGAGCATAACCTCATTAGGAAACTCTTTACTGGGGTCATAAATCAAGTGAGAAGTAGGGTAATTTTCTCATTTGCTTACATACAGTCTGACTTCTTTTTGCAACCAGTGGAGACACCCCATGCAGGCCATTAGACAGACTGCAGGTTTAATGCACTTCTGCACTGGCTTCAGACCCATAAGCCCTGTTCCTTATTTATACAGTCTATTATTATGCTTTAGTGCTGTCTAAAAGAGTATTAATAGCACACACTACCATTTGATCTATTGAGCTTTTGGCACTGTGGTTAGTGCAGATATTACAGACAGTATGCTGTATGATTTTTGATGCTACACTGCGAAGCTCTTTCTTTGGCCTCAGCACACCAGGTTTAGTGGCAAAATCTGTGGAAAATTTCTCAGAAATGTGGATTTGCTTCTGTGGATAAAGTGTGCTGGCTGACTGTGTCTCTCTGCTTTCAAAATATTCCTTTTGTTCCTGCCATTTCTGTCGCTGACCTGATTGTAACCTCTCAGTCTTTTATTCACTTGGAGAGCATTGATTACTGTGCTGCTGATTCATTGTGGACACCCTACACCCGCAGTGACGTAGATAGCTGTAATATTGTAAACACTCCCACTCACATACACTCTACAACAGATAGAGCTTAATCACCACTGTGTATTCTCCTTCATCACCTTTCTCTCATCCATCTGACAGCACGGGTCAACGTCTGCCTCTCGCACGCAGAGAAAAATCATGCAAAGATTATGACTCCATTAACGTTCAGGGATAAGACGTCCCTTTCCAGCAGTATGTATCACCTAATCCACGTGTAATTCATCCCTGATGAATACAAGCTCCTGATCAAATATCCTCTGGTTTTACTTTGTGTTTTGGCTTCATCCTTCACTGATAAATTTTGTCTCTTGCGCCATAGTTCTAATTTCCTGGAAAGAAAAGACCCCAATATTCAGTCTTTTAAAAGTATTTACTGAGCACATTGATGTCTATCATTCTTAAAAATAATGGTTCCAAAAGGTTTTTTTCCTGAGGGGCTGAGGTTCTATCCAGAACCATTTGCTCCTTCAGAACCCTTTTTGTCAGGGCTTGTCAGGGGTTCTTTGAATCCATTAAGATGCCTTTTCATCCAAAGAACCCATTTTAGAAGAACAAGGATTGTTGAAATCCCTTTCCCTTTCATCCCTTTCAAGGGTTTGTACCATAATATAAAATGGTTCTCAGTAGAACTCCCTGAGTGCGTTCTTGATAAAACCCTTGGAATATAAAAAAGTTCTTAGTGGGTTCTGGATAGAACCTCCAGAGAGGGTTCTGGGTGAAACATTTCACAGATGGTTCTAGGTTTAACCCTTTATGTTGGGTTGACTTTTTAAAAGGGTTCCAGGTGGAACCTTTATAAAAGGTTCTAACAGGAAACAAAAGGGGTTCTCCTGTGGAGACAACCAGAAGAACCCTCAACAGTTGTAGTTGGCATCTTTATTTGTAAGAGTGTATGTGTGTGTAGAGGTTTGTTCTTGTGCAGATGCATGTGTCAAATATATCTGAGAGTGTAGAAGCATCTCACAGGACCTGTCAGTGTGAGTGTGTGTGTTCTCATGTTCATTTTGAATGTGTGTGCACACTTTCTTGCTCTGTGTGTATATCTGTTGTGTATTATTGCCCGTGTACTTGCCCGTGTACTGTATGTGTGTGTGTGTGTGTGTGTGTGTGTGTGTGTGGCGCGCGCGGTGTGTGATGTCAGGCCGATATGTGGTTTACATTAGTTCTGTTTGATGTCTCCATCAGAGGCCTCTCTCCTCCTACTTCAACACTACTGTTTGATCTGCACCAATCTGGTCCTGATCACTCTGCCTTTGTTTACTTTCAAAGACACTTTTCATTTCTCCTTGTTTCTCTAACCCCCGCTCACCCACTCTCCCTGTCACTCTCACTCTGTGTGTGTGTGCAGGTTTGAATGCCTTTTGTTCTCTGAGCAGATGTGTGTCAGAATAAAATGCAGAAAAGTCAAGGGTGTTTTACATCTGTACGGCTGTCCTGTGCTCTGGGTTTTATTTCTTTTTTCTTTTATTAAATTTGAGCTAAAACATAACTTCTGCTCTGGACATTTTCGTGAGGTCTTGATTAGAGATTATGATTATGATTTGATGGCAACCACTTGCTGGAGTTTGAGTCCAAGTGTGGATACGTGCTTTAATCCCCTGCTTAATCAAATAATAGGAGGTCAAGTATGAGTCCACATGAGTCTCACTCCCACTGCCTGTGATTCAGTCCACAGAGGAGAGGACAAATACCAAAGCCTGTGCTAATAACTGTCCATGTCCAGTTTTGAGTTCAAGTGTGTTTAGTTATAGTTGTAGTTTCTCTCATTGTTTTTAAATGCAGGTCTGCTTTTTTGAAAACACACACACACACACACACACACACACACACACACACACACACACAACAACACACACACACACACACACAACACACACACACACACACACACACACACACACAAAAACACTCCTGAGACAGACACCTGCGGCCTGGACATCACTCTGTGGAGCATTTAATTTGTCCTGGTGGACAGATTAAAGGTAATCTGTGGGGTTTTTGACTTGTAGAGCCATGTAGCAATGTTTTATGAGTTGGTACGTATGGACAAGGACGCACATTCACCTGTGTGAGCATTTGGATGACACATAACTTTTTCCAGTTGCTAGTTCTACACAGTTCCACTTATTGACAGTTGGAGGATGTCACACACAAGAAAACAGAATAAATGGCAAGGAAAACCATAGAAGAAGAAGACTGCAAATTGCCATGCACAGTAAACCATTTCACAATTTTTCACAATTCGACAATTTCATTTTTCAGATTATTTGTAAGGTTTGTAAGCCTTTATTTGATAAGACAGCTCTAGACAGTTAAGAAACAGGGAGAGAGAAGGTGGAAGACATGCAGCAACGGTCCGGAGGTGGGAATCAAACCCACAGCCTCTGCTGAAGACTCCCAGCCTCTGTATTTAAAAAAATGTCTCTCATAGCTCAATGGCATCATGACCACTTACAGCACAGCTACTGTTGATTGTGGCCATTGACTAAATATAAAGATTGATGACACAACACCTCCCAAAAAGTGAAGCCAAAACATCTTGATTGCCCCCCGATGTCTGGCTGCAGTATAGGTCATAAATACCACCTCCTCCATGTTAGCAGAGCGGATATGAGCCAAACTAAAAAAAAAGTACAGCTCAAATATTTGTTTTCTTTTAAATCATTTTTTAAACACTGATGTATGTTCAGTTGTTCATTTTTGAATCAATTTGGTTTTTGACAAGGTAGCTGATGCTATAAAAATGGGGGTTTCACATCATGACTGACAGCTGAGCTCTGTTTGCGACTGAGCTGACTGGTTGCAAGGGCAAACCTTGATACCGTGGCTACAACCCTGATCACTACTGAGCAGACAACAGCACATAGAAAAGATGATTCCCTGATGTATCTATCAGTGAATATCACACACCACCGACATAACAAGAGGGCTACTTTTTATACTTAGAGTGAAGTGAATATATTTTCAGAGCCTGTGCTACTTTATTTTTACTTGAGTAAAGAAGTAATCAGTACTTCTACTTTGTGTGTACTTCGCCACCTCTGATAAAAGGTTCTTCCATTTTGGACCCCATTTCTTTTTGTTTTCTCAACGGTTGGCACCATCAAGACAGTTTGATTTTCTGCACCAAAGTTCACAAAGGTTTAATTCTTTGCAAAAGCACCATGTGAATTAACTAACCGTGTGTGACATAATTAACTTTATTTGGAAGAAAATCAATAGATTTAATCTATTTCATATAAATCAATTGATCTTGTTCTAAAATGCTGTTATAAATGGTCATGTGGCCAAGCCCTAAGAGATCAAAGAGTGGACTCAAGACAGACAGGGATTACATCTCCCAGCAGGCCTCTGAACACCTGCAGATCCCCCACAGAGACTTGACGTGGATGAATATGGGTCGATCTTCCCATATTTACCGTGTTTTTGAAGCACATCTCTTTGTCTTCCTCAAACCTCAGTGCTCACCTCCCCACCCACCCCTCCTTTTTAGAGACTTTCATGTGAGAGTTACATGTCTAAGACCCATTAATGGTGAAAGCTGTAGACACATAGTGAAATTCCTCTTCCTGACACAGAGTAATTCAATACTCCTAATCATTTATCTTCCAGCAACGCCTTTCTTATTCTGTCCAACTCTGCTGGATGCTCCACGTCTCACATCGACAGACAGATACGGACAGAAAGATATTACAAAGAGTGGGAATTAATGGTTCAACAGAGGGAGAAGATATAAAGTGGATGAGAAAATAAAGACGACCTGCAGACAAAAAACCCAACAGAGCGCTTGACTGAGAAAACTGTGTGAGACACTGACAGTGTTTACATAGTTATAATCACGCAGGCGTGTTCAGGAGCTCATACATGAACATGAACATGTACACATTACCGACTCTGCTCCTCATTACATGTGTCCTCACCATGGCAACCGGGGGAATTAATTGTTGTTTACAAGGGTGGACGGCTTCTGTCATGACCTCAGGTTTGGGTCAGCGATGAATCTGTTGCCACGGTGATGCATGTGTGCGAGCACACACGTTTTAATTTAACTTTTGCAACTCTTCAAACTGTTCGCCTGATGAAAATATTCATTTACAGACCTTAAAGTCGAATTCTTTCCATCTGTGACAGTATCGGTATAAATTAAGCAATCAGTACGTAATTAAGTAATTCTTCTGAGTCAGACTTTACACTCTTTAGATGTTTAAATCATCGCTGTCAATCATCTTACCACATTTCTGTAATGAAAACCACACAGTGGAGGACTGAGTGCTGATTAAATTGGATATAATTAGGTCATTGGAGTTTGAGATAATGAAAGTCAGCGTTGCACTGCTGTCGTCCCGCATGTTCGGGGTCCTGTGGGACTGAAACAGGCCTGTTAAACTTTATTAGAGTTAACAGGCTTCCTGAGTCCATGGCACAATGGGCCTGGGAGAAAAACTCACAAACAGAGACCATAAACACAATAACAACAGCCTATTGTCTTTGTAAGTAGAGGCATGAATGGATGACAGGATGGATGGATGAATGAATGGTCTGTTCTCTGCTTCTCTTGACGGTGAAAGTAACTGTGTGCTGATGCATATGCATTTTTATTCAAAAAGGTTTGAGGTAGGGACAGATAATATATAAAGTTTAGGCTTTGCAGCTTTCTGCTGCAGATGTTTCAGACTCACAGTCTCACTTTGCAACTGTTGCTAAGTAACTTGAGATTAAATGTCAGCAGGCTTTTAGTATGTTGGTGGTGACAGTATTGTGCACAACTTAATTCACATTGATCACTTATTGGATCTCAAGAAAAGCCACCACAAGTGGTAACACAAAGCACACACACATTTCATACATTTAATGAAATTTTTTTTCACAATTATCATAGACAAGAAGTATCAGATCAAGAGATTAGTTCCTGTTGTTACTGGTGAACTTTGGCCATATAAAAGAACAGTTTGAAATTTTCATTTCAGTCCATTAAAACAAAGAGGAAAGAAAGACAGAGAAGACTACGTCAATTCTTATCTAAAATCTTTTACATAGATCTAAAGCTAAATTAAACACCTGTAGGTCTTTAGTTACTCACTGCAGAATCCAAGTGTCTCCCTGGCAACTAAGAGTGAGTTCTCGACAAAATGTGGCTTCAAAGTTTCCACAACAATGAAATAAACTCAACAAAACAGAACAAACATCAACAAAAAATAGATCAATAAACATGTCTAACATCCCATCTCTTCCCAGATCAACTAAACTGAACCAGTTAAAGAGACTCTAAATGAATTCTGGAGTATTTAAACAAGCCTCTTTTAATTTATTTTGTTCACACGCCGACTGAGGTAAAACATTTATGTTTATATTGTGCCAATTCAGCACCATGGACAGGGCCAGCAGTCGCTGAACTAACGACTGCAGGAAGTGTACATTTTCGGAGCAATGGGCCTTTGGAGCAATGGGTGTTTGTTTTCAGGATAACGGGCTGTTGGACAAATGGGCTTGTGGTCCAATGGGACATTTTTCATGTGGGGTTTTGGAATAATGAACCATCGGAACAATGGCATAGCACCCTTTTGTGGGAGCATCTGGCTCTACTTAACCATTATTAGCAAACCGCTGACCTTCTCAGCATACTGAACCAGGGTTGGAGGCAGGGAGACTGCTCTGTGACTGTAACATGATTTCAACCTTTTTGTGCAGTTTGTCCTTATTTTTTACCTCTTTCTCTTTTCTTACCACCAAAAGACCACAGACTGACAAAGCAAAAGAAATAAAAACTTACAGTGCCTGTTGCAAGTTTTTACACATATGCCATTTTTCCACTACATGGTACGGTTTGACTCGACTTTGCTTGCTTTTGGTATCAGCCACTTTGTTTTCCACTGAAGACAAAGCCCTCTCAACATAAGCTGAGCTGATCATCGTAGTGATGCTAATCCAGCAGGTGAGAAACAACATACGAGCTTTACGTTGGTCATGAGAAGCTGCAGCATTCATTCACTGACAAACTCAAACATACACTGTACATTTACTGCCAGACTGACAACTTCACTGCTGACCTTTTCCTCTGTGCAGCTCCATTCGCATCACACTCTACCACTCACTCACTCTCACTCTCTCAAACACACACTCAGTATGCTATGCTGCTCTGACCAGACAGTGGTCTGCATTGCTTTCATTTCACCTTTTAGTACAGGCTCAGTTTGGACACTCACCTGAGGAGATGCCAAAAAAAGTACCAGGTACAAGATGCTATCCACACTGGCAAACCAAAACGAGCGAGTCGAGTTGAGCCAAGCTGCACCGTGCAGTGGAAATGTGGCTAACATATATTCTCAGAGACTGTCGTCCCAAGAACAATTAAAGCATCATTTGTGTCTGCAAGTGCTCCAAAACTACACGTTTACGATGAAGTGACAAGGCCTGTGGCCGCCATAGTAAATATGATGGATGTGACAAAGTCTGCATAAACAGGAGAGTTTTCTTTTAACCTTTTTAAATTTAAGACCATGATCTTTCCCTAAACCTAACCAAACCTTAACCTTTGCCTTGTCACATCATAAAATTGATTTAATTTCCAACAGTGAATTGTACCCATTTTGGAAACGCCAGACAAATGATGATCATCCTGCTGGTTGTGGCATCATATCAGAAAACACCCATTTGTTTTTTTCTAGAGGGTGGGGACAAACATTGTATTTTGTTGTTTAATTTGGAGGACAGTATTCTCCATTTGCATTCTAACCAATAATGACAGATTAACAGTGGTGCGTGGTTTGTTTTGCTGTTTTTGTATAATAAGTAAAAACTACTCATTAGTAATTTTAACAGGTGACATTAGGGGACACGAGCCAATGTAAGGTGCTGCTGGGTGCTCTTGGGAGCTGTGAGGTGCAGATGACTTGGCCCTTGTTGGGACAGGCTGCCAGAGGTCGCCTCAGTTTATCATCATATTTAGTAAAAAAAAAAAAAAAGTTTTCATGATGACATAATCGAGGCTTCTATGCCCCAACATGAAAAATTAAATTTCCACCCCTTATCTTTAATAGAGTAAAAGGATAAAAATATCTTTCACAGACAACTGGAGGCACAGTCATAGTGAAATGTAGAAAACTAAATCATCAGAGAGAGTTTTATGTGCTAGTAAACCACCCGTCAGGATCTGGCTCGCAGTGTCTGTGGGCCATAATAACATCACTGTGTGATCACTGTCCTGATTAGCTGCTGCATCTATCACTGAGTGTTTAGACGGTACGAACAGCTCTGCTGATGGACATGAGCTCACTCCCCTGTGCAGGTGCTGAGGGGGTGGGAACATGTACAACACACACACACACACACACACACAATACATTGACACTATTACTACACATCAGTATTGCATGAATACTAGTCCACAAAGTTGTAATCAGTGAAGTGTTTATTTTTGCCACTATTATAAATGATAAACAGCACTGTGCTGCCAATACTATGATGTCTTTTCCCTCTGAGTTTCTGTAGATGTTACCATTTACTTTGTCTCATCAGTCAGGGTGGCTCTCAATACCCAGAATGCAATATTTATCTCTCACGTGGCTCTTCAGGCTCATCACACTCTCCCTCCATTTACGTTTTATTATAATGACTCTTTCCATCCTGGTTTAGTTGTTAAATCCGGGTCATTGGTTTATATTTCTTAAATATTGTGGCTTGAATGCATGTTCGTTGGTAAGGAATACACTAGAATAGAAAAACATTGTCACTATTGTTTAGTGTATCTCTGTGGATGACTTCCAAAACTTGTGTCCAGTTTACACTGCTTTTCTTCTTTCCAAACAGCATGTTTCTGCTGTTACAGAAATATCTGGAGAACACATCTCTACACTTCTCAACAGATTTTCCAGACAAATAGGAATACTTGCTCTTAAGTTGCAAGTTCACTGCTGTTTGTGATTGTGTTTTTTAATGATGTGCTTATTAGTCAGCTGTGTAGTAGACACACATAAACACATACCATATACGGGCACACACAGAATCCCTCTCCACAGACCATCACACAAAGCGATCCTTTTAACTTAATTGTTGCAGAAGACGCAACACCCTGTTTATCCATGAACACATAAAAAAGTTTTACACTATAAATTCATGAGCTTATCCACTCTACATGTGATTAAATAACCCTACATTCATGTGGCATCAGAAAAATTAGTTCCTGACTGGGAAAATTCACGTGAACGTCCCCTCAAGTTGGATCACAACTAAAGTGACCTTGATTAGTTAGAAAAGCATTAACCCTCGTAAGTCTGGTGAAGCAACCAACCCATCAGTCAGACATTATTCAAGCACAACAACAACAACAACAACCCTACCCTGCCCTACCCTTTGTAGTATCCAAGTTGTTTCCACATTACAACTTAAAAACTCATGAATACAACAAAGTTGGACTTGCCAGCTTGGGAAATGCATTCATTTGTTGCACATGAATGCTTTTGATTCTGTGACGCTGGCCTCAGAGATGAAATGGTATGAAAATTTCAAATCACAATTGTAGTGACCAAAATCAACATGGTTCTCATTATCATTCTATATTTTTAAAAGCACTGATACATATACGGAAATCATGTCACCAAGTTATACATTAAAATCCTCTCAACCATTTGAAATGGTATCATGTCCTTTACAATGTCAGTGTTTTCACAAACCCACACTGCTGCTCTGCCTGCTGTGTTTTCAAAGCACAGTAATGAAACATGGTTATTATGATAAATAATACTTGAAACATACAACTACGTACTAATACCAATGAATTTTTTAGCAGTGTATCATGAAACTGATTATCATTTCATCCCCAGCCAGCATGCTGGATAAAATCACACACTGGGATAGCATTATAGCAGTGTTGTTTGGTTCAGTGTAAAAAAAAAAAGACAAAACAAACAAATGCTTAATAATGACAAGCATTTGTTGCAGCATTTTTTTCCTGATGTCTGTGTAAAAAGAGCTCCTGTATAAAGCAGTAAGCTGTGTGGGATCAGCAGCAGCAGCAGGTGGAGATCAGTGTTTGTGTGTCTGCAGCCTTTTGGAGCTGATGACTCTCCAGAGCTTCAGACTGATGGCTCCACTCACTCTGCCTGATCTGGGAATAATCATTTCCTGTGATTTGGGAATAATGTGTCATAGACATTACACTCTGTCTTTGTTAATTAATCACCAACTCTGTAGTGTTTTGTGTGTGTACGTGTGTCTTTGGTATTTGGTCCGAGAGACATGGAAGATGTTTGTTCTTGATATGTGCGAGGTGTTTGTTTTTGTTTTGTCTCTTCCATCTGTCTTTTTCTCTTTTCTGTCCTTTCTGTCTTTCTTTCTCTCCTTGTTTCTCTCTCTTAATTGTTTCCAGAGTGTTTGTTTGGAAATTTGTTGAGTTCTCCATCACACGCAACCAGGATCTCAGCCAAGGCATTCCCCTCTGCACACACGCATACACACACACTCATACACACGCATATATACACACACACTGAAAATACCACGTTAAATCTTTCAGTCTCCACCGTGACACTGTGCAGTGTGTGTGTGTGTGTGTGTGTGTGGTGTGTGTGTGTGTGTGTGTGGTGTGTGTGTTTGTGTGTATATGCATGTTGCTGCATGTACCAATCTGTTTCTATTAGGCACATATATTAAGGGGAATATTGAGATTTCTAATTCAGAAGAATGTATGTAATTAGACAGGATTTTCTCTTACAACACACACACTCACACACACACATCTCCAGTTGCTGATGTTTGTGTTTGCGTTGTCATGGCAATGCCACTTGCTCCTGGTGTCTCAGCAACAGCAGTGAGAAAGGTGAGAGCGCCACCCTTCCCTTTCCTCTCCTCACACTGCTGTGATTTGGCAGTGTAATTCTCTTTCTGGGTGCCTGTAATAAGCATTAGTTAATAGGTAATAAGGCCTTAATAAGATGCTTATAAACATTAATATATGTCAATAACAATGGCATAATAAATGTTTATTGTTAGATTGTAAGACATTTGCAAGCACTTATAAGAAACTTGTTAATGATTTAGACTGCTTAAGAATGTTAATAAAATCCCAGTGCCTTTCTTATAATAACATAACAAACACACTGAGTTAAACTTACTTACCCTCTATCTCAGTTTTAAAGCTCTATCAAGCTTTTGTTGTTGTTTTATGAAGATTTCTAAATACTTTAACAACAACAAACTGTGGCAGCAAAACTGGCAGGCTACGGCTATGGCTAATGTTACAGCTGACCACTGAGCTAAACTGCTCAAGCTCCAGTCGGTCAATCCGTTAAGTGTGATGCTATATGCCGCACAGACAGAACATGCAAACACCAAGTCCAGCCTCACAAAACAAACTTCCTCTGAACCTGCCTCACCCCAAACTATACCTAACTGGCTTCTGGAGCTTGCTGATCTTGAGCTGACTTTTAAGGCCAAAATTCAGTGGTTGAAACCCTGAAGCGCCTATCTCCTGCCGGAGAACTCTATCTCCGCCCAGGATTTGCTCCAAAAACAACAAAGGAAAAATAATAAATGAGTGTCTGAAGGAACTGATACGGCCCAGCTGGACACTCACCCGACTAGACTGAGGAAGCTGTTACAGACGTAGGAAAGCTAGACAACAGGCATAAAAACGTCAATACGTACCACATGTGACACCAGCGAAAAACAAAAACTTTGGCCGACACAATAACCTTGTTTTCCATATTCCTTCTTCAATAGATCCCCGATGAGCCCCCAACTTTTTCCCTGGTTTAATTTTGTTACTCCCCCATCCCTTAGCCAAATTTTGGGTGGTAACACATTTATTAGCAGTTAACTATTCACTAATTAACAGTTACCTGAGCATTTTAATCTATAGTGTGAACACTACTTATTAAGGTTAATTAATCCTTTATCATGCAGTTATTAACTTTTAACTCATCCAGTTAAACCGGTTGAATCATCTGTTCTTATCCTCCCCCCTCTTCTGTCTCTCTGTAGATTTCACTGTCCAATAAAGGTAAAAAACTTAAAATGATCATAATATATATTTTAATTTGTGATTAATAGGTGCATAATAAGGATTACTTAACCTTAATGAGCATTGTTCACACTGTAGATTTGTTACCCCCAGTATGTAGTTAACTGTTAATAAGTGCATAATAAAGCATGTAGAAATCTTAATAGAGCAACAACAAAAACTTAGCAAATGACAATGACATAGGTAAGCTAGTTGAACTCAATAAATTGTGTTCACATTCTTAAGCAGTCTAAATCATGAACAAGTTTCTTGTAAGTGCTCATAAATGTCTTACAGTCTACAATAAATATGTTTATTATTGCTAGTATTAACACTTATATCGTCTTATTAACACATATTAAGGTTAATAAACATCTTATATGGGCCTTATTACCTATCATTACATGGCTTTGTTAAATACTCAATTCTGATTGGTCAATTATGGCATTTTAAGGCCTGTTATTTCTGTTCTGATCGTGGACTCTTGAGGAACAATAAAATCATTTTTAAATCCAAAAAATAATTTTAGAATTAATATGTTGTGCGACATCATTGACTTTCTAGGTAAGTAATCATGTAATAAGCTGGATAATGTGCAGTGAGCAGGTCAGTATTGTGAAATAAACCCCCATAGGGTGATGCAGGACCCCAATGTGAAGCGGAGGTCTTGAATCATACTGCTCACTGTACATTATCTCTCACTTAACTATTACCTATTACAGGCACCCTAGGAGTTACCCTCTTTTTTTCCACTTTACCTCCTTTTCATTCTACCCCACTTTTTTTCTCCATTTCTCTGACTCTCAGGATCATCTCAACAGATGCACCTTCAGAGTCCTCCTCTCTCTCATCCTCTGTAACCTACACAGAGAAAAATATTAGGATTTCTTTCATTTACATTCCTTACCAACTGTGCACTTCCTTCCCATCTCTCATCGTGTTTCACTGAGGCAATAGGTCAATAGGTCATATCATACACTCTCAGCAGGAACTCAATTTCCCATCATCCACTTCATGCTGAGCCGAATCTGTCCTCACGCTGTGGTGGGATAAAAGCTCTGGAGCAAGAGATGAGATCTGACAGATGAGAAAAGAGACATAAAAAGATCTCGGGTGAGACATGTGGATGTAGTGGGAGATACGAAGTGGGATGCAGGGAAGGAGGGAGGAGGAGGAGACAGAGAGGTGGAGGACGAAGAGGGAGGGACTGTAAGGTGCTTTCCCAGTTCTAGTCTTGAATTCATTGTTTGAAAAACATGTGGTCTGAATTTGTTTTGAGGAGAAAGAAGGACAAGATCACACAGTAGTGCTTCTCTCACACACACGCATGCACACACACACGCACTACACTTATAGCAGTCTGTGAAGTAATGTCCCGCTCCTAGTGGGAGCAAAATGCAGCAGAAAATCCAAACCAGTGGTGTGAATGAAACAGGCAACTTTTTATTGACTCTGTTTTGTGTGTGTGTGTGTGTGTGTGTGTGTGTGTGTGTGTGTGTGTGTGGTGTTTGTGATTTTAGCATGAAAAATAGCTACATAAACACATACAGGACATGTTTCAACAAAGCTCAGCGCTATTAAAAGTTGTTTAAACCATATTTCTGTGACAAAAAAGTGAAGCTGAAGTGTTTCCAATTAATCAACCAATCAGCCGTCTCCTTTAATGAGGCTGTCAGGTATAACGCCCCCTGATAGGTGGAGACATGGTTGTTTAGGAAAGCTAATTGGTTAATGGTGCTTTTCCCAGATCTCTCACCACCCCCTGTTCCTCATCTGGTTTCAATCAAGAAATGAACCGCTGCCTCAACTTCTCGCCACTTCTCCTCTGTTTTTGTTCTCCTTTTCTTTGTTTTACTCTTCTATCTCTCTCTCTTTCTTTTTTTTTTTTTTTTTTGGGCTGTGTTCGTCATCTAAAGAAAAGGGGAAACCCAGACGTTGTGGCATTCATGATGAGAAAATTGTGTATCCACTGAGGTTTCATTAAAAAAACACAAAAACCCACACACCCTTGCTGTGTCATTTTAATGTGCTATTGTTTCTAATTTAATCATTAATAACCTGGGAGGAGCCATTAATAGTCTTAATACTTTTATCATATAATATACTTGTGATGGTTGTCAGTGCAGCTGTTAAAATCATCATCAGCACTAATAATCAGTTTATTTTGCATCAGCCAGCCCATGTATGTTGCAGCGTCCCTCAGTTTAGCAAACAGTATGCACACCACTACTCTTAACAATTTTTCTCTCAAGCCAAAATATTCTGGAAATTTGGTACAAAAGCCAAGTGGAAAGCATCCTATCTTTTCACTTGATCATTTGATACGGTAATCTGAATTTACCGTACCACAAGGAGGAGAGGAGGAACAAGCTGCAGAAAATTGTGAACATGGCCTCCAAAAAGAAACCAAGTAGTAAGTGTGATGAAGTAAAGCAGACAGAATTATTAATGACCCGTTTCATCCACTGCACAGTGAGTTGGAATTTTTTACAGAGATGTTATAGATTACTGATGGAAAATAGAAATATCTACAAGAAATCCATCAAGTGTTGTCAAGGTAATAAATGAAATAACCTGCTGCTGCAGTAGGTTTATGTGATATGCTATATAGTGTGAGTTGTTTTTCAATGATTGCATAATTTATGGTGAAACCAAAAGCAAATTTCCAAATTGTGGAAGTTCATATTCATAGCCTCTCACTTGTGTCAGATTAAGTGAGTATAAAAGTCATAGATTTATGCTGTGAATTGGCTGAGAGACATGGCAGACTACATGTTGGTCCCCACGTAGCCGGCCATCTTTCAGGACCAGCGTGATCGTGAAGGAGGAGCTGGGGCTGAATTCGAAGTACAAGAATAGAAACAAACAATTCATCTTTACCATCCAGGGAAAAAAAGGTTGGGAACCACTGCACTATGATACACTACACAATGATGTTGTGACCAAAACCTATTTCTGTTCCCGACGGCCTACTTCTGTCAGGTTAGGCTATTTTCGGGCTGACATCATGTAGTCTGAAAACTTAAGCAAAAATTCCAAAGCCCAAATTAGCATCAAGAACAACAAATAAGAGCCTCTTAACCCCCCATGATCTCAGAACTCTCTGCCAGTCCCAGGTATACTTCAGTATCTCACACAAATCATTGCCATAGGTAGCTGAAACGACTGACAGGTTTCACTGTCATTCACAGACACCCTGGAAATCTCAGTAACTGCAGTAAGTAGCTCTTTTTATCTTGACTGAACTCTCTTAATACGGTGACACTCATAACTAAACAGTCAAACACTGACACGGCTGTTACAGTAAGAAACTTTCCAACTTTTGAGTTAGGTTGTATGTGTTCATTGGCAATTGATTTAAATGTTCTTTTTTTCAGTTGTGACTGGAAGTCAGAACTTTTGTTGTGATAAATGGGGAAGAAGAACCGCTGAAACATTCATCAGACTGGTGAGTGTGTTCTGATGATTGCTGTATGGATATACACAAGCGATGAAGCAGATAAACTGTTAAACAAAAAGTCATCTCTTCATTAACTACCCTCATCTGCCCAAAAATCAACTGTTTTTGTGTCTTTTTATTTCTGTCATCTAATGTAAATAAATCTTAGTTCAGTTTGGCTTCTGGTTACCATAGTAACAGTGCTTTGTCGTTTTATCTAGATATAACTTCAGACCTGAAGTGGAACATTATATAATGCAATTTCACTGTAGGATGGACGAACATGATGAATGTCATGAACCATATATTCCTGACAGGTGTCCAGATTTAATACATGTGGACAGAACATACAACAACAGATGCTGGACTAATCTGCAAAATCCTAAATTACATTAAATGTTAACTTCTTCTAAGGTTTACTGCCAACTTTTTTTTTCAACCTTTTAAAAATCTTTTTCATCTACAACATTGGAGAAAGGCAACTGCAGTATGGTTAAAGGTGCCATGGCGAGCTGAGTTTTTGTTTACTAGCTAGCAGCCTTGTTCTCCCTGCCCATGTTGGTGTATTGCAGCAAATCTCATCTTGGAACTGACCACAGTTTTACTCAGTCTTGTCTCGGTCTCAGACAAAGAAATCTGTATTTTATTTCAGTACTGGTCAAGACTACAACTGCGAGGATATCACTAAATTACCTGTGCATTGTTTTATTTGTCACATCATTACTGTAATTGTATGTAAAACTTCCTTTTTCAAAAGCAACCAAAAACTTATTCCTAATTTGAAAGTTTTGTTACTGGCTGTCACCCCTCCCCGCTCCACTTCATGTGCACTCCAAGAAAGTGAATGTGGGAAACAGGAGACGTTGGCTGTTTGGGAGGAGATGTCAGCCAAATCTTCTTAATAAAATTTGGCTACCTAAACCACAAAGAGTTTGTTTGCAAATCAGTGTCCAAAAGAAAACACACAGCAGGGTGTAAAGTTTGCAATGCAGTGTTTACTGAGACAGCTGGGACAAACTTTTATCAGCACTTAGAAAGGAAGCATAAAGAAAGGTAAGTGATGCTAGCAAAGCTTGCTAGCTAAGTTGTGTTTTGGCTTGTAATAAACACTGACAAGACTGGCCATAAAAAGCTGTGTAGCTAATTTATATGAAGTTACGTGACATCAAGCTAATGTCTGCTCCAACATAAACACTACACACCACAGTACCACTCCCTGAGAGAGTCTGAGATGTGACAGCACTTGGTCTTGACCAGGTTTCAACCCTTCAAAGTCCTGGACTTGTCTCTGTCTCAGTCACTCTGGTCTTGGTCACTTGGTCTCACTTTAAGTGGTCTTGATTACAACTCTGGTCTTCATGAGATAAATAAACAGAGAATTCACTCAAAAAGCTGCTCCATAGTGCCACTATGTCAAAAACTCTACTGGGTACCCTGGGTAAGTTTATTGTGCAACAATCTATGGTTAAAGTGTTTATGGTTAACTAACACACTTGTTTAAGGTTAGGGAACAATAATGGTTCATTGTTACAAATGTAGTTCATAATAATTGGGTTAGGTCTGTAACAGGAAAATGGTCTCAAGCCCACCCACCCACAACCTACATGACTTTACTTTCCATGTCTCTACATAAAGAGAACACCATTTCCTGTGTTGGAAGTGAACTTAAACTGTGACCTGTGAAAAATCTGTTGGCACTGTTTATTCTCTGTATTAGACACTGGATCATCTCAGTCTTTCAAAGAGTACAAAGTCTGTCTATTGTGCAAGCAGTGCTGAGAAAATGCTGTTTAAGTTATCAGCGAAACCTCAATGGATTTCGGCATTTTATTCATTCAAGACAGTCTCAGCTCTGGAGCTGCCACGAGACTAAAGGTAAAGCTCAAAGAACCTCCTGTAATTCTGCGGGTGATATTTGGAAATCGCATCAAGCTTAAGCCTGAGGAGTATGACTCACTGTAAGAGCACGACTCTAAATCCCTTGAGGAGCAATAAGCAAAGGAGAGGAGATGAAAACTTGGAAAGACTTTTTCTGTGTGTTATAAGATTGAACAGAGGATGAACAGAGATGATGAGGGATGGGGTTTTCTCAAGGGTCCTTTGAGGACACTGCATTTTATTTTAACCTGTTATCAAAGTTAATTGTATCACATTAGAACACAGTCTCACCCTGGAAAGCAATTTCCTCCAGAGACCGGAGATATTAGAGGGGAAATTTTGTAAAAATTTGATCTGCATACCTTAAATTACTTGTAATCCATCTTGTTAAAACAATACCTCATTGAAACTTTAAAAAGGCCCAAAGTATCTCAAATAGTCTTGGATCTAGAGGCGTGGATGAGACGAGTCCCCTGCAACTTCTGAAAATCATGAAGTTGTCCCAGGTGGAAGGCATCATGCAGCCACTTCCGTGTATGCGCGAGTGAGTCTGATCACTGGACCTACAACTTGTCCGCAGCTAATCTTGAATACTACTGGGCTGAATTTGGGTGAGGGGAAATTCATAACTGTGTGCTGAAGACCTCTGTGAGTCAAAATTCTTGAAAACCTGTTTTTAAAAATGACTTTTACACCTTTATGCTTTCAGGTCATCTCATTCTTGTGAACGCGAGATCTCAATAATCGCCTTGAGGGAATTTGTTCAAACTTGGTTTAAGCGCCCATTTGGACTCAAGGACAAACTGATTAGATTTTGGTTCTTAAAAGTCAAGGTCAAGGACACGGTGACTTCACTGAATACATTTTTGGACATAACTCAGGATTTCAACTCTATTATGACAAAATTACACACAAATATCTAATAGGATAAAATGACAGGTCATGACATTTTATATCCAAAAGGTCAGTCCTCTGTACTCTGTAAAAACTGTCACCAAGTGAAGACAGCGTGTTTTTCACTGGAAATTATTCATTGGAATCACACATGTCTAATGATACATTTTAAAAAAAATACTTAATACCTTTTATTAAATTCCTTCAAAGTTAAGGTCACTTCAACTTCACTATATACATTATGTGAGTCTGGACAGACATGGATGTGAACTGTAACATGACTGGTCAGCGGAGACAAAAAACTGTGAGGCAGTAATTCCTTTTTCTTTCTTTTTTTTTTTTTTTTTTTGACTGCTCTGTCTTATAGACCATAAACAGCTGACTTCTCACTCTTCTTAAGCTGCCGCTAGGGATCCCAAGTGATCAACAACTGCCTCAGTTTGAGATTTTGTTTCAGTTAGGGACAATGTATGTGGAGTCCATGTTAATGTTGGCAGAACTTTGCAAATCTCCCCTGGTTGCATGTGGCATTGCAGTAGGTGCTTCACCATCTGTTGATTGCTGGAGACTCTGCTAAGTGCACTCTTCTAGTTAATTATGTAATTGAAAATATATATTTAGTACAACTGTAGAATCTTTTTACAGAGACACTTTGTGTTTTGTTTGGGTTTGTTGATTTTTCTCCCTGTATAAATTTCTAGGGGATATGAACCGCATACAGTATGTGACTTTCCTGACGCTGGGTGAAAAAACAACTATAAAAGTGCTGGTGCCAGCCAATACGTGTATGTCTGTGGCAAACGTTGCATCACAAGTTAGTTTAGGTTATGATGTTATTAAGTAAATGTTATGTATATAGATGCCTGTAGACTGAAGTGAATCAGAAAAGAGTCTTAGTGATGGTGTAACTAAAGTTTGTACAGTGAAAAAAAATGGCCCCATTACAAAACATCTGCTTTTACAGTGGAGTTTGGTTTAAAAGACCATTTGACAGATGGCCGTGAGCAGAGGGTATTATCACATTAATAACGAGCATAAATTGAGCTCACTTACCTTGTAATGATGAACCTTGCAAATGGAAATTAAGTAACCTGTTTTCTACTTTTTCTTGGCTCGTAGTATTGCATATAAAATCAAACATGGTCCAAGCAGATAAGTCCAGGGCTGAATTTCTCCACTGTCACCCCCCTCAAGTTCAAATGAGATCTGGGACCTTCGGTTGGTGTGTCCCTGGTGTGTGTGTGTGTGTGCGTGTGTATTTGTATTTATCCATGCATGAATCCCATTAGGAGCTCGTATGTGGCGCAGCCTCCGAGCTGTGAATATTCATAGGCAGCTATAAGTGGTTATGAATGTGTTGAAAGTGATTTTCAATGGCCACATTATGAATCATGCCCAGCAAAGGAGCTCATTCAGAAGCATCTGTTGCCTGATGCTGTTGCTGCCAAATGACTTGTTGTGTGTGTGTGTGTGTGTGTGTGTGTGTGTGTGGTGTGTGTGTGTGTAAGTGGTGTGTGTGTGTGTGTGTTCTTCTATATATTGTGCTCATTGTGCCAAAGCATGGGGAGTGTTCTGTGTAAGTAGATGTGTGCCAAAAGGGGCCCGAAACCCTGCAGGAGACCCTTATCTGTGCTCTGTGTATGTGTGTGTGTGTGTGTGTGTTGTGTGTGCATTTATACGTGTGTGTGAATATATGACTGTGTGTATGTGGGTGTGTGTGTGTGTGCATATGAGACTTTCTCAGAGGTTCGAAGCAAATGTCACTTTTTGATTTAGTGAAACTGTCGGTTCTCTATTCCCATGAAGAGTGCATGTGTGTGTGTGTGTGTGTGTGTGTGTGGTGTGTGTGTGTGTGTGTGTGTTACCATGCATCAAAAGAAGAGGATATAAAAGGTGAATGTCAGTCTTTGATGTAAAGCTTCCCACTGTTAAACTTCAGCTTCAATCAACATCTTAAATGCAACACACACACACACACCAGCACAGCCACTGTTTCATATTAAGGACTTCACAATGAGAATTTAAAAACAGTCAAGACAGAATTAGACAAAGGAGAGTAAGAGAGAATAACATCTAATTTAGATCGATGGTGGTGCGGCGATGATCATCCTGCTCACCTGTTTCTCTCACCACAGGTGTCTGCATGTGTGTGTGTTTGTGTGTGTGTGCACACTTACTGCTTTTATGTTTGTTTATGTCTCGGTGTAGTCGCAGGGGCGTTTGTGTTACTTAAGTGTGGGTGTGCATGTGATCATTTACATGATCACACAGTGAATTTGGCAACAGACCACCAGCCTACCATCTGCTACTAACAGAGCATGCAGAGCGAGTGTGCACACACCCAAGCACACGTACACACACACACACACAGACACACGAACACACACACACCTGTCAATCTATTCTGTTTTGTGTGTATGGTGCTTCGATACGCCACGCTGACTTGTTGGATTAATTGTTTGATTTATTCAGTTGGTTCCTGATTTGGGGTGTGGCAGCCTTTTCCAAAGGGTGGAAACCATTATTAAATCTGACATCACCCCCACAGACACTACGCACACACGCACACACACACACACACACACACACACACACACACACACAAACACACACACACACACACACACACACACACACACACACACACACACTTGCTCTCAAACACATACACACTCAAACAATGCAGCTGTTACATAGCATAACACAGAAAATGAAAGAGGAGTCTTGTGCATTTCATGCGTCCTGAAATTTTGATTATTACAAGAGATGGGCAGTATTTCAGTTAAATGTATTTAAAATACATATTTAAGTACTTTTAAGTAATTAAGTAATTTGTATTTTGCTGGACACAAAAAATGTTTGTCTTTTGAAACAATAATTATTATTATTATTGTAACAATAATTATTCAAGAGTTTATATTTGTGTATTTGAAATACATAAAACACTTTATTGAATATGTAAGTTTATTCTCAAATAAGACACATTTTTATCCCAGGTTTAAGCTGTAGAAAATACTTCAGGAGCACAGAAAGATTGAGTCTGAAGATAAAGTCAACACTGAAGACGTCATCTGAGCTGCCAGAAGAATATCATAAGAACTTTGGCCTTTAGCAAGAAAATAATCCTTCATATTACGATATAAGAATCCCATATCTATAAAAATCATGTTCTTCAGCAGGTTATCACTTTCATAACACAAAAGTTCAGTACCATATAAATGACATGCAGATATAAAAATGATCAAATAAATGTTGCAAAATGTTTGAATTATAGAGGATTTTGTGACAGATTTCACAATCACAGTGTAAGATAAAATAATCTCTGTAAATGCATTAAGTCTACCTAAAATGTGATAATATCAGTTCATACAGAATTTATTTTTTGTATTCACAAATTACAAATTACCTGTATTTTAAATGACTGCATTTTATTATAAAAGTATTAATGAGCAAGTGTTTGTATTTTGTAACAAGATACCTTTTGATGTATCTGTGCCTATCTCTGATTATTGCTTTATGATGTGCACAGAGAATTGTTTGTGTGTTTGTGTGTGTGCATGTGTGTGTCCTTTTAGCAAAGGTGTCATAATAGCCCCCTGCTGTTCAGACCTCAATTAACCCCCTGCAACTGCACAGCAGAGAGAGACAGAGCAAGGAGGAGGGCAAAGGGAGGGAAGGATAAAAGATTGGATGATGGTGGCAGAAGAGTGATAGAGAGGTTGAGAATGGTGGATTTCGTGACTGGTAAATTTCTGTGTCGTTCTCTCTGAGGAGTCGTATTTTTTTTCCTGTCTGGTCTTTCATCTATCCATCTACCCCTTTCGCCCCCCTGTCAGTCTGAGAGGCGCCTGGGGGCAGATGGAGAAACTGAATTCAGGAGTGGGACTTGGACAATGGCGGGTTGAGCCAGCTTTACAAACCCCGAACGTTGAGTGGATGGCCTGTGAAAGCCGCTAGCCTCGAGGCTTGCTAAAATACTAACCATTCACACACACATACATATACGAGAGAAGAGAGGAGGGGAGAGAGAAAAGGAGATCTTTCTTCTTTATATTGATAATAATAATAGCTATCAAAGCGAGGACATTTCACAAAAAGTAGCTCGGGACAATCTGAGAAAATCTGTCCCATAGCCCGTGGCTTGTGAGCGAGTGTGACCCTGTACGTGGTGACATAGATGGAGGTACTGTAGTGAGGAAAAGTGACTGCAAGTGACTGTAAGCAAGAATCAACACCTTCAGTGCCAGTTAAAGCTGCTACACTCTTTGAAATAATGGTTCTAAAAGGGCCCTTCCCTTCAAGGACTGTTGAAATTCTTGAAGAACTCTTTCATCAGGGGATCTTTGCAACATAATATAAATGAGTTCTTGGGAAAACCCCTGCATGAGTTCTAGATAAAAACCTTGGAATATGAAGGGAGTCTTGGTAGAACTCCCTGAGCGGATTCTTTAGCACCTTTAGATTTGGAAAGGTTCTCAATAATACCCCTAGATAGGCTTTTTCCACCAACATGGAAGCGTCCCTGTTCTGGTTCAAGCACTTAATTTTAAACCATTTGGAGCATTTTCACCAAAAATAATTCAGACCCTGAAAAGTTGGTTCCTAGTTGGTTCCTAGTTGGAACCAAAAAATGAGCAGGTGTTCCTTGGCAACCAAAGTGGACGTGTCATATTCTACAGGTTGTTGTGTATGTGTAATGTCATCTGTTGATGAGCATCAAGTATTACAGTGGTTTTGTTGGTGGAAATGTGGGCTGGTAATCCTGGTTGCAAGAATCTTGTAAAGAACTGGTTGAAGAACCAGACCTAATTTGGTGGGAAAGGGCCCAGAGAGGGTTCTGGGTGGTATTATTGCATGATAGACAGGTTCTCTGTTGAACCTCTCACATGGCCCTTTTCCTACCTATTGAACCAGCCTGCATTTCCATCAGTTTCGAGTGGAACCACTGTAATACCATGGGCAAGCAACCTGTAGAATGTGACACACCCACTTTCATTCCAAAGGAAAACCTGCTAATTTTTTGGTTCCAGATGGGAACCAAGTTTTAGGGTTCTAAACCAGTTTATCTTTGGTGAAAAGACCCAGAACTGCAGAAACCAGAATGAAGCCGGTTTCATGTTGGTGGTAAAGGTGGAAAAGTATAACAATTTATGTTGTAGTCTGGGTAACACTCTTGGCCCCCTTGGTTACTGAAATGGTTAAGTTTAGATCCTTGGACCCTTGATGCTAGGTAGTGAACCTTCCTGCATGTCCACACGTTTAAAGCAGAACCATTACAATGAAAGATGTCATCAACAGAGGACACTGCACAATGCACAGCAACTTGTCGAATATGACACACCCACTTTGGTCCCTGAGGAAAATCATCTATTTTTTGCTTCTGGCTGGGACTTTTTCAGGTTCTGAACCAGTTTATTTTTAGCTGAAATGCTCAGAATGCTTCAAAATTAGTTGATTGATATGGAATTGTGTCAGTTCCATGTGGGTGGCCCTCTGAAAGGGTTCCAAGTGGAACCTTTTAAAAAGGTTTTACCAGGAACCAGAAAGGGCTCTCTTATGGGGACAAGCCAAAGAATCCTCATGGTTCAAGTTAGCAACTTTACTTCTGAGAGTGTCGAGTGACCGTCGGCGAATGTGACAGCCTCATCCCATTTCAACTTTGCTCGGAGTGTTTGTTCGATCTGTCCTCTCTCATAAAGTTGATAGAGGGAGAGTAATGAACCTTTATCCCATTAGCTTCCCTGGCATCATTCTCCTGCCCCTCAGCAGTCATGCCAATAAAACATATTTGAGCTGAGGACAGCAAACACAAGAGGACACAAGGACACACACACAAACACACACATGTATGATTAGAACCACACATGCTCGGCTGCACATATCGGCACATGAATCTACTCCAACTCGAAATCAATGTGCAGGCATGTTGCTTACAAACACATACAGGCATTTGTGAATTAAACGCATACATACACACATACATGCACTAACACACACATGCACACACACACTGACATCAAGGGGAGACGAGGGTCAGACAGGACTGATTGTCTCTTCCAGTCGCTCCAGAGAGCATATTGATTTTTCCCACACTCCTCTCCCTCTAACTCTCTCGCCTCCTCTGTTTCTCTCTCCTCCTCACCAAAAGGACCCTTCATATTTTTCTTTCCCTCCTTTCTCTCCCCTGTTGTCCTCTCCTCAGGCCTCACTTTTTCTTCCCAAACTCCTCCCTGTCACTCCTCCCACTTTCTCTCCCTCCATCCATCCCACTCTCCACATCTCTTTCAGTGTTTTCTGGTGTTTTTCAGCTTCCCCTCTGTATTGAACGGTGCTGACCCTCACTCTCGGGATAACTCTGAAACTGACTTTGATTCCTGTACAACAGTGTAACAATGAAACACATCTCCATGGTGCTATGGATACATACTGCAAAGTAGTGTGGTAGTTCTCAAGATTGGTCTTGGTCTTTGTTTTGTCTTGGTCATTTTTTGAAGGTCTCATCTTGGAATTGACCACAGGAGACCCAGGATTTTATTTCAAGACGGGTCAAGACCACACCTGCTTGGATGTCACTAAGGCTGTTTTCACATCAGGTACAATTGCTTTGTACCATGCTTGAGTATGATTGCCCACCTTCTACGCTCCCTTGCTGGTCAGGTTTCACATTAGTTATGTTGGTCTGTACGCTAATACACTTCCATCATCCCCTACTCATCATATGTTTATTTGGTGTAAAAAAAAACTGCCATTCGCAAGATCCCATTAGCAGTCAGTTACCTTGTTTAGGTACGGTTAGTTTTCACACCTTTTATGAACCATACCCGAGTACTGATGAACCGTACTCGAGACCACCTTTTCAAGTGGGCACGAGCATGGGTAAATGAACCATGTTCACGTAGGGTACGCAGTGTTCCCACTGATCAAACAAACTGGACTTTGGGGTCAAGTGTACTTGGATCCGGGCCCGAGTCTCTGTGTGAAAGCCCCTTTACTTGCCTGTGCATTGTCTGACTTATAGAGTGCTGTAGGGATGATGTATTTTTATAGGCCAGGAAGTTAGTATTGCTCTGGTTCCCTCAACAAAAATCCAATTGGATTGTTCCATGGGATTTTGGATTAGTGCAAGAAATAAGCTCAGCTCATTATAAACAAAAGTTTATAATGCTGACACATTTTGTTCAGCAAGATCATCTTCACAAAGTATCACCACTTTTATGATTTGTGAAGCGTAAATGCAATCACCAGAAGTGTAAAGCTAATGTTAGGCTTTAAACAAACCACACTGATCAGCGTAAGATAGGGCCCCTTGTCTCGGTCTCAACACATCCTGATACCTAATAGCAAGAATAAGTCATCTGTCAATTATTGCCAGCTGTGACAGGCTTACTGGACCTTAACTACATTATGTAGGTTATGTCACATAACTCACATAACATTACACAAATGGTCGCAGTTTGGTTAGGGTTAGGTGCAAAAACTACTTGGTTAGGTTTCAGCAATAAAAATTCTTGGTTAGGGTTTCCTGGGTGAAATTCCTGTGCTTGTTTTAGCCATCTATCTACCCCTTCTAATTAAAATGGGGATTTTCTTGTTTGTTATACTTCTGTCATACTTACTACATCCACTATGGGTGCTGTCTAACCACAAACAGAGATGTCAGTCGGAATAAGCTGCTTGCACTTCTGACCAGCGTGCACATTTTTCTTGTGAGGACGGGCTGCTCGGTCTTGATAAAGTTTGGTCTTAGACTTGACTTGGTCTCAACCCCTCACAGTCTTGGTCTCGTCAAATTCATATTCAGATTCAAAGAGGCTTTATTGGCATGACCATAATAAAGTACAGTATGGCTAAAGTCTTAATAACAAATGGTCTTGTCTCTGTCCAGATATACCCTGGTCTTGGTCAGGAGTTGGTCTTGGTTTAGGTGGTCTTGACTACAACACTGTTGCAAAGAACTATTTCTGTGCTACATTCTGTGTTTCAAGCCTCAAATGATTTACTTACACCTCTTATATTCTTTATATACTCTGCTCTCACAGGATGTAGGACTCCACGCATCATTCCCCGCATCTGACACAAAGCAGCCCTCTTGTAGAAAGCCCCATCTGCAACAAGATTCCTGCCCTTGTCAGTGAATCATATACTGTGTCAGTATTTAAGGCCCATTTCTTGAGCACAGCTTACAACCTGCTATAACTCATTCACTCAGTTCTCCTGCTGCAGTACTGCTCGGTACTCTCATATCTGTTGCTGGGGCCTTATTTCATTGTGTTTGTGACGCACAGCGCTCATTCTGCCTCTAGCTTGTGTGTTTTTTGTCTTTGGCAGTTAGGGGAAGAAAAAAACCCTGAACAAATCCTCAGACAAATTCCTGGATTATGCACAGTGTGATAAACAGATGATATATCTCCAGCATGTTGCTAAGTGTGTGTGTGTGTGTGTGTGTGTGTGTGTGTGTGTGTGTGTGTGAATATAAGAGTGTCAGGACTCAGTGTTTTATGGTGCAACTTATTAACTCCATGTGGCTTTTCTCTGATTCAGCATGCAGGAAAAACTATGAGGGAAAGGAGAGAAAAGAAGTGAAGAAAATGAGTTTTCGTTGTTGTTTACTGTTTTCCAGGGTTGGGTAGTAACATGTTACAAGTAATTTAAATGAATAGAAAGGATTTTTGTTTAAAGGAGCTAGTACTTTTCTTGTTCCTTTTTAAAGAAAATTGTATTTGGTGAAAATGTAGTTAGATAGTTACCGTTAGCTATTTTAATCTTTCATGCGTAACTTTAATCTTTGATGTTATTAACATGAATTTATCTTGTAGCTCGTGGTCTGTTTGGCTTTTCAATTGCTGTGCTTCAGAAAGCCATTAACCTTACGTAATGCCAGTTTAAAGCATAACAGCACGCAGGTCTGAGCTTAGCTCCACCCACTACATAATTTTGAAAAATGCTAAAAAGTGGGCAGCGTGGCTGAGGAGGGGGGGCGTGGCCTCGTGGCTGTGTAGTGTGTGATGTGGCACGTAACAGTGCAGTAAACAGCATAGCAGTGTAGCAGTAAACAGCTAGTAGTTAGACTTAGAGAGACTGTTAGGCAGCTGCTCAGACTCTCCACGACTGTCTGAGGAGAAACGCTGGAAGCACTGAGACATTGTGGAGACATAGAAAATCTACTGACACAGTTTTGAAGAACTTTTTTGAAAAAGTTTCTGCGTTGTATCTAGCTGAAGTAACACTAGTGGCTTAGAGAGGCTGGGGTCCCCACTGTGTGTGTGTGTCTTTCTGCAGGGGAATGTCAGTTTGTAGCCATAGCACTGGTATTTCTCATCATTAGTGGATCACATGCAGTCTGGTGAATCTACTGCAGAAATCAAAACCACCAGAATTTTAAAATTCCAAGGAGAGGGTTAGCAAAAACTAGCGTAAACTTCTGTGAATGATGGGTCTTGCTCAGCATATATGTGAAAATGAGTGCTGTTTCACAGACTCAAGCCCAATCCTGATTAGAGGATGTTAACATCCTGTTTTTAAAAATATAAATGTCATGATGTAGAGCAGTCCTTAATGGTCGACTCCAGCTCAGCATTGGCCTCGCAAGGCTTAGAACAGGAGTTTTGAGCCATTTTCAACCCATGAAATACCATTTTTTTAATAAAATGTCAACATGAACACCAGCATTGATGTGTTTCACAGTTTTACAGTAATATAACTGGGTTACCTCTTTAATGACTGCAGTATACCCTTAGAAATATTAAAATGGAAAGTAACCAGTATTAACCAGGTACTTTTTAAATTTTTACTTGAGTAGGTTTCTCAAATGGTAATATTTGCTTTTATTTGAGTCATTTTTTTATGGAAGTAATTGTACTTTTCCTTGGGCATAGATATAGATTTTCAGTACTTTACCCTCACTGCAGAAGAGAAGAGAAGAGAAGAGAAGAGAAGAGAAGAGAAGAGAAGAGAAGAGAAGAGAATTCATTGTTATTTTAATCTTTAATCTATTCTGTCTGCTTCTTCTTGCTCACCGTCACCTAGACTGCACCTTTCACCAATTTGGCGAGACAAGGGATATATGGGATGTATTCTATTTCCCTCCTAATCTCAATTTGGGTTCAGCAATGGGTTCAGACAGATGTTTAATCTGTTGTCACAACAATGCTGCTCAACAAGCCAGCTCTGCACAACGCACAATTAGTTTCACACACATGTTTATCTTGTACTTACGGGCTATTTTAGGATAATGGCGGTTGAGTTGTTTTGGTTCACGTCCATGGAAAAGCCACAGTCAGAGTAGCTGTGCTTAAACACACAAACACTGAGGGATAATTGTATGAAAGGATTAGAATGGCTGAGACTCTATTGTTGCGCCATGAAGGGAAATACGCAAGACTATCATGTCTGGTTGGATACCTTCTTCTACTAAACACACATTCACATGAACTGACCTACCTGCTTGAACATAGACCCACAGGTACAAAGGGTTCCCCATAATTTAACCTCACTATTTAATTTTTTTGTTTTGTTTTAATCAGACAATGCTATTTTTAAAGCAGATTTTAAGTTGAACAAATAAATGAACAAAAAAATCCCCCCAGATGTTGTGTTTTCTGCTGCAAGGATATGCCAATAATTTACAAAAAAAAAAAACAACATGTTTGTGACAAGCACAACATAAAAATCCTCCAGTTATAAAAAATGAAGAGAAATTGGGGCAAATGCAATTCTGTTGGATTCAGGAGTGGTTGTAGCTCAGGTAGTAGAGCAGGTTGGCCCTTAAAGGTGCTCTGTGGAGTTTTTAACTTCTAATAGCACAACAGATAGCTGTTTTTAGCTGTTTTTCCACAACATGGTATGGCTCAGCTAGACTAACTTTTGGTAGGCTACTTCTACTTAATTTCCCATTGCAGGCACTACTCCCTCAACGCAAGTGGAGCTGATCGTCATAGTGACACTATTCCAGGAGTTGGGAAACAATGATTGGGAGCTTTACTTTGATCTTGAGATGCTGCAGCATTTATTCACTGACAAACTGTAACCTACACTGTACATTTACTGCCAGTTTGACATCTTCACTGCTCCCCTGTTCCTCCACGCAGCTGCATTCACGTCACTCTCTGCCGCTGTCTGTTTCTTGCTCAACCACACACTCAGAGAGTATATGACAGAATGGTGTTCTTCATATGTCTGCTCTTTGTCATGGTTATGCTCACTGACATTTTTGAATGAATTAAAAAATTATGGTAGCTTGGCTGTTTAAAAATGCTGAACTTGTACAGGAGTCCTGTGTCATGCAAGTAACAATTCCTTCTGACCAATCACTGGTTGCTGTGTTTTCATGTGACCTTTTAATATCTGCTTGGAAAACCAAAAAAGAGCGAATCGAGCCTAGCCAGGCTGTACCATGTGGCTTTTTATGAGTGGGTGCCCATTTAGTTTATTTTGTGAGGCACACAACCTTGTCTATGCTTTCACACTCTTCTACTGAGCCACAGGTTGTAGTCATGTGCCAAGAAATGCAATAATACACCAACAAAAGCAGCAATGAAGAAGAATGCTAGCAAGGAGAACATGGACAATGCCGGATTTATATTACAAAGATACAAACATAATTGAAGGATGTAAGAAAATGTTTTTGTTGTTTGATTCTCAAACCTCCACATGCTGAAGTGTCTTTGACCAAGACACCAGAGCCCAAATAGCTCCTGTGTGTTTGTGTTGCGTGAGTAGGGAACAAAAACAAAAACATCTTCCCAGTGGTTGTAATGTAATGAATATGCACCAGAATCATTCAAAATAACAAAAAGGAGAAATTAATAAACTCAATTGTAATTTTTCATAGAATTTTCTTCCATTATCTTCATTTTCATTCAAATAATTACTGATAAATACTTGCTTTTTAAATAAAAATGAACAAACCCTGTCTCATTTTTGAACCACTTCTGTCTTTCTTTCAGATGACATGTAGCCCTAATGATGAGTTATTTCCTTCCACTCCACACACACACACGCACACACACACAATGCACACACACCTGACATGTGAAACCAGACACACCTTTTTCCAGTAGCAGAGAAGTGGAGCGTCTCCAACATACCAGTCCCTTCATGAGATCCTATTCACCTTCTCAGCATCTCCCCGGGCCTCTGCAACTGGGTGTGTGAGACAGACAACAGCTTCTCAGGCCCATCACAACAAAGGCAACCAGCCACCTAACACACACACACACACACACACACACCTCAGGGCCTCAATCCAGTTTCCATCCACTGCATGGATGGATCACATCAGCACGAAACTGACAGCAGCTGGGAGTGAATGGAATCTGAGACAGGAGGAGGAGTTTTGTTTCTTAGTATTGCTGTTTGTGTGTTTTGGTGTGGCACTGTGTGTTTATCCCTCTGTCTGTGTGTATGTGTGTGTGTGTGTGTGTGTGTCCCAGTGCAGCTGTGTAACCAGCCACTGTGTTTACAGTGCCAGTCCAAACACAAACATCATTGGTTTTTAATAACGTGATTATCAGGCAACACACACACACACAAACACACAGACAACATGGATCTGATGAAGACAAACCCACAGCAGATTTGATTAATGTGGTTAATTAATACATAGATGTAATAAACTGTTTGAAGTGCTACCCATCTCTGTGTGTGTGTGTGTGTGTGTGTGTGTGTGTGTGTGTGTGTGTGTGTGTGTGTGTGTGTGTGTGTGTTGAACTCATGTGCATAAATGAATATTTGCAAGATGGACGTGTATTGTGTGTGTGTGTGTGTGTGTGTGTCGTGCGTGGCGTGCGTGTGTGTGTTGGTGTGTACAGTAGGAAGAGCACTGAGCAGCATGTGTCTCAGTAGCAGCTGTCCAGAGGCCAGGTGGCTGAACTGACCCAAGTCACACACACACACACACACACACACACAACACACACACACACACACACACCACACACACACACACAGATACACACACACTGACCCCACACCTTCAGCTTTACTGCGTGGCCATAAACCAAAGATAACACAAACAGCTCCTAAATCAACAGGCCAGATTGAGCTGCACCAACATCACAGCCGTCAGACAGATTCACTTCTCATTAGCAGCTCTGCAGCCTCCTAACCTGACAAATCCAGCGGCATCACCGGGTGTTTCGTGTTGTTGGGCTGATGAAGACATGTGAATGAGGTTTAAGAATATGACTTTGTAATGACTGCATGCCTCTAGTTGTTTTGTTTAGGAGCTAACATAGTTTGTGGTGTGCAGCAATGCTTTGTCTTCACAGTGTGAACGTCATTTGGCAAAAGTCTTTGAGTGACATTTAATGTAACGTGGGATGGGCCATTTCAATGCTATGTCATAAATGAAAATAAAAAGAAGAACTCCATTCATTCATTATTTGTACAATGAACAAAGACTACTTAGTGTATAATTAAAAGGGATTGGATTTACTGCTGTTCACCTGCTCACTGATCCAAATACCTGCTGATGTTGTTTTTGAGCCCTGCAGGTGGTCTGTATTTATGTACACTTGTTTTGTGCCTTTACACAAAAGATCTTTTAAAACACAAACTGTGAGCTTGATGGGATCTAATCACTGAAATAAGTCAGGGCTGTGGCTAAAGGATGATATGTTCATTTCTCATTTTAACACTCTAATGTGTAATATATTTAAATAAAGAAAACACATATTTATATCTCTTCCTCTTCTGGGGCTAGTTCAGTTGACTTGTTAAAAAGTAAATTCAAAACGTACCTTTTCACATCAGCCTTCAATATCACTTTGCTTGAAATACTGAACTACGGTTAATCAACTCACACTAACTGTGTGTGCATGGCTACATCCATATTTAGTGTATGTGGCACCTTGATGTACGTGTACCTTTTCAGTCAGATAACGACTTTTAACTTAACTTACGTTTATCCAGTGAGAAGGGTAAAAGACAGTCAGAACTATAGTCAGAACCAGCCTTAGATCCATATCTGCTAAAAAGCTGAAGATGGATAAACGTGTGACCATTTTTGGTGTTTCTTCTATGAGACTGTTTGTGAGTGTAAAGTGGATTGTTTGTCCTCCTTCTTATGTCTTTTGACCGATAGACTGTTTGACTGCTCTGTTTGTCAGATGACCTACTTTCAAGTGTAATAAAACAAACTGGAAAGACTTTTCTTTTGGCAATCTTGATTTCAGAATTTCCAAAACGTGGCTCATTTCTGTACATTTTTAAAGTTGCTTGTTAGTGTTTTTATTGTATGTGTCAAATATTACATGTTTTTATGTTTTTATGTACAGCCCTTTAGGCACGATTTGTGATACTTATAATATACTTTGACTTGACTTTGATATATTTCTATCTATTGGCACGGTGGAGTAGGATAAAACACAATGTAGCACTGCGTGGTTGAAGATGTTTTCCATACTCCCCCTGTGAGAAAATATAAATCAAGTTTGTCAAGTCGCACCTGTCTGAACTGACAATGCTAATGTCATCTAACTTCCTGAGCTCTGAAAATAATAGATCTTTGTTCATGTTGCCTGCAGGGTTAACAACTTCTTCACTTCATAAGAACAACAGCAACATAAGAACAAAACATGACATACCCACGCTAGATGCCACATTATTTTTTACTGTTTTACTTTACTGAATATGTGTTACCAAGTTTACCACCAGCCACTTTACCCTTTAGCATATTTTTCACTATCCAAATATGATACAGACAATAATTGGTTTCACATGTAATTGTGACATGCACAGATTGGTATAGAGGGCTCTAACTCTGACAGTGTTGCGTCATTGTCACTTTATTCTCCTTTTGGATGTCCAAAAGGTTATTTTGGAACATATCAAGATACCTCCTGAAAGTGTCCAGACAGCAAAATTTAGTCATGCTGTTGAAAACACAACTACTTAAACAGTGAGCACTTTTCTCCATTAATAACGTCTAAAAAAACAAAAAAAACAAAAACAAAAAAACAACTGTGGTCACTGGTAAAAAGAAGTTCAGAATTTGTTCAAAAGTGAAAGGTTTTTTTTTCAATAACTATTTGAGGGCATTTATTGAACGTTGACATTTAGACCGTGTTTCATTTACAACAGTGACATTTTTCATCCCCTACAGTGTGCAAATAACAGCCTTAGCAGTGTCACTTTGGATTCTTATTAAGATACTACGTTCAAATTTCTCATCTGAAAGTCAGAAGAATCTATTTGTGACAGACAGGTCTCAAAACCTCATTACCCACGCAAACACCATGTTTATTAGTTCAATGAAGCATATATGTTGTTCTTCATACTATATCTGGTGTATATACCTTCTTAATAATTGAAGCTGTAATCAGTGGCCTAAGTGCACGTGCATGTGCATTAGGCTACAGCAAAGAGCAAAATTTCTTTATTTTACATTAAGAACTGGTCCCATTACTATGTCCTGAAGCTTCTTGCTGGCAGCACACAGCCTACATAGTTTGTATTTATCACATTTTGAAACATTAAATGCATCGAAGTTATGTCTTGTGTAGACCACATTTCATCTACCAGTGAAAAATTACTTCAGAGAAATACTTTCACCTAATCAATATCATCTCTCTTTCAACCTACGACTGAACAAATTATCAAAATAATTTAATGAATTTATGTTTGTGATATGTTGATATTGTAACCACATTTTAGTAGTTGAAAAGAAGATGAAAACAGGTCTTCAACATTCAGACAGAATATCAACCAGTTTTCAACTAGAAATCAATGATGAAATCCCGGTGCTCACTGGGTGTTGTGTTTTTTCACTGTTTTGATTGTCTGTGACCTCTGGACACTTATTTGTGTATTTATATATATATATATATTTTTGCCTTTATCTTAACTGAATCAACGGCCTAATGCTGCAAACTATTGCAAGTCAGAAATTGGTAGTTCCGAGACAGTATTCCCAACTTCCAGTCTAAATGAGTCTCAGTGCATTTGTGCGGGAAAACGCTCGCAGCAAACTGATGTTTGTATAGCATGTCTATGAACAGCATCTACAGCGGTTAACACACTTTAAAAGAGACTGGAGCAGTAGATGAGGACAGCATCCTTGCAAATGAATGGAACTAGAAAGTGGTCACAGCACGGTGCACAATACAAACACTAAGTATAGTGAAAAACTGATGAAAATATAATTGTGCTTGTCAGATATTCTGGACAAATGGGAGAAAATATTACTTTAAAAAACAGTCACTCAGTCTGCACTGCCCTCAGCAAGATTTAAACAATCCTGTAGCTTGACCTGGGCTTTAGGTGTAATCTGAGGCAATCAAACCAGGCAGGTTAGGAGAGGCTGTGTCTAAACAGGCTGTTTGCCCTGAAGCCTCGTTGTATTGCAGGAGATAGAGAGGTCATCCTCCATCCTCCTCCCCTTTGCTTTCTTCCTTCTTCTCTCTCTTCCCTCACTTCAGCTATGATACAATATCAATGACTGGCCTCTGCCCTCCTCCTCCTCCTCCTCCTCCCTCCTCCTTTTCCTCCTCATGTCTGCTGTCATGTCTCCTCCTCTTTGTTCAGCCAAGTTCTCGTATCCACCACCCACAAAAAAAAAAAAAAAAAAAAAGATTTCAGATTTGCTGTGGATAAAGTTTCATCACTGTCTGAGTAGTGTGTGTTTGTTGTGTGTGTGTGTGTGTGTGTGTGTGTGTGTGTGTGTGTGTGTGTGTGTGTGTGTGTGTGTGTGTGTGAGGACACACAGAGAGAAGAGAGAGAGAGTACACATCAGCATTACAATCACACACAGCTGTTTGTATTCTGTCTTGGGAGCCAGAGAGGGATCAAGAGAAAGAGAGAGGAAGACAGCTCCACCACAGATTTATCATCTTCTTGATATTATGTACATCACTGATCCCTGAAGAACAATAGTAATTTTGCAAATCCAATATGGACTGGGATTTAGTCGTAAGGTTACAAAACATCTTTGTAAGATGAGTTAAAAAAATCAGATGTGTCCGAACAAGCTACAGGTAGACCAGCAGGTCAAAAAACAAAATGTGAAAATGGACTTTGAGGCAGGACATAAATGTTTCAGTGGTGGGTCTCTTCATTTATCAAGAGGCGGTCCTGCAAATTTAAGATCACAACATGGGGGGAATGATCCTCCATGAATTTCATCTGGACTGTGGAGCGGCCAACAGCTTCAGATCAGACGATCTCACAGACCTGGAAGCGACTGTGAGGGTTCAAAAGGTCAAACATATAAGATTTGGTCACCTCAATGAGCCTAAACCTGATATATGATCTGATAATATACTCCCAAAATAATTCAGAATCTTTAATATATGCATGACAAAGATAGTTTTTTGTCCTGAGTGACAGCTCTATGTTGAGTGTCGCTGAGAAGTTATTGTTCTTATTATTGTGTTGATGAAATATCCACTTCAGCAAGTAGAAGCTACAATGAAACATCCAACACAAATCAAGTTTACTTCATTTATACTGCCCAAAATCCAAAAAATAATCCACACAGTTGACCTCTTGCTGGCTTGCTCAAAACCATGACTGAAACAGTGATGAGTTATTATATTGTAAACAATAGTAGTATAGTAAATATATAGCAGATATATAGCAGTGACCTTGAGTAAAAGAAGCAATACTGAAGTGTAGAAATACTATACTGTATGTATTTTTGATTTGGGGATGAACTGTCCCTTCAAGTAAAAGTAAAATAGTCTTAGCATCAAAATATTTTGAAGTGAAATGGACAACTTTTTCTCTGTAACATCATGTATCCATTGTAGGCTAAAATAATAAACAAATTCATGCTTCTTCTCCTAATGTTCTCTTCTAACTTTACTGCCCCCTCCAACCAGTTGGGAACGCCTCCTGTAGTTGCAAAGTAGGTGAACGTTACTCACACTGCTATGAAATGCATATCATCACATTTTTCATCATAGTTTTCAATTTACCTGTTCAATGAGCATGCCTATTTCTTCTCTCTCATTTCCAAAGAGGTGTTGAACATCTCTCCATGGAGACAGACTCTGAGGAAACAGAAAGTAGTCAGGTGTTGTATGGACGGTGTACAGATGTTTGCAACAGTGGCACAAACAATAACACCACTTGGAAACACTAGGGGGAGAGTTGAAAAGTTGTCTGTTTCTTCTTTAAAGTACAAAAATTAAAATGCAAATGTCCTATTTCAGACTGTTTTTATCATATTGGTTAATAATACATCCATCTGTGCATCGCTATAAAGTTGCAGCTGATGAATGTGGAGCTTATTTTTAAAATAAATGGTGGAGTAGAAGTATGAAGTAGTAGTAAATGGAAATAAGTAAAGTACAAATACTTCAAAATCATACTTTAGGAGAGTACTTGAGCAAATGTCAGGGTTAATGTTTTCTTTAACTTTCCTAGTTGGGCAAGTGGGACAGAAGTCTACTTGCCTAAGGTCATTTTTAACTTGACCCTATGGAAAATGTTTTACTCACTGTATTAGCGGTTATCAAATAACAACGACTAAAGTTAATTGTCATGTTTAATTTAGGGCTGAAGGATCTATATAATGTCAGAAATGGTGAAAATCACAGTTTTTCAAAGTCCAAGTTGTGTCTTTAAATGTCTGATTTTGTCAAAGACCCAAAGATATTCAGTCTAATGTGATAATAAATGAAGAAAAGATGGAAATCTCATGTTAAAGAGTCTGAAAACAGCATTTTTCTTCCATTTTTCATGAAAAATTACTTTAATGATTATTTCATTATCAAAACAGTTTATAGTGTGACTCTTTTTCACCACTTGGCCAGTCTAATAAATGAGTTACCAGATGTACTAGCCCACTATGGCATTTTACTTGCCCTGAGCGAGCAGGCAATCGTTATTGTTGAGCCCTGAATGTACTTTTCACCACTGAGTAAATAACAGTTTAACCTCTGTGAGTAAACCATTGCACTCAATAACTTGACTCACTGATTCCACCTTAACTGATGAAGCCCACTGAGCTTGTACAGCATACATATGTCTGTATGTATACTGTCATTTTTAGTAAAAACCGCTATAGGTTGCTACTTTATTTTGTTGTATTTAACATTCACTGGTCTTCATCCAAACAAGTTTCTGACAGTTTGATGTGAGTGCTAGAAATCCTTCCACAGACTTTGTTTACTGACTGCTCTAATTTAAAGAAACTCATAATTCTTAATTTATGAAGCTGTTTGCTGCTGTGTCACTTGATAATTGAAGCTGAAAGCTCATCCTATTTATAATGATTAAACATAACTTAATTTGAGTTTTCACATCGAGTGCAGTTGCTGAGGATATTAAAGTTGTAGAGGGCTCATCTCCTGTGTCCATCACGGGACACCATGGGACAAGCCTTACCTGCGCAAAGAACAACAAATGTGTCTCAGATACAGCACTTCAGTAAGAACAGGATGGGTTTTCCCATTTTGTCCACGGAGAAGCTCTGTCGCCTTCCTGAGGCCAGAGAAAAAAGGCATCAGGTGACCGGGACACTGCAGTGAGAATCAAAGTCCCCTTCCGAGGTCAAACTGTTGCTGTTTGACTGACGGCCAGTTGGAAACCTGCTGCTACCTTGAGGGAAAACGCAGTGCCCGTGTGTGTGCGTGTGCCTGTTTGTGTGCGTGCGTGTGTGTGTTTGTGATGTGTGTGTGTGTGTGTGTGTGTGTGTGTGAAGAGAGAGAGAGAGAGAGCCTGGACAGACGCAGTAGCAGACGTGCTCTCCCTCTCTCTCCCTCTCTCTCACACACTCTCGGGAGCAGCGCTTTGACGCACCACGCAGAGTTGGATTATAGTATTGCGCGCTGCTCTTTCACGGGGCTTTTTCCTCCCTCACCTCATTGCCTGCACCCTTGTCATTGACATCTGATCGGAATCAATATCTCTCCACCACCGTGACCTCTGCTGAGCTTTTTTGGGGAAAACCGAGCGCTGCTGCCGCTGCTCCCTCTGCTCCTCTCTCCTCTCCGGACGCGTGTTGTGAATTAATAACCAAGACAGCCTCACCTGGAGTGTGTGTGTGTGTGTGTGTGTGTATGTGTGTGTAGCGCTAAAGTGTGTGTGAGAGTGTGTTTCTCTGGATCAGATCAAGGATCGAGGTGTTTCACTTGGCTTGGTTCGGCACGTATACATACTCAGACACAACACGCACCGTGGGGATTTGGGCACCGCATGCCGGGGACATGTGGAAGTTTGCGCCGCTGTAGCGCAGCCAGAGAGCCGGTCCACCGCCTCGTCGACCTCCCCTCTGCCTGCCCAGAGGGACCAATCTCCGGTCCACAGCCTTCACACATCAAAACCCCTCTGAGAAGCCCCAAATGTAAATTCAGAACGAGAAATCTCAGAAACACACGTCTGAACTGGGAGGACAGCGAGAAGGAGGACGTACGGCATCCCGTTGCGTGCAGAGTTTGGTTAGCTCTTTCTTGGATTTCGGGGCTATTATTTTTGAACGCCCTTGTCTTTTCTCACTGTTTTGTGGGTCTCACATTGGCCCCCACTTGCCGCAGTGATGGTGGGAGCTCTGAGCCCCGTTGGCCCTGCTCGCTCCCCGGCGACAGCGCTGGGGCTGCCGCTTCTGGTCCTACTGGTCCTGTCCAGCGGAGCGGACGGCCAGCCCTGCCCGGCCCAGTGCTCCTGCACCGGGACTACAGTGGACTGTCACGGCCAAGGGCTCCGCAGCGTGCCCCGGAACATACCCCGCAACGCCGAGAGACTGTAAGTAACGAGTGCATGAGGAAAGATTTGCTTTAATCTGCGCACATTTCCTATCAGGGAAAACTAGAACGTGATCAATTTATTTGTGTCTCAGTGATGCTGAATAACAAGTGTGCACTCACCTTAACATACTTATAGTATTTTTAGTGTCAAAAGGCTCTCCTGAAGGGCTTTGAAGAGTTTACGGTAATCTTATCATAGTTTCTGGTCTTTTATGCCATAAATTATATCACCATCAATGTTTTTTATAACCATGTAATGTTCCTATATTTATAAATGAATACTTTTCTTGTTAAATTTGTATATTTCTTCCTTTTAAACCGCATGCTGACAGCGTATCAGGAGGATTTCTTTCCTTGGGGTCCACATCTTAATAGCGCAGGGCTTTACATTTGAACTAACATGTCAAAAACTACATCTCAGTATCTGTAAATGCCGCTAAATCCATCTAATGTAATTCCTCGTTTGTCGAAACACTTATTGCATGTGTTTAACGCGAGGACACGTTATTGGTGATCGCGGAGCTGAAGTTAGGGGCACCGCTGTGGTTGTGTTGGTGGTTTCGCACTGTTGCATTAGCGCAGCCTCCGTAGACCACATCGGTTTGTCTGGAGACCAGCAAGTTAATCAAAAACGGATTTGGACAAGTGGGCTTTGAGTTAAACAGGCTCGTGTTTTATTAGACAGAGTCAGAGACCCCTTGATGAAATTCATTCTCAATTTCTCTGACGCTCAAATGACAATTCTGCAGTGGCACATCAAGTTTCAACAAAAGAAACCTTCAGTTCACCTCCTCCGTCCTTGTTTTATTAACACATCATATCTTAAATGCCGTCTGTCCCTTCTTCTCTGTCTGTAGGGATCTGAATGCAAACAACCTCACTAAAATCACCAAGGCGGATTTTGCTGGACTGAGACATCTGCGAGTGTTGTAAGTGTCTTTTTATTTTCTCCTTTCTTTTATCTCCTTCTGTGCAACATGCAAAAGAAAAAAATACTCTCACGCACAGCTTTGACAAGCAGCACCTTGCATTTCCAACAACTTTCCCCTCCAAAATACCATCAACACACTCAGGTTTAACTGTTTCCAGTCGTGTCTCAGCATCAGGCTCATCAGCCCTGGAGCTGCCGCATGCAGCACTGCGGACTCGAGTCGTGGGAAGCGGCGTTTTCATTGAGTCCGTATGTGTGTCTAAACAGACCAGCAGCGGCACCTGTTAATGCTGTCGTGTTAATCTGCCAGTGGAAGTGTCAGGAGGGGCTTATTTTAACCACCGGGCTACAGGAGAAAGAGATAGCGGTCATTAGGTGTAACCGCGGAGGGAGGAATGCAGCTGGAAGGGAGGGAAGAAGAAAAGGAAAGGAGAGGATAGAGAGATCGTGTAAGAACAGGTTTCTTTACCTGGGATGGATCCAGGTTAACAGTGGGACAGGGATAGCCTGCTCTCATTGAGTGTGTGGTGTGTGTGGTGTGTGTGCTATTCAGCTGCTAAAAGTGAATGGCAGGGAATACACATTGTTGGAATTCCTCCAGAGATTATGTCCTTAATTGAGTGTGCATGTGTGTGTGTGTGTGTGTGTGTGTGTGTGGTGTGTGGTGCGTGGTGCTCCACTCTTTATTCTAGCTGTTTCCTGTGTGTTCATGTCATTAGTCAATCGAAAACCAATTTATTGGTGAGCTGTCTTTATAATTAATGGCAAGCTATGCAGGATTTTCCTACAAAAACAAAGCATAAATAAGTGTAATCCCTCAATCATCACTTCTAAAACATAGTTCCTCTAAATAATCACTTATGACCTACAAAAAGTGTGTGGTGATGGCCATATCTGCAATTTCTTATGTTCTTATAATTTCCTGTGCTCAGGAAATTCTGGGTATCAGCCTTTGGACAGTGGTGTGCAGTCCCCAGCCAATACAGTGTGCAGGTTGTGAAGTCGGGGCTCTATGTAAGGGACACACTGAGCGGGTCCTTATTAAGAAATAAGTCTCTATGCTGGAGGTCTGAAAGTACCCTGAAGTGATTTATTTCGCAATTATGACTCACTATACATTATCCTACATTATCCTACTTATTACATGGCTGCTTACTTTAAAAAAATAAGTAATTTTACTCAAAATATTATTTTAAAAATTATTCAATTGATTTAAGAATTATTTTAATGCTCCACCCAAATCTATGATCAGAACTGTGTCCATAGCAACAGTCTGTTATTCATAACAATGCTCTGCTATTCAGAAATAACAGACCTTAAAATGCTCTATCAGAATCGAGTATTTAACAAAGCTGTACGATAATAAAACTTAGCAAGCAATGGCTACATTACTGTCTCAGTCTCTCTCCTCTGCTCTCTGTCTGTGAGAGCTGCAGAGAGAGATATACACATACATAATATACGAAAATAACATTTTGTTTCCCTGAATGACTGCTTTGTTCTTGCTAATGCAGCTCCCTCACTTCATTCACTCTCTCCCTCTCTTTTGTTTGTTCAAAACTTTGAAACTTTGAAAGGGTGCATTTTCACACAATTCTGCATATTCTTGTTAACTTGTTAACTTGTTTTAGTCATTTTTGGAGCCACTGTTTAGCCATTTTGCCACAAAACTCTTGGTTTCAGTTTCTGAAATGTGAAGATATTCTTTTTTTGTTGTATATGGTAGCAACGTAAATATCTTGAGGTTTTGGCCTGTTGTTTGGTCAAAACAAGCATTCTGAATACGTCTCTTTGAACACTCTGGCACTATTTTTGATATTTATAGATTATTAAAGCTAGGATAGGCAGTTTATTTTTTGGCATCATTGGGCAAAATTACATAATCGCCGTTGAGCATCATGTAATTCACGTGATCTGAGAGAAAACTAGCCTTCTGCCCCTCCTCTGGGCTGTGTTTTCAGACTTAAGAAAATCTACCCCGTGAGCGGAGACTTTGACCAATCAAAGGTCGGTAAGATAGTTTCTCCAGAATTGCTCACCGCACCTTTAATTGAGAAACAAAAATCAGTCAGTTTATTTGTAATGAAGATAATTGTTCGCTGCAGCTCTGGTTTTACTGTACAACCTAGTTACATCTGCTTTTCATGAGTGTCCACCATGCAGCCCATAAAACCATGTGTTTTTGTGTGTGTTTTTGTGTGTGTGTGTGTGTGTGGATGCTTGGCTTGGTCAGCACTGTGCTCCCGGGGGAGTTGTGCTGGTGTAAGTGAATGAGTAGTCACAGCTATGTGGTTAGATAGAGAGTAAATTGGATGATAGATGAGTCGCTGTCCAACTGATGGGCCAGTTTTAAAGTCAATTCTGGGTCTCTATCGACCCGCTGCTGATTGTCTTCTCTCTTTCTCTCTCCTTCCCTCTTGCTGTTTCAACAGTCTATCACTTTCCATCTCCACCAATCTGTTTTTCTTCTTCTTTTTTTTTTACACCCACTGCCTCCTATATCTTTTCCATCTCTCCCTCCCTCGCCTCTCCAATGTCAATCTCTTTGCCCCGTCTCGCTCTCCCTCACCTTCTCTTCCTCTTCTCTCTTATCTGTGGCCCCATCCAGCCATCTTTCTCCTTTTCTGTGGCCTCTCACAGTGTCATCGCTCACAAATCGCTCTGTCAGCTCTCACGCTCCATGTGTCTCTCATCACTCTCTTTTTCTCCCTCTTCTCTTTTTTTTTTCTCTGTCCAATTTCTTATTGTCTCACTCTGTCCTGGTGTTTCTCCTTCAGGCAGCTAATGGAGAATAAAATCACCACCATCGAGAGAGGAGCCTTCCAGGACCTGAAGGAGCTGGAGAGACTGTGAGTAACATTTTGTAATAGAAGCAGCTGCCATTTTATGCCTTAACACATTTTCTATACAGACAGGCATTTCAGGAACCTCGAAAACGTAAGCATATCAAGCAGACACATTCTTTTCATATATGCATACATACAGGTGTTGGGCCACCAACACTCCTTATCATAGATTGCGCATAGGCTCTTCTGCAGGGATGAACATCAATGTCGATCTAAAGGCCCTTAAACACTGTGCCATGACTTCGATCTTGCAGTTTCTTTGCATATCACACCGTGGGAAATGAGGAAAATAACATCCTGGTCACAACTGGCATCTGATTAGCCAGACATTGCAAGACTAAATCTTTTCATTTATTATACAGACCAAAATGCCTCTGCCAATTGGACAGACTTACAACCAATTACATCAATGAAACGTGATGTAACACTAAGTGACACATGCAAGTTAGTCCATTTTCAATCAGGAAAAAGTTGACAGCCTAGTCACAAACTTTCTCAAATTATAGCTAAACAGTACACCAAAATGTACTGCTGAAACACATGTTTTGCCTGGTTGCCTGGTTGCCTGTGCTGTGCTCAAAACGTGTTGCTTTTCAAATCTGGACCACTGACACTCCTCTATCAGTCGCATCCAACGGGCCCCATATTAAATAAATTGTTGTGATTGGCCAAAAGAGATCCAGGATGAGTGGAAATCACTCACTGGAGGATGGCCAAACATATCTGCCAGAGCAAATGAAACATGAGACTGCAGATTCGTTTTGTTCCCAGGCGAGGGTCTGATGGTATACTAACCATTTTGTGGGATGTCAGGTTGTGCTTTGAATACCTGGTGAATCGTAGCAGTATAGTGTCATCCATCAGTTCTGATTATTTGCTTACAATGTGACAGTGTGTCAGCCGCTATATTCTGCGTCATTTCATGGCTTTCTTTTATTGGTTGGTTTGTAGACATGGGTCGTGGCCATAGGCACATTGTATGAATTTGGTCCAGAATTTCTGCCACTACCAGTATTTTGGTGTAGGAGGTCTTTGGCAATTAAAGCTCTAAATCATCGGCAATTGACCTGTCTCACGGTGCAAAATTAAGACCATGGTTTTGGAATGAAGACCAAAAGTTTCATCATGTGTTTTTCATATATTTGTCCAGGACAGCTGGAAAATCCACAGAAAATTGAGCCTTAATACGTTAGTCTCTTAAAAGGAGGATGTTTATTTTTTAAGTGAAGTTCCATAATAACCTTGAAACATAATGTAATTCAAATGGTCTGAGAGAAATTACACTTCTGCTTCTCCTCCTGGTACTGTTTTGAGGCTTTAGATCTAGTCTGAGATGGGAGACCCTGGCCAATCACAGGTCGGTAAGATAGTTGATTGTTGAGCCTCATTCCCAAAACATAAGTATTTGACGACCTGGGAATGAGACTCAACAATCAACCATCTTCGAGCCACCAATCCAAAACAGTGCCAATTTGATGGCCTGAGAATGATACTCAAGAATCAACTATCTTTCTCCAGAATCGATTACCGCATATCTAAAGGGGTTCAATTAGGTCAAGACCCGATGACTTTGGAATACTCAAATCATGTTTATACTCATCAGACTTTTCAGAGACTCCCTCCCTCCTCCAGCTGCATATCTTCATGAACGTTTAACCCGATCGTCATGACATGTGGCTGCCAATGTCTCAGTCCAAGAGGAAAATTTCAAAAATGAGTCACAGGGCAGCAACTGAGGAACAGCCAAAGGTTGTTATGGCGCTGGCCTGGAATCACTGGTATTCAGCATCCAACCCTGAGGCAGTTATGGCATAATTAAGTCTCGGAGCACGACAGAAGGGGGATGTGGACCCCTGACTGCTGATATGTCCATTGTGTCGACTGTCAACTTTGCTTGATGTGTGAGCTGTCCATGTATATGAGTGTATGTGTGTGTTTGTGTGTTTCGTGGCCTGACTGCAAGCCAATGACACACTGGAATGCAGCAGACTGTGACAGACTCTGAGCAGGCTTAGACACAAGCTTTTAATTAAAGACGCATAAAAATCCTTGCTGCTTACATGCGCATTTACAAAAACACAGACATACCTGTACACACACACACACACACCTCTATCCACCTGTACACACACACACACACAGACGTGCATACAGTACAGAATCAAATGAAGGTGGTTAATCTGTTTGATAGCTGTTTTGGATAAATTCTTCAGGAGTCATCAGGATGAGAAGGATGAAATATCGTGATTCTCCGGCTGCTCTTGTCTCGGGTGTGTTGTGCCTGGTTTTCCTCTGCTGTCTCTGCTGCACTATGGTTTCTCTTTGTTGACACAGAGAGACATTCTGTAGACTACTATAGGGAATCTGCTCGTGTTTCTCATGCAACCAACGCCAGGCTCTGTCCGGGTAAGCAGATCTGGGAATTCCTGCTTAGGGCTGCAGACAAAGTGGACGATATCAAACTGTGGTCCGGCTATAAACTTTGATAGTAATTTCCCTTACTGTAAAAAATCATACAGGAATTTAGTAGAATAAACTTAGTTTCTCATTAACTTAACATAAATATACCGCTCATATTTATTCAAGTTAATAAAACTTAAAATTTCTAGTATTAATTTTCACACTTCTGAACTTATAAACATGAGTTTTTCTAACTTGAAGTCTTGACTTCAAATAATGAGTTGAATGAATGTAAAGTTTCTAAAGAAAAATGATCTTCTCTTCCCAGCATGCATTGTTTGAGAGTTAAAACTCTTATGAGTGTGACATGAAAGTTCAACTTAATATCTTTAGTTTATCAAACATGTTACAAGTACAACTGAATAAATATCAAGTTTATTTGACCAGAAAAGTTTATTTGTTTTGAATCATTACAAAATTAATCCTCAACTTGTCTTTTCAAGTTCTGTCAATTTGAAGCTACTACAAGGAGTTTTTAACTGGTTATGAAACTGTCTCAATTTACTACTGATGCCTCTATTTGACCTGCATAAGCAAATGAGACCATCCCTGAGAAGACTGGATCTTTCTATATAGTTATTCCTCATGCCTGTCACCGGGTCAGAGTCTCCTTGTAATCTCATTAAATGAGCTTGATTTTAAATTTTCCAGGCAAAAAAGACAGCGAGTAGCATGTTAGCCAGTTAAGAAGAAGCAAAATTAGATTTTTATTTAGGTAAAATATTTTTTCTGTTATTTATTATTGTAATTACGAGTGGAAACACTACCGCTCTTGTCTATGGGGACCTCCAAAATCAACAAAATATGAGAGGTCCTTGTAGAGGTTTTAAAAATTTAAGGCAGCCCAGACACTAACTTTTTAAAGTTAAAACAAATAGTTTATTTTTACAGTGCTCTGTACAAAGAGATGAATTCTGGTAAATACTGTCTGTCACAAACACATATTAACAAAACAAGCTTCAACACAGATGTACGCATGAAGTCTTACACATCTTCTGTGAAACTATGCATGCTTGTTTTTTGTCTCTTTCGCTCCCTCTCATCTCTGATGGCGACAACACCTTTGACAGCGGCTTACTTTCTGACACAACATGGCTGTTTTCTGTTGTCCTCACGAGGGTTTTCTCAACTGTAATTCAGCGTCTCTGGCGTGGCATGTTCACAAACACAAAGATGGAGTCAGTCATCAATGCCCCCCCGCGGCCGCCGGACAAAGGCACGTCTCCGGAGTCCGGAGTCTGGGGGCTCATTTCAAAGGCCTCCGTCCTCTGGGGGGCTGGAGGGGGCCTGCTGGGCACCACTGCCCAGAGGAGAGGGCCCTAAGCTGGACTGACGGATCCACAGTGACTGCCCCCCACAGGGGTGGAAAACGGTTCCCCTTCTCATCCCCTTCTTTTTGCGACAGGCCCTGCAGGGACGGGCAGGGTGGGGTCAGGTGTGGGGCAGTAGCTGGGGGGTATGGAGGAGGGGTAGGTGGTCGAAGGAGGTGTGGAGGAGATCGGCATGTCACAACACACACGTGCATGCACACAAACACATGCCTGGGTATGGATACACTCATGCATGCGCATTAACTTACGCAAGGCTGCTCTGTCAGTACTGGTTTTATCTTGATTTCACCCACTCCTCTTACACACACACTTCATTCATTCTTTAACCTCATGTTTTTCTTCCATACCCACCCATCTCATTCCCTCTTTCTCTATTGTCCTGTGCATACAGGAATGTCTTACATTCCTCACTCTCTATCTGTGAATGAAGAATAGGAAAAAGAGGAGTTCCTGATCTTCTTATTTGACTGGTTTACAGCCCCTGTCCAATTCAAAGTCTGTGAGACTGAAGGCGATAACAGCCACAGATATGCAGGGAGAAACAAAACAGTAATTACAGGCATTGAGACAATGCTTTCAGAGAGCTGCAGTGAGATAAAGCCTCAGATAATTAGCCTGTAATTGAGTGATCACATTGTCAAAGATAATTTTAACAGCGATGAATAATTGTAAAACTGATTACAGGTAGTGAGATGTGTCTATCAACAGTGGTTACAAACTAGATAATTAAACCTCAAACTCAAAGTGATCGTGTTGCAGAAGATAATTGTAACAGTGATCCCACATAGCGGGGGAATGGATTTCAAAGAAAAGCGCTGGATTAGTGCTAAATGATTAGCTCTAAAGCCGGTGAGTGATAACGTTGTTCTCGCTGATCATTTCGGGGCAAAGTTTCGAATGTTTTTTTCTTCATTTTTATTGAGCAGCAGAGCTTGAAATTATCTGCACTGTGAAGACACACAAAAAGCCATTTTCACAACAGCAGTTGTGTCTGAAAAGTAATTTGTGATAGATTTTCCTGGGTCCCTGCCTGTCTGTGCGGCAGCCAACATTTGTTATATTTGTTGGTAAACACCGGTTGGAAGTAAAAATGCTCAAAGTTCAGGGCAAAGCTCTTCAAAAGTGCTGAATGTGAGTGATTTTTATGGTGATAGAGAAGGAATTCACAGCTCAGGGGAGGAGACTGGATCTATGTATTGCAGTGTTTTTAGGGCAGATATAGTATCTGTCATTACTGTTCAAATAACAGATCATATTAGAAGTGTGAAAAGTTTTGGTGGATGATGGTTCACTTCAGATGAACTAAAATGAACTGTTGAAGAAGATGCACACTCATAAACACACACTCTCAGTTTCAAGTGGTTTCAGAGTGGAGACAGTGTCTCTGGGTCATGGAAATGTCCACAAGGTTTTGGTTCTAACTATAGTAGAAGTACTGAGTGTGTGTGTTTAGGTGTGTGTGACTGTGTGTGACAGATTGTTAGTGCATTATGGCAGCAGTGACATCGGTGGAGTAATAATTGGTTTCTGAGGTGGTTTGTTATTTCCTCTCCAGCCACAGTGTGCAAGCCTGTAGTACCACACATCTACAAGCCTCTGAAGTGCTGGGACAGTGTGTGTGTGTTCCTGTCCTGTATCTGTGTGTGTGGGTACACATGCATGTACTGTATGTAGGAATATTTGGCACACTCTATGTGTTTGTGGGAATGTGTGTGTGTGTGTTTACTGTGTGGTTTGTGGCCGTCTAGCATCTGTTTACGACTGCAGGGATTATCACCAGGCCGCAGTGTGACATTAGCTTGTCGGAGTGACTCTCACACCTCAGACGACAGGCTACTCAGTCCTCATTCATTCTCAGCCAGACTTTGACTAATGAAACACGACTGTGGAAGTACTCTGAGTGTGTTATGTGCATGCACAAAGATACATTTCTTCAGGTCCAGGAACAAACCACTAAACCACTACAGACAACTAGATTATTTGAGTCAGAAATAGTCGGTGCTTGTAGATGGATGAACAAATCTTCAACACTGAATCTTCAAGCTGAATGGATTGTGCAGATTCACCGTTGTCACTGAACTAATCAGCAGCTTTTAGCAGTGGAGCTCCCCTCACTGGTGACCCAGAGCAGCTCAGTCTGCAAATAGGTGGCTGATAAGTTATTAAACTGTTCTCAAATAGGTCTAGTTTTATACTGAACTGAAAATAATAGTTTGAACCAGTAGCCGATGTACTACTGAACTGAATACAGTCGGAATCACTGACAGTCTCACAGCAGTATGAGCAGTGACATATTTGGTTTTGGGAGAAATTAGTCTTGGGGCTTTCTACCAGAAAAGCTAACACTTTCTTACAGAAAGGCATTAGTAAGTCATGTGATGTGCTGTAAAGAGTGACAGAGTCCACGTAGGAAGCAGACCGTGGTTGATAAATAGGTCAGACACAAAACTTCTATCTAGGAGAGCATGGTTTCTGTGACACCAAAAGTCAGCTTTGACTTATTAGTCTTTAAACTGACTGATTTTCATTTTTCTTTTTATTATTTTTCATTTCACACCAAAAGTGAAGCAAATATTTGCCTCAGCCCAAACAGGCGGCTGTAAGCTAATGAGCCACATGCTAACAGCCAGCGGACACCGGCCGGCAGGCACCAGTTGCGCGTATGTGTGTGTGTCAGCCTCTGACAGCACACACCAGAGAAGCTGGTTCTTTCTTTTATGTCCCTCCTGTGTCTGTTCTTTCCACCCTTCTCTCTGTACATTTACCAAATAACTTTAAAGTCCATTTTTTTCTTTGGTTAGCAGCCAAAATGGACAGAGACACTAATTAGCTTGCACTAAACAGTCAAGTGAGGTCGTTTCCTCCGGGGGTCGCTGCTGCACACAGGTTGAGAAGCAAGTGTGAAAATAAATCTACTTTTTAATCTCAAAGTTTGAAACATACACTCTGAGCTCTCTCCCCGCCAGCAAAGGAGTCGGCATCAGTGCAAAATCAGTGTGACTCCAATGTTTCTTCCTCCAGAAGCTCCGGTCTGTCCCCGGTTCTCTGAGATCTCCGGCTCTCAGCAATTTTCTGTCAGCTGTGTGCCTCAGCTATGCACTGATCCACTCCACAACACTTGGCAAATGCCCCACAATACGATGCAAATTTCATGTTTATTTGCATCTTTACATTAATGTTATATGTAATATCCTTGCACGAAGCATTTTATTTGCTTCCTTTTCAAACACACCATAACTTTTCCTGTGTGTATGCATTGAAGTGCATTTAAACAGTGATGCAAGCAGTTATCTTTGACAAAAATAAAGAAAAAATTACATTGTCAGTGACTACATATGAACTGTAAAGTGAACTGAAAAAAATTATTCCAGTCAGTGAAGTGAAGTGGAGTTTCCTCCATTAATGTGCACAAATAAACTCTCAAAAGATTAAAATAAAAGATTAAAACAATACTATATTTTGATTAAGGTCTTTACATGGTTAAAAAAATAATGAATGAATATTTACATGGTTTGCAGGTACCTGTTTCTTGATACAAGCTTACATAAGGTGTTTAATTGTTGAGCAAATGCCAGTAAAAGTTGGAACATTAATAAAAACATTGGTACCATTTTATAGATCAACATTTTTGCACATCAATTTATCAAACAAATATAAAAAAAATCTCTGGTTGCAGATTTTTAAATTTTTGAGAATACTACTATTTTAAAATAAAGGTAAATTAAATGCTAAATCTTATTAAATATTTGGGGGTTATTCAAAGACATCACCGTAGGCTCTGGGAACATGTGATGCAGTTTTCTCTATTTTCTGACTTTTTACAGAGCAAACGATTAATCAAATATATAATCAATAGATCAACTGATGTCTAATGGCAGAAGGAGTGACTTATCAGACATGTGGCTTTCTGAGCTGTATCTTTTGCAGAAGTAGCTGTAATATGAATGCTTTTTTGCTTGTATCCAGTTTACTCTGTCCTTTCTGATGCATCTACAAAATGAAAGCATGAAAACAATGCAGTCGACATGACAGCGTTCATTCAGAAAATGCATGAATAATCCAACGTTCTCATATCACATTTATGACCCTTAACTGAGCAGGATTTGATGGTTAAGGAGTTAACATGATAATAAGATTGTAATAATATAAAATGAATCATCAGTTAGTCAGGTTATGAACAAAACAATTAAGTGCATTAAATGAACGACACCTTAGAGGAACCAGACTGGTCCTGCAATATCTTTACTTCATTCTCTCAGACTCCTAGTCTGACAGCATTGCATCTATTTTAAGAGGATGAGCTCATACCCCCTCTCTGTCCTCCTTCCTCCTCCCCACCTCCTCCAGCACCAGTCCGTGCACTCACCCAGGGGAGGTCTAGCCCACTAACGGGTGCTCATGGCTGGGCAGGACCTGCAGGAGGAGTGGGCCTCTCCATGGGACCACGTGGGGCTCTTAGCCGCCAGAGCCCGGCGTTAACGGAAGAGGAGTGAATAATTTAGAAACATCATTTCTGAGGGATTTTAAATATTTAAGCGGCCTCTGATGTAACTGTGGAGTGTGAAGGTGCGTGCATGTGCGCGAGCACGTTCATATATTTGTGCACTTGTGGGTGGAAGATGGACACGGGGGGTGACGTTATTTAAGGAGAACCCACAGCGGCTTGTAGTGAAGCGAAAAGAGGTGAAAGATGAGGGTTAAGAGGAAGAAGTCATTGAGAGACTTAAAGAAAGAGTTTTGAATGGAGTTGGTGACATTTTTGGAGTGTCTGAATAAAGACTGTGGTATTTCTTGGATTAAAGGGTTAGTGTGGATTATTTGAAGAGGGGTCTTATGAGGTAGTTGTCGAGAGTCAGCAACTCTAGTCGTTGGTGGCTGACTGACACCCAGTTTGGAAAAGCAGAGAGGAGTACCAGTGTAGGACGCTAACCAATGTACTGATATGGACAGGGTCAGCAATAAAACATTTTTAGGGCAGGTCCGCATGTCAAGGTCCAGTTCCTGAACTGAACCAATGCGAGGACGTTACAATGTTTAAATTTTCCAGCTGGTCTGGCTTGCGTTCACAAAGGCAAAACTCAAAAAGTCCGGAAATTTTATACCAAGTCATGTGGTGGAGATGTTGTTCAATCACTGATCATACAGTCTAAAGGTAGATAGACAACAAACGGCCCAATTTCTACCTGGATATTGTACATCATGGAGCACCAGTATGAATTTATCC